>VXBQ01004814.1:0-109936 GCA_013400175.1 Phainopepla nitens
TCCCCGCCGCTCACCTTTTTTTCTGCAGAAATAACAAGTTTTCGCTCAGTTTCGAACGACTTTCATCGATTCGAGGGAAGCAGGCTCCTGGCAGCCGGGAGCGGTGTCCTTAGGGAAGGGGAGAGGGGTTTGAGCCATCGCCCTGCCCCTAAACATCTCTGTGGCCAAGGCTGTTCTCTGTCGCTGGTTTTATGTTTTTAGAAAAGGCTGTGCCTGCATTCCAGCATCGGGAGGTTGTCACTGTGACCTGAGATCCCTGAGGGACAGAGGAGGTTTGGTATGTGTGGAGGTGACACAGCTCCTCTGGCTGCAGCCACGTCCTCATCGTGGGTGACAGGGATGGATCCTGAACATCCTCCTCCAAAGTCACCCTGTCAAGGGCACACAGCTCCTCTGGAACAGCTGGACTGGCAGTTCCCATATTCCACAGGGAATTCTGTACCTCCCATGGGTTCTGTACTGAAAACACGACAGGGCTTTTGGAACGAAATGATCTTTAAGGTCCCTTCCAACCCAAACCATTCCACAGCTCCATGAATTTGAGCTCCTCTCCCTGGGAAGAGCAGCAGAACCCTTCCCTGAGGATCTCTCAGGAGGGAATGGATGTGCTGTCCACACTGGGAGGAGGAGGAGGAGGGTACAGAAGGCTTTCCAGGGCCTGTCTGCACCTCAGCACCCATTCCTGAAGAAACAAACCCTCTCACTCAGCACCAAGCTGCTTTAAGCCAGGCATAAATATGTTCGGGCTGTTATATCTTTCGCCATAGTCGGGCAGATTTCTTTCCCTCAATGTTCTCCCTGGGCCTGTTTTTATTTCTTTCATCACCATCAAACGCCGGCTCCTGCAGCTCTCGGTGCTCAGCCCTGCACAGGTTGGAGTAAGCAGGGCATGTTTGCTCTGACAGGAACTCTCAGCTGGCTCGTTAGAGCCTTCAGCAGGTGGGGCAGCCCCGAGCAGTTCATCCATCTCCATGCAGACGTTATTAGGGCTGACCTTGCTCTGCAGCCCCCCCCCGACCTTCTGCGGGGTTTAATAAATAGATGTGAGCATTGCAGAGAGCAGCCCCACGCTGGGCAGCCAGATAAGAGCAATGTCATCCTAAACATTCCACAGGAGCTTGGCAAGTAGCTTTGGGTGGAAGCAAATCCTGGGGAAAAAAAACTGATTTATTAATCCTGGCCGAGCGCTCGTAACAGCGCAGTTCTGGGGCGAATCAGGTTTAAAACCTGGAACCTGCTCAGGGTTTGAAGAATCATTTTCTAATTTTAGCTTCACCAGAATGTTCTGTTCAGTCCTGGGCTACTGGGTTGGGTTTGTGGCGTGCACGGACATGGATCGTTGTCCTCCCCCATTAAAGGGAGAAAAGATCAGATCTGGTGACAGTGGCTTTGTTTTCTCTGGACAAAATTAATCCCCAGAGTAGGAAAGACTCGGCAGCTCTCCAGAAATAAAGAACAATCTTTTCCATAATTCCCATCTCCCTTTTGTTTTGGGGTGGTTGAAACTCCCCTGACGTTTGGAAATGTTGAAATGGATGTGAAGCGAAGGGAGGTTTCCCAGTTTGTGCAGAGGTTGTTTTACAGCTCAGTCTGTGCTGCTCCTGAGCACCAAGGCAATAAATGCACCAAACTGAAACAGGAGGGACTCCACTATCCAGGGGGAAAAATATTGTCTATTTTCCCTAACATTTTCAAGTTCATTTCGTTTTTAAGCATCGAGGCAAAAAAAAACAAATTAAAAAGGGCTTTTGATTATGTTTTATCTCTCTGATTGGATCCAAGGCTGACCTAAAATGAGACTTTTTGGAGAAAAGTTCTAAGTAACAATATTGGCTCAGGCCATCAGACATTCTTGGGTCATTAGGACTGATGAAGATAAGAGCAAAGACTTTTATTTTCTTCTCTGTCACTGGAATCAGATGATTGTCTCCATAAAGAAACCTAAGCTTAAATTAAAAACCCCTAAAACGTTGTCCCACTGAGCTCTGTTCCAATCCCATTGTTCTGACGTGATTGTTCAGGGGTGACTCACCGAGAACTGGAAGTCACCAGGAACAATCTCCCAGCCAGAGCTGGAAAATCTCGGCGATAACTGTGAGACACTTCAGGAAAACGTGGTCCCGTTTCTTGGAAGTGTCTGATTGCACAAATCCGCGCTGGGATTAGTAAGGGGTGCTGCTTTTGCCTGGATTTGTTCTGTCTGAGCCACGGCGATGCTCGGAGCAGTGCTTGGGGGTGAGGCTGGCAGGGAATGAATTGTGTGTGTGTGTGAATTCTAACTGTCCACCTCAGCCACAAAACGAGGCAGGAGACAAATTCTGGGCTCGTTATCTGCTCCAGCACAAACCTGCTCTGTCGTCATCTCACCGAGGCTCTCAGGTCGGGCCGTGTTGGTCACATTAAAAAATGAGGGGGTTTTCTGCATTTTTGGCCATTTTTGCTTGCTTCTTCTCCCTTGGAGGGCAAAGCCAAGAACTTCCCAACCTGAGATTCCTCCTCTGAGCAGAACAAGAAATATTAAACAGCTACAAGCAGCCACCAAACAGAGGAGGGTTCTTATCAGTCAACGAGTAAAATCACAAGGTTTTCCACGGTTTGCTTTCCTTTCCAGTTCTTTATCTGAGCTCCACACGTGGTAAAAGTGAAGCAGCTCCATAAATTCCAGGAGCAGCAGCAGGGCTGAGCCAGCAGCTCTCAGCTCTGTTGCTCTTTGCCTTTCAACAGCTCCGTCCCTCCGCTGGGCTGCAGTCACACAGACACAGGCCAGGTTCAGATTTAGGAAAACAGCAGGAAAACCTGGTGGCAGAGGCTCAGACAGTGTCCTGTTTTCTGCAGGGAGGGCAGAGCATCCATCCCTCCACCCGTGGGGGTGGATAACCCACCCTGCCCCACAAAAGGAGCCCTTGTGGTGGTGAGCAGACCTCGATTTCCTTCAGGCTGTCTGCAAATGCAGCCCTGCAGAGATGGATGGACACAAGGGAACAAACACCCCCTCTGCAGCCACTGTAATCCTGGGAAGGGAAGGGTTCCTTCTAGGGCTTCCAGCAGAAAGCAGTGGAGCTGGCTGGAAATGGTCTGATCAAAGTTATTTTGCTGAAAAATGTCAAGTTTAGAGATTTTTCCTGATTCTGTACTCACCTGGATTGTGATTAATTAATCATTGGATTGCTAGATGCGTGTGCACACTGGGAACACTCAGAAAACTTAGGTTTGATATTTGACAGTCGAACATTTTGATGTAACCTGTGCTTCCCAAAGCTTCTTGGAATCCTCTTTAAAATAGAGCTGAGCAAGCCTGAAATGCTGCACATTGTTCTATGCCCAAGAAGGACCTTTTGCCGTATGGATTTGCATTCAAAAATTTCAGTAATGAGCCCAAGCAGAAGGTCTGTGCTTGGCTTGGCAGAGAAAGGAAAACCCAGTTACTTATGGCTCTGCTGAGCAGTGCTAATTACAGCCTGTGCTGGTGGGGTGTGCACATGTGAGTCATGTATGGATCACCCCTTTTCCTTTGGAAGGAGCACAGGAGGAATTTTAACTGCAGGGATGAACAGAAAGGACCCAGAGTTAATGGTTCACCGAGGAATAAATAGTTCCTCTTCTTGACACTCGCCCGCCCAGCGCCAGACCTCAGCTGGGCTAAACCAGTAAATCATTAACTTTAATAGGGATTTGCCAGTTTACACCTCGGCAGGATCTGGCTCCCATATTTCAACAACAATCCTGCTCAGACAGAGCCAGCCCATCAGGCATGGGGGCCTGGCCACGGGGCAGCAGGGCCACACAGCTGCTGCCCCACTTGGGACACTGCAAACACGCAGCTCAGGCGGCCCAAACGCAGCTTTGCAATCATATATCAGCCCCTCGGAGAAGCAGACTGTTGTGCCCACAGAGCTACTGTATTTTTGTAATGAATCAGACAGGAATAGTGCTTAAACTGCTTACCACTGCTTTAATTTACAGCCTGTGGTAATATAGTGACAGTAATGTTGTCATCGTTTGCTCTCTTCCTCTGTGGCATCAAGCCCAGGCTTCCACGTTCTCATTTTTGGTTTGGTTTCAAGCTCGGTTTTACCCCCACCCACTCAACCCCTCCCCAATGAAATGAGATGTTCTTTAAAATTAAATAAATAAAGGAGGCCTCGCTTGATAGCTCCAGGATCTACTGGGTTTTCTCTTCTGCCTTTAATGTGCTTTTCACCCAGGGAACAGGATGAAAATGCATTTTCTCTGGTAGGAACTGGCATGTTCGAGATGGTGTCAGAATTCAGGAACATGACAAGCAAAATACAGCTGGACTGGAGGCCTCCACCACACATGGAGGAGGAAATATTGCATTCCCATGCTGTTTTCATGCATGCGAGCGAGCAGCCACATTACAAACCCTGAAAAACANTCCCAGATGGGCGGCTTGGGTGAGACTCCCCCATCTGCCTCGCCTTTCTCCCGGGGAGTTTAACCCCTTGAAGCTCCTGCAGGGCAACTCCAGCTCCTGTCACACCCTGCAAGCCCCATGGGGTGGCGGTGGCCGGGCAGGGTTGTTGGAGGGCAGGTGACACCCAAATCCTGGTGGGAAATGTGGTCAAGGATGTGCTGCTGGTTCTCAGGCTTCATTTTATGGAGAGCCAAGCTCTGCACAAACCTCACTGAGGGCTGGTTTGGGACCAAAATCAGCAGCTGCTCCTCAGCTCCATCGTTTTTAATCCTGACAGCATCGTGGCCTTGCTGGTTTTAAACTCTTCTCTGAGACCTCTCGAGCTGGAACTCAATGTGCTTCCAGTAATTCCATGGATATCTGTGAACTCATTTCACCTGCAGAACAGAGCAGCTGGGGAACAAACCCAGCTGGATTTTTTTGGGGCATCTCAGGTGCAAATCTGGTTGGGGTGTGACCAGCATGGAACATCATGCTGGAGGTTTCATCCTTGGTAAAGCTCTTAGAGCCCTGAAAGGTGTTACTCAAAATTATCTACTTGCTGATTACTCCTTGACTTTGTCATAATCCTTCCTTAATTATCACATCTGGTAGGCCTGGTGGCAGTTTTTTAATTTTTTAGGGCAGACAATTTTAAGGCAGACAATTTTTTAACACTGGCGATTTTTAAAGTCTGACAATTTTTAAAGACTGACAGGTTTTTTTAAGATAGACAAAATTTTGTTCACTGTTAACTGGCTGAAAAACCAGCCTTTATTTCTCAGTGCCAGGCTGGTTTTTATTCAGCAGGTCACCGAACCCAAGAGCACAAAAGCAAGTCCCTTTAAAATCAGAGCCAAGCACTTTCTCAGGGGTCTCCCACTGTTCAACAACTGAACAATGTCTGGCCCAGAGGCTCAGATGCCAAAGTCTACCCTGATATAAAGCTAATCTACCATCCAAAAACCCATTGGATGCAAAGCAGAGATTTAACTGCGTCCACCCTCTTTTTCTTCCTTTCTTGCTTCGCTCTTGATCCCTTCTCTTTTGCTCCCCGCAACTCCTTTATCAAAAATAACTCGGGGAAGGAAAAATAAACACTGGAAGACACTCAGCCATGTGTGCAAGCCAGGCCTCTTCCCCCTGCGCTGCTCCTGCAGCCTGAAAGGAGCTAGAGCTCCACTTTTGGAGGCAGCCTGTGAAACCTCAGCCAGTTCTGCTCACAGCTGGCCCTGCCTGGCTGGTCCCAGACAAAAGACTTCCGTCTTTATCTGGCGCTTATTGAGACATCTCATTGAGCTGGAGATAAAAGAGAAGGAGATGGGCTTTGAAATCGAACCATTAGGGCGGCACAGACATCAGCATGCAAACGCCACACGCAAATGGCTTCAAGATGAAGCTGGAGGAGAAGATCAGACCCCGGTGCCAACTGGGGTTTGCCGGCACAGGGACCCAGCAAAGCCCCTGTGGAAGCTGGGGCAGTTTGGCGCTGTGTTTGTTAAGGGAAGGAGGTGGGAGATGGATGTGGAAGAGGTCCTGGAAATAAATGACAATGGGGCGGATTGTTCCTGAGGAGTCCCTCGGGTTATGCACCAAAATAACCCCAGCACGCCATGGAGAATTCCATTTTCCAACTTCCTTCTGATCTCCCACCTTGGAAATTCTCACAGGGCTTCAAGTGCCACTCCCTGTGTTTGTCACTTGTCACAGAATCATGGAACCTCAGAGTTTTTCGGTTGGAAGGGACCTGTGGAGATGACCCAGTCCAACCCTGCGTGTCCCAGTCCCACACCCTGAGTGTCCCAGTCCTAGATCCTGAGTGTCCCAGTCCAACACGGAGTGTCCCAGTCCCAGACCCTGACTGTCCCAGCCCAACCCTGAGTGTCCCAGTCCCAGACCCTGAGTGTCCCAGCCCTAGATCCTGAGTGTCCCAGTCCTAGATCCTGAGTGTCCCAGTCCTAGATCCTGAGTGTCCCAGTCCTAGATCCTGAGTGTCCCAGTCCTAGATCCTGAGTGTCCCAGTCCTAGATCCTGAGTGTCCCAGTCCTAGATCCTGAGTGTCCCAGTCCTAGATCCTGAGTGTCCCAGTCCCACACCCTGAGTGTCCCAATCCCAGACCCTGAGTGTCCCGGGCAGTGCCGGACGTGCCCAGGCCTGGTTTGCTGTAAGGAGGGAGGGATTGTGTCACACCTGAGGTTCTGAGATCGTTCCTGGAAGCATTTGGTATCCCCAGAAAAAGCGAATTTATTTTTCTCACTCTCGATAACAGGGCAGTGCTACCAAACCCTCAGAGATCTCTGGTGTAACCAGCTTCACTGTATTTTTATATTTACTGGATTTTAAAGGCTGTGTGATGTCTCCCAGCAGAGCAGGATCAGGATTCAGATGAAATGACAGCAACAGAGAGGCTTTGTTGAGGATGCTGGAGGCTCTGGGGTTGGCCAGGTCCTCCCAGGTCACCTGGAGTGTCCCTGCAGCCCTGCCTGGTGACATCACTCAGCTTCGGGATCTGCAATTACCTGCAGACACTAAGCCAGGCTTAGCAAAGACCTTGGGGCCGCCCAGAAACCTCCGCCTGTGGGCAGAGCTGCTGAACAACCCTCGAGACGCATCTTATTCTGATTTTATTCACCGCTTAGGTCCCTCAGGCCCGACACACCTCGCTGGGCTTTTCAGGGAAGAATGGAGCATTTGAAATCTGCATCGGGAGGAACCTTCCCCTGCCCATGGCTTTCCACCCACCGAGAAACGAGCACTTAATAACGTGCAAATCTCTGGTTAAAGAATTACCGAGATTAGCCTGAAGCCTGACACTCATCCCGCAGGAGGGAGCTCACCGAGATGCTGTTGACAAAGGGAAACTTTGTTAAAGCGTGTTTAGTTCAGCTCTGCTATTGCAAGGATCCCTAAGCTGCTTTGTTTTATGAGATTTAGGGCAGAGGATTTTCTTCAAGCAAAGGGCAAAGGATTTTCTTAAAAAGCATATTCCCCCTAGAAGGGTGCAGCGTCTCGTGGGATCTGGGGATTAGGTGTTCATTTCCTATACAAAAGCTCCATAATTGTCTAAAGGATGCCTGGATCTGAACCAGCTCCAAGTGAAACATCAAGTGCAGTGTCTGAAAAAGGGCAAAAAAAAGGAGTCATTTCACTTCGTGTTACCTGCACTGAGTTCTGTACCTGGATCTGAACCAGCTCCAAGTGAAACATCTAGTGCAGTGTCTAAAAATAAACAAACAAACAAGAATAATAATTTCACTTCATGTTACCTGCACTGAGTTCTGCACCTGTGAGCAATGAAAGGTTTCTCTCCATGGATGTTGTTTGTAAAAGCCAAAAGATTTGTGGGATCTGAGGAGAAACCAGAGCAGTGAGGAGAGGAAACTGTGCAGGAAACTCAGATTTGGTGAACCTGAGCCTGCAGGAAGGTTCCTCTGGGAAGGTCCTGCTGGACACATATCCTGTCCCTGTCCTCTCTTGGTGTTTTGTGGTCCCCAGGATGAATTCCTGGGAATTCCAGCAGTGCAGAGTGGTGCTGCTGGGAGCCCAGCAGAAGGAGCTGATGGTGAGGATCGATGTTTCTGGAGCACGAACCCTCAGAAGGCACCATGAGAAGCTGCAGTTTCATGCTGAACCAACAAAAAACGCAATGAAAAAGTGAAATATTTCCATTTCTGGTTGGTACCATCCAAGATTGCTCATCCCTCGACACAAAATCAGCTTTTTCTCCAGTGATATTTGATGTGTTCCTTAATATTTGATGGATTTCCCTCCCAGGAGCATCCCTGATTTACATTTGCAGGAGTTTTATGCAATCACATCTGCCATGTCTCAGTTTGGGAACAGGCTCCCTTATCTTCTCCATTTATGGCTTTTTTATTGACTAAAACATCCCAATCCTGCAGACACTTCCCCAGAATCTGCTCCCTCTGATCTGATTTTCCATTACTTCTCCTCCAGGTGAGCCACTTGTTGCTCCTAAATATTTACTTTATTCCAGAGTGAAAATATTTCAGGCTGGAGAGTTCAGGTGCCCAAAATTCTGACAATTTCACTGAGGATAAAAAAAAAAGAAATCTCATCCTTCAGAGGCTGATTAAAATCAACTGATTTCAGAACACCTTTCTTCTCAGCAGTTTGTGCACAGTAAAAAATTTGCACTTTGTTCCTCTTGCCTATATAGCTCTTACAGTGATTCGTGCTGTTAAATGGAATATAACAATAATTATTGTTATTATAGCTGCTATAACATTTTATTTAAATTACAGTTTGAATGTATTAATTATCCCCATCGCCTCTCAACAATTAAAATGTGCAATTTTTCCTCCTCTTGGCCTCCTAGTAATTTTCCCAGTAATTTTTTGTCTGGGACACCCTGGAGTCTTTGCAGCCGATCTTATCTGAAGGGAGATGTCAGTTCTTTATCAGCTGCGTGTGCACAGGGAGAAATGTGCAATTCCTCCCCGTCCCTTTGCCATCCACATGAATTTTACCACTAAAACCAACAAATATCCACAGTTTAAACATTGCAACAGTCGTACTTTCACACCCACACAGCGAGAACAACCCACAGCTCCACACGTACCCCCGACCAGGAAAGTTTACACTTTGAAAATGGCTTTTTTTTCCTCTATTTTTTTTTTCTTTTACCTCTGTCTCTTTTTCCCCTCCTAAACCCTTCACGGGGATTGCCTCTTTGTAAAGTGTATAGTCTGAGCCTGGTTTTGGGTGGCTACTCCCTCTGTCCCAGGGATTCTCGTGACCATATGGAGCATCCGTGCTTGGCTGCCCCTTGCACAAACGCTGCCCAGCGGGGTGTGGGCTGCGATCCGGGCTGGTCGTTGCTGCTGCTTGCTTTTATACAAGGATTGCTCTGCACTGGAGCTTTTTAGGGGATTCTGTGGGTTTTATAATCTTACCCCACACCAAGTCAAGTTGCTCTATAAGGATGACTCCAACAGAGAATGTTTGATTCTCAGGTTATGTGTTCCAGAAGAGCAAAAATATTTTTTAAAAGGGTTTTTTTTCTCATCTGTAAGATGCACAGTTCTCTCGTGACTTGCAGCACCTTAGATATTTCCTTGTCCAACAACAGTAATTTTTATAAAATTAAGGCTGAAAATTAATAGGTCTGGTTTTCCTCTTCATGCTGGTGTTACCAAACTTCTCTGAGCTGAAATTGCTGTCAGTGAAACCTGAATTGGAGCCAGTCATGATATTTCAAGCTGGAGTTTTTAAATAAAATAAAATTAAGGCTGTGGGCTTTGAAATAAAATAAAACAAAACAGGCTTCTCTTGCCTTCTCTGTTACTGATATTGAAGGAGTTTGGTGCAGGTGATCAAGAAGATAATAAAACATTTGTTTTACAAATCATGTTTGAAACATCCAGTGCACTGAGGCACTTTGGAAAACGAACCACGGGGACAGTCCTGCCCCAGCCCTGGGAAACAAAGGGGCTGGCTCCCAGCAACTCTGCCTTTAATTACTCTGAAGCCTCTGATTAAGGTCAGGAGCTCTCCCCTTAATCCTGACTTGCTCCTGCTGACCCTGCTGGGGTTTGAGACTCCATCCCCGTTCTCCCGGGAATCCCGGGCTGCTCCTTCCCGAGGCCACCTCCGTGTCCCTGGGAGCATCCTCGAGGCAGCCCTGCCTTAATTGAGTTGCTGACATTCCCCGCTCCGTCCCTGTCTGCTGCCTTGCCACAGAACAAAGGAACAGCCCCTTCCCATTAAGGGCCGTAATCACTTAATTAAAACCAAGTTGGCCGCGCCGCGGGATCCAGTTTGTCATCAAGAGCCCTTCCTTGCCTTCCCCCTCCAGTTTTTGATAATCTATGCCAGATATTTAATCACTGGATACCCCGGTATAAAGCTCCCAGCCTCCAGAACCAGCAGAAAGCTTGTCAAAATAAATTTTAACTTCTGACCGTGGTGGAAGCCCAACTAGGAGGTATTAACAGAATCAGGGCTGTCAATCAGGGCTTGGGCTCGCCGTTTATATTATTAATTCCAACTCTGGTGGCATGGGCTTGGGATAACAACCATCCTAAGCTGCGTTGGTCCAAAAAACACAAACCAAGAGTGGAATATATTTCGTGCCGAGGTGACGTTACTGAGTGTCCAGAGGAACTTTTTTTGTCTTTGAAAGGTGATGTTTTATTAGATTATTCTCATTGCCAAAAGACACAGCTACTGTCTGGCTTCGTTTGCTGAGGGGTTTTTTTCTTAATGTAAAGATTTATTCTTCACACAAAAGCAACTTAATTAGGAAAAAAGCTAAGAAATTGTTGTTTGTTTGTTTGTTTGTGGGAATTTAATTAATGCAGCGTGTTAGGATGGAGACTGAACATTGTGTGGTGGGTTATGAAGTGAAAGTGGCCTCACAAATTGAAATCCAGCTTGGAGCCCATGAGCTGGAGGTATTGTTACAATGCAAACCAGCGGGAAGGATTCCAGGGAGAAAGGGGAGAAGTGTGTTAATTGAGAACAATAACACGCCCAGGACCTCCAGGAGCTGGTGGCCTTAATAAAAGGAGACAATGCCATGTTGTTGCATAACCTGAATTTCAAATTCAATTTCAGCTGGAGTGGAGCATGAGTGATGCAGAGCTCTGGTGCTTTTTCTCTGCTCAGCTGCTTTTGCTCTGTTCATTTCTGAGGCCATCTGAATGAAAAAGGTTCCATGGGCTCTGCTGAACTGGGCTTGAACTGGGCTTCCCTCTCCCATATCAAACCCCTGATGGTGGAATCAGTTTCAAGGACATCAAACACACAAAAGGTGAGATCTGAGAGGATATTTGCAATCAAATTAAAGTTGGTGGCACAGATTCCTTTCCACCTTGTCACAGTTTGCGTCCTTGCCCAGTGTGCTTCTGTTGTGACTCAAACTGGGTGATAACAAAGGACTGTTGGCACTGAGTTGGTCCTGAAGGGTGCAGGACTTTGGAATTCATTTAATCCCCTGGTTTTCTTCATCACTGTGAGCAAAACCAGGCTGAAGTTGCCTGGAGAGGATCCAGAATTCCCATTTTCCAGAGTGTCCTCCCTGCTCACCTCAAGGGTGAAGCCCTCAAGTTATGGCAGATCCACAAACCTTGTACAGCCAGGCAAAACTGGGGGTGAAATCCACCTTCTCCCTCTTGTGTGCGAGGCTTTGCCTCTTTGTCCTCAATAAAAGAAGGAATGAGGAACAAGAAGCTCCATGAGAAAATTCCCGAGTCCTTTTACACACCAGCTCCAGGACATGGGACAGATCTGAGTGTCCTCAGCTCGAGGACATTTTGTGGCAGCAGTTTCTTGCATGCCCAGAACCCTCTGGCAGGATTTGTTATATTATTTTCTGTATTTATCTGGGAGAATCCCCTCCCCACTGATTTCCCACCATTTTTTTGTTCACATAGTCTTCCCAACAGGAAGCATTTGGGTTCCTTTTGCTGGATAAAAATGCTTCCATTTGAGGAAGGTATGAGGGTAAAACACACTAAAAAGATTCTGAAAATACTAATTAAAAGTTACAGATAAAACCCTAATTATTGTCGAGGATATTATGGATCTGCTGGTGTTCAGCCAGCACCCTCAACCTCATGCAGGAATGGAAATAATTTTTAATAAATTTGGTGTGAATAAGACCAAAATATAAATCCAGTCATCCTTATCTCCTCCTATTTAAGCAAATAAATGTAGAGGAGAAAGCAAACACAAGCTTTAGGATTTACGGATACAGAATATCCCTAAATATTCTGGCATATTTTATGGATAAGTGAAAAATGGAGGATCTTTCCCTTCCTCCTTTTAGTCTGGGCAACAAAAATTCATCATTTATGAACTTGCACAACCTTTCCTGAGCTGTGCTTGCATTTCAAAGCCATTGTGAGGCACAAACTGCAATATCTATTCTGGTTTTCCCCCCTCTCCCTATCCAGCTCCACAGAATCCAGGGATGTGGTGTGTGCCTGCAGTGCTGGGATGTATTTGTGCATATCAAAAGCAGCAACTCTCTCAAATCATTCATTGAAAGTTCCACTTGGCTTCGAGTCTTCCTGAAAAAAATATGTTTATTTTGTCTTCTCAACTTACTTTTCCTCGTGTCTGAGTATTGTGCCTCCAGGAAGAAAAGCTTAAATTGCTGAAGTAGGGCTTTTTTCAAAGCCTGCCAAGAATAAAGTGGCTTAATAAGGAAGCACACAGATTTCACTTTCTTACAGGAAAAAAAAAGAAGTAAAGAAAAAAAATACGGAAAAAAAAGGAGTAAGTGATTTGGAGAAAAGCTGGAAACTTTAGAAGCAGTGGATATTTTCTAAAAGTGGAAAGATAGGAGCATTTTGGGAAGGAATATGGAGCTAACTCGCCATGAAACTTGGAAAGGATGAGGATTGAGGATCCATGAGCACAGGGGGGTTTGTGCTGGTGGGAATTCTGCCATGGCAAGGCCTCTCCTGTGGGTTCAGGGAGGTGTAACCGCGCTGCCATGGAGGATCTGTCCCTGTGGGAGGTGTTGGGGACACAGCAAGGACTGTCACCATGTCCTTGGAGAGAAACAAACACCTGGAGAGGTTGGGAACACCAGGCCTGGAGCTGCTGTCCCATCCTGCACCCTCCATTGGGTGGGGTTGGGATGTACCCAGTGCCAGCCTGACCCCACACAGAGCCTGCGGTGTCCCTGTCAATGTCCCTGTCCCAGCCTCAGCTGAAGCCACTCCTGGCCACCAACCCAGAGGACAGTTCCATCTCTGAGGCACCTGAGGGAGGCTCCAGCCACCAATTGTTTTGTTTGGTTTGTCTGAGCAATATTTGTAGGAAAAACAGCCCGGGAGGAGCCATGACTCATGCTGGGAGCTGCAGAACATCCCTGATTCCTGTTCCTTCCACCAGCAAGGGCTGGGATGCTGTGAGGGAAATGCAGCAGTCCCCATTCCTGCTGCTATTTATCAGGGAAAAGCCAATCCAGGCTGAAAAATCCAAGATTTAAGGCTGCCTGGAAGTAGGTGATGCCCAGGAGACACCCCAGTACTGCCACGTCCTGGGGCTCTCTGACAAAGCTTTGAGGAACTCGCAGTGAAGGGCAACTCAGATTTTTTTGTTCCATTTTCACAACCGGAACAAAAGAGAATTGGAGAAAACAAGGTTCTAAATCAAAAATGACCAGCTGGAAGGTTTAGGCCTTGTCTGGCTCGGGCCCAGGCAGAAGCTGTGGTGTCCTCAGCCAGGCCATGGGTGCAGTGGTGACTCCTGGGCTTGATGCCACCTCTGAGTCACCCCAGCATCACTGCTCCACACCTGAGCCTTCATTTATTTTTGGAGGTTTCCAGCCTGAGTACAAATAAACAAACTCAGCCCGGCCTAGGCCACAGGCTGAGGTGGGGCAGCTGCAGGGCTCTGGGAGATAATGCTGGGAAGGGACAGGGAAATGAAAACACCCGGCAGATATTTCAGATTAATTGGAGGAGTAAATCCTGCAATAAGCCCACGTTATTTTTGATGAGTTAATGAAGGGTGTTCAACACTCAGAATAGGTTGGTTTTGCTGGCCAGGGAGGGGATGAATGCATTGTGACTGCAGTGCTCATCCAACCTGCTGGATTTATCAGAGCAGGAATCCGGGCACCATCGGGAATGCAGCAGCTCCTGAATATTGTCAGAGCATCCACAAACCAGGCAGGAGTGCTGTGCAAGCCAACCATCAGCTTTATCACTGTTTGATCCCTAAAATCCAACCAAATATCCACATCTCTTGCAGGAATTGCCTAGGATTTTTGAAATAACCCAGTTTCCATGTAGAGGGGTGCTGTGCCAGGGCGGAAGAGGTGGCTCTTCTCCTCCTCAGATTCCACGTGGTGGCTCAGCACTGCTGCTGCCTTCAGTTGGCCCCACAGAACTGAGAATTCCCAGCTCTTCTTTTACTCTTTTCAGGGGCTTTAATCCTTCTCCACATAGATCCTGTGCCCATCAAAGTGAAAATATTTTCTACTTTTGGGTGACACATGAGGCAGAATCTCTCCTGGGACCACTGGCCCAAGCAAATATTGGAATGTGGAGACTCACCCTCATAAATCCTAACTTATTTGGATTCTACCATCACAGTTTTATTCAGGGTCTGCTGAAAATTCACTGTATTGTGTAAAGATTTCCAAATCTTTGAGCAGAGGGAGGCACTCGGGGCTGCCATGTCCTGATTAAACTTTATTTTAGATTCACTCACTGCACAGATTTTTCAAACCTCTCATTCCACACCAGCAAAGTCACCTGTTTTCCAAGGGACACTCACTGGAAAATGTGGGCAGTCAGATTTCTCTGCGGTTCAGCCACTCCTATATTTGAAACACTGCTCTGAAAAAAAAACCTCGAGGCTTCTTAGCCCTGGAAAGTTCAATTTGTCATCATCTCACCCCTTTTTGAAGAGTTCTCATTTTCTCTTATTTTATATAAAATCAATTTTTTCCCATTTTTATCACACGATGATTTCACTCTTCTGCCAGTCCTTGATAAAATAATTGCCTGAGCTGATTCATACACAGAGTTAAAACTCAGCCTAGGATGGGGCAAAGCATCTGGTTGATATTTCAGCAATGTCTTGTGGTTAATAAGTTCTGTTTGAGCCACAGAATTCCTGCCCTGGCAGCTTTCAGGACTTTTCATGTGGAAATTTCCTCATTGCTTTGCAAAGTCGGTGCCTGTGGGGTTTTTAGTCGGGTACAAAGTTTAGGGTTTGAGGACTCCACAGGACAAGTGTTGAAAAAGTAAAATAAAATAGAATCAAATTAAATTAGATTAAGTTAAATTGAATTAATGACTGAGTAGATTCTTCTCTGTAAAATTAGCTGCCACTGTGGCCCATCAAACACAGCTCTTGGTTAACACCTCTTCTTATATCATGAAAAATAAATATCTGCAGCTAAATTTGTCTGTTCAAGATGTGATTTCAGACAGTTTTCTGCTTGTGACCGTGTCACTGAATAATGAATACAATGCACTCCATGATCATGGGCTGGAAAATAACTTCAGCTCATTAAAAAAAATAATAAAGAAAAAAAGAAAAATATGTACTATGAAAAAAAAAAAAAAAGGATTCTTGGAACGCTAAGAGCCAGCAGAAATCCAAGGAAAAACCCCAACCTACGTCAGGCCTAATATTTATCAAAAACCTGACACCAATGTGGTCGTTTCTTTGCTTGTTTACTGTTGAAATGAAGTTTGTTCCAATTTGTAATCTCCAAACTTTCCTTTGGAAAGGGCACCTTGGGTCTGGATGGGGTGGGACGGAGGAGGAGGAGATGAAAGGAAAGGGAGGAGGTGAGGAATCAAACCTGCCTTGCCAAAAATGTTCCCACAGAACCCAAATTTCTGTGCTGGTTGTGTCTCCATTTCCCTGAGGTGTGAAAATCCAGGGCCTTAAAATGAGAACCAAATGAAATTGGGGAGATTTTGGGGCTTATTTGTCCCTCAGGAAAACTTCTCAGGGCATCAGGGATTACAAAATCGGGCAGAAAGAGGAAATAATGGACATTATCCATGGGGTTGGAAATGATCCCTGAATTTTTTCATTTTAATTTCAGAGCCAAAATACAGAGACAATCACTGTATATTTACATTTACATTTACATTTACATTTACATTTACATTTACATTTGCATTTACATATTCAAATTTAAATTTAAATTTAAATTTAAATTTACATTTAAGATCTGCCATGACCTTTACAGAGATCTATAAAAAAGAGCTTTAAGGGATCGTTCAGAGATGCACTTGGTGAGGAACATAGAAGATTTATGGCTAAAATTAACACTTTATTTTTAGCAAAACCGTTTCATGGTTTGTCCTATTTGTCTGCAAGATGTCTTAAAGCATCTGCAGGAATAGAGCACATTAATGCAACTGGAAGAGGATGGGGTTTTTTTAATTTATAAATCCATAAATATTTATTATTTTTATAATTTTTATAAATAAAAAATGGAGAATCATCCTTATTTTAAAAATAATTGCACAGCCTGAGCTTCCATTGGTAAACAAAGTTATTTCTGTTGAAATAAGTGGAATAAAAAGCATAATCTCTCTGTTTGCCCGAGATACAGATGAAATGTGGAGAGGGACAGTAAAAGGATACATTAAAATAAAGTTTTTTGCTGGAGCTGTTCTTAGAAAATAATTGATCTTCTCCCTCACATCAAATCATTTCCAAATAATTCCATTTTACCTGAACGTGTGTGCTGAGACAATTCCCTGAAGGAGCTAGGGGGAAAGGATGATACAGAAATTACTAAACATCCCCAAACCCCCCTAACGGGCCTTCGTTCTGTCCATTTTAAAATTTGATTAATTGTATTTTTGCTTCTAATGGCTCCCAGCTTGAATGAGTGTCCGAACCAAGGCTGAAATGATGAATTGTTTGCATTCTACCACCACCAGGGCGAATTTATGGCTGCCCACATTACTTGGCAGAGGGAGAGGATTTTGGAAGGATTAAAAAACTTAGGAGGAGGCTGTGGATGGAGGAAAGGCTCTGCTGGGAACAAGGAGTTGAGACATCAAGGTCCTCATTGTCCCAGCCTGAGACAGAAACCCTCCAAGCACTGCTCTTATCTCACTTTCATGAGCACAGAGTTCTTCCTTTTCATCGCTCATGTTGTTTTTTTCCTGAATAAATTTGCTTTCCTATCTCCAAAAAAAAAGATTGGATTCCAAACACAAAACAAAACATCTCGGCGTGAGGGAAGGAAAGGCAGATTTTTTTGGCTGCAGGAGTTTAAATGGGACACGAGTGGCCTCTTTCCAAGCTGCGAATCTCTCAGCACGAGGTGCAGCTCTCCTGACAGGCAGCCTGCAGTGCAGCTCCCTTCTCCCTCAGGATTTATGACATGATTTGGTGCTTTAGGTTGAAAATAAAGCTCCGTGGCAAGTGGAGTGTGGGCTCCTCATGCCAAAAGTGGAGGAGGAAATGTCAGGGAGGAGGCAGAAGGGTGGGACACGTGGAAATAAACCCCATTTTTCACTGCTCTGCTCTAAACCAGGAGCACTGATAGCCACTCTATCACCTTAAGGAGGAATATTTGATTTATTCATCACCCTGCCTTGTCCAGGAACCTGACATGGAGATAATGAGGAAAAGACTGCAATTAACAGAAAAATACTATAATCAAGCCTTTGTGGCCATTTATTTGGGCAGGAACGAGGACTCCACTCCAGCATTATTCCCCACACCTTGTTCACTTTTTGGGAACATTGGCACGAGTGAGAGGAACATGTTGTGAAACTAAGCAAATACTTACCCAGGAATATTCCCGGCCCGTGTGTATTTACAGAAATATTCATTTGAGAAGGGTTTAATGGCTGCTTTGACAGGCTATGTGCTGAAACAAGCTGCAATAATACCCTGCAACTTGGGAGCTGCCTGCCCGGGGTAAATTTGGATCTCATTTATTTGGTTCAAGCGAAGCTGGGAGATGCAGACAGAGCCACACCAGGGGGGTGAAGGTGCAGGGGATTTGTGCTTCCAGGGAAATTTGTGCTGCCAGAACCTCTCCATGCTCAGGCTGGATGCCCATCCTGCGTGCCCCCAGCGCACGCGGCGCACACACGCAGCACGCAGGGTGAATGTGTGTGAAATGTTTCAATTACCTCTAAAATAATGTTTAACATGTTCCAGACATACTGCATTAAGCAAATACCCCAGCAGTATTTGAAGCGTATTCTGTTTTTCATTTTAATAGATTGTAAATGTATTAAACACATGTTAAGAATATATTTCATATACTGCATTTGTAAAATATTATCAAATTTATATAGGCGGAAACCACAGAGCCACCACAGGATCGGCTCCAGAGCGGGCCCATTTGGGAAGTTAACCTTTTAGCACCACTGCATCAGCACAGAACGGAGCATTTGATTTGATTTCACTCCATTTTTGTTTCATTTTATGCCCTTAACCCCTTTAGCTCTAAACTTTGGGCTCTGCAGAACATTCATACCCCAACCATCTGCCCTGGAGCTCCCTGTTTCAGTGCTGAGCGAGGTGCTCAATATCAGAGCTGAAAAACTGCCCCGTGGCCACAGGATTAAATATCTTCTCCTCACTTAATACCCCCTCAAATCACTCGATGGCATTAAATATCCCCATTAAAAGGCAATGTCTGCAGATATTTCAAAGCTGGAAGCTGAGATTCCGCTCAGTTTCTTCCCCTCTGTCCTGCAAACAGAGCAAACTGCCGATGGGTTTTGGGTTTTGGCCAAGCCAGGGAGGATGGTTTGGGTTTGAAGATGTTTTCTGAGCCCAGACACCCTCAGGTTTCTTTGAAAGCAGAACCCAGAGCTAGGTCTGTTCCTTTGGAAATGAATCCCATCTCCTGGCTGAGCTCAGCCAAAATCCTGGAAATCAGCACTTAACACGAAGCAGAGGATGGGGTCTGTGAGAGCTCGGCCTAAAAGTGGAGGATTTTATCCCAGGTACCCACATTGGTCCTTGAAGGGTTTAGGAATCCAACACATTTCCATTTTTATACATAAATAATTTCACTTACTTTCCATTCTCCTCCTTTAGCATGGATTAAAACAGCAAAGCCAGCCCAGACTCAGAGTGAGAATTGAGATTTCCAAGTTTGGGAGAGAAATCCCAAAGCTTTGGGTGTCTGGGGCCCAGGGCAGACCTTGTCACTGGAATCCCTGGTTCTGCCTCTCTGCTGCTGGATTTGGGAGAACAGACAGCATCTGGGGACAGGCAGCTGTCCCTTCCCAAACTGCAGAGAGGTTGGTTTCAGCTTAGACAAACTCTACAAAGAGTCACTGCTGGGTGATAAAGAGGAAAGTGATTCCTCATCGAGGAATTTATCATCAGTGCTCAGCTAAACCAGCCCAGGAACTCCAGCTTTCCGAACATCCTGGAATATTTGCCTTATAATGACATTTAAATTTGATGTGTGGAACCTTTTACACAACTTTTTTTAGTGCATCCATTAGTTTATAATAAAATTTAATCGTCCGAATTTATTTTCAGCTAGAAATAAATTCTTAGTGCCAAATGCTTTTCTTAATGAAGTATTAAAACCCAAACTTCACAGATGGATCAGGGAGAATTCTTTTTTTTGTTGTTGTTGTTTTTTATTTTTCTCAGTGTCCATCTCAGTCCAGGAAAGCAACCATTGGCCTCACAGGGTTCTGAGGCTGATTCTCCTCATCCAGAATTTTTCAGAGAGATTTTAGAAGGGTTGGTGCAGGAACTTTCACCAGGTTATGGGTGCCAGAAAATCCCACCCAGACAGACCCTGGAAAATGAACTGCCGAGGGGGTGCACAGGTGGAAAAGAAGATTCCTCAGGCCAAGATGAGGCCTGGGATTCTTGCAGGCTGCCATGTAAGCACAGCCTGTATTGACACTGCAGAGCTTATTGCCAGTGACCTGTGGGGATTGGGTTTCCTGAAGCTCAGGAGATCCATTTCAGCTCCAAGGGGGAAAGATCAGACACATTCTGAAGCTCCCCAGAAGAGTTATGACAGATGTGTCACACTAACTTAACTGCACCCTGAAAAAATATTAACTCTGAAGTGTGTTGGTTTTTATAGGCTTATTTCACACCATTATCCACTTAACTCCCCAATAATATCCCAGTCCTGGCCAACGAGCACCAGGAGATATTTGCTGTGCTTTGACTTGCCAGTTATTTTGTGTGGATGGGTGAGATGAAATAACAGCCAGACATCCTGAAAAAAAAAAAACCCAAAACACTCAAATATTCACCAGAGCTGGAAAAGAATTCCCTTTCCCTCACTTTTAATAATGCAGGATTTACCTTATCACATGGGATGGATTTCTGCTGGAGGAGTTCTCAGATGGGGGAAATGTAAAGCTGGGAAGGAGTAAATTCCCCACTTTGTCACGTAAAATGTGGGATTGGGTTGTTGTAAAACATTGTCAGGAGGAAAATCTCAGTGAGAACAGAGCCAAATGTCAGCCTGGAGCTGCCACCCTGCATTGCCCTGATGTGGGTTGGTCCTTCCCAGCAGCTACTGTGTGACCTGGTGGAGAAACTGCTTCTGGAAGTGATTTCTCCCATCTGAGAGCACTTTCCTGGTTCCTTTTCCAGGAAATGTGCAGAGCAGCTCAGAGAAGGAGAGATCCCAGGCTGCCTCCTCCACACGACAATCAGCTGCTGCTGTGGCTTCCATGGAACCCCATCAGCCCCTCTGGAGGGCAGAGAGCATTTTCCAGTCCTGCCACTCCTTCCTTGCTTGAAAACATGAAATATGTGAAGATTTTGGAGGCACACAGGTATGAGGGAGTGAAATCCTAGGGAGAGGAGGACAGGCACTTGACTAGAGCCAGATAAGCCACAACAGAACACAATATTTGTTTACCTGATCACACACAACCTTATTTTTGAAAGAAAAACGCATTTAAGTTCATCTTGCTGGGTTTTTTTTCATTGGATGCCCTTGAATTCCGTAGGTGATTACCAAAAATGCTATTTTTCATCTGACCTTTAATGACTAAAAGCAAAAGCTGAGAGGATTTTTTTCTCTCCTCGGAATGGAAACAGATTTGATGGCAAAAGGAACTTTGAGGGGGTTTTTCCCTCTCTTTTTGATAACTGCCATTACCACGAGGTTCACAATAACACATCATTTTAGGAGACCTTCACCCAGGGTTTTGATGGAGTTACACCAGAAATGAGTTCACCTGAGAGTCCTTCTGCCCAGCTGTGAAAGAGGAGATAAAACACAAGGTTTGAGCACCAAATGTGCAAAGATGGGGCTGAATTTGAGTTTCCCAGCTCTGGGAGGAGCTACATTGGGTCCTGCTGGGGGAGATTTGCTGAGGCACCACTTTGTCCCTTGGTGACGTGACGAGACAAACCCAGATTGGGAATTAATCCCTATCTGCCTCCTGCAAATCTCGCTCAGCTCCCTGAATCCAGAGCGAATTCTAGGCAAGAGGCCACTGGGAAGGTGTCCAGTTCTCTGTACCCCATGCCCAGCTCTGGCTGCAGAATAATTTATTTTCTGCAGCTCCTCTGGCCAAGAAAAACATCTCCACTCCCTGTGGCAGGGCAGCTCTGCAATGAGGGGCCTCTGTTGCAAATTGTGCACCCCAGGGGCTGCCCACCCTTGTGGGACCTGCAGGAAGCTCCACACCAGGGCACTGTGGCAAAGGATTGGGCTGTGCTGGTCCTTGTGCCTCCAGAAATCAATTTATGACCAGTGGGGTGAGTTACCTTCCTCCCCACTCCATAAAAACCTGTGGTTAATTGATTTGGGTTTTTTTTGGGGGAGTTTTTTTGTAAATTTAAAACTCTAAGCAAGTTAAAATTTGTCTCGAAAAAGTTGAAGAAAGGAGCCTTCAAAACGAAATCTCAAGGTGTTGGTTTATGTCTCGGAATGGATCTGGGCTGACGGGAGGGGGAACTGGGGAACTTAATTTCCTTGTGTTTTCCCTGGAACATATTTTTAAAGGGATATTGGAATAAGTTTCCATTGAAAACAACCCCCCAACAAACTCAGTTTCTCACTCTCAGACCCCCAGAAATCTTTTACCTGTAAGGAGTTGAATGTAATGATTTACTTTAGTTCATGGAATCAGAGAATTGTGGAATATCCTGAGCTGGAAGGGACGCACAGGGATCATCCAGTCCAAACCCTGGCCCTGCCCAGACACCCCAAAACCCCACCCTGGGAGTGGTGTCCAAACCCTCCTGGAGCTCTGGCAGCCTCGGGAATGTCACCATTCCCTGGGGAGCCTGGGCAGTGCCCAGCACCCTGTGGATGAGGAACCTGTCCCTGATATCCCACAAAACCTCCCCCAGAGTAGAAAACTGGCCCCAAAATCTCATGTGGGGCAAAACCAGAACAACCCAGAGGTCTGGGAGTGTTGCCCTGAGTTCAGTGGGAGCAGGATCTGTTCTTCCAACTCCTCCTTTCACTTCCCTCCCTCTGCTCCTGCATTCCCAGTGGGTCTGGAGCTAAGAGCTGTCCTGGATTTTCCTGGGATTTCAGTGTGAGGCTGGCTGTGTGTCCTGCAGGGTGACTGGAAAGGAATTGGGCTCTGCCTGTGCCAGGAATTGTCTTTATTTGCTGCTTCACAGGGAGCACTGAGGGATGAGATCTGATCACGAGGGATTTCTTTCTGAATTGTCGCCTCCTTCCCATCTTCCATATGATTTTAAAGCCAAATAATTCAGAGGAGCCAAAAGTTCCAACTCTCACCTGCCTCTGAGACTGTCACACAAAGCTAGGCTGATTTTTACCTCTTTTACAAGCCCTACCACCCCGAAGTTTCAAGATTTTCTTTACAGAATCCACCAGAAACCTACTGCAAGGTCTCCCAGCTATCGTTTTTATCATCCCTGGGTGCTGTTATCAGCAGGGCCTGATCCAGCAGGTATTTTTCTGCGTGAGCTCAGTAAACCAGAGCTCCAGCTGCTGCCAGTCAGGATGGATTGGGCTCAAATCCCAACATCTGGCACCTTCCCACTCCTCGCATGAATGTCCAGCACAGGAGCTGCTCCCATGAAGAAAGTTCCTCATGGCTGTGTTTGGAGGACCTCATTCCTAATGATCTAAGACACCATATTATTAAAAAATAGTGCAAATTATGCTTTCACTTACACCACTGCCAATGTGATATAACTCCTCTGACAACCCCTGGTGTTTGCTTTGGCTTCCCCCGAGCCCAAGCCCAGTGGAATAACTGGAGTTTCTCTAGATTTACAGTGGCATAACAGAAATTGGGGCTCTGGGTGTGGAGAACCCCTGGTTGTCTGAAGCCATAATAATTCCCCAAAAAACTGCTGTGCTCCCCCTGTGGGGGCTGCTGGAGGGAAGTTTTACACTGAGGGGTTTGAGGGTGGATGTTCTGATTGGGGATGAAAATGTTGCAGAGCAATGAAACAGTCTGGTGTAGACGTTAAAGTTCTGAGATCTTTCAGCTTTTGGCTGCATTCCAGCTGTTAAATTCCTCTTTTCCTTTTGGATGGAGAAGCCAGAGGGTCTTTCTTGACACAGTGAATTTGATTTCAGCTTTTTGTTGTGCGTGGAGAGGACTGGAGCTCTGCCTTTTGCTGTCCTCCAGCAGCTCGGAGTCCCATTCTCTTTGTCATCCCTCTGATCCATCCCGCTCCTTTTTTTCCGAGCTTGGAGGCAGGAGGGTGTCCCAGCAGGAACACAGAGGCTCTGTGGGCTCCAGGTCGTGCCACAGGGTGGGGGTATGGATCTGTCCAGCAGGGAAAATCCCTCCTGGGGAGGCTCCATGCCCGTGGCCTGTGGGGAACCAGCGGCGTGTCCAGCCCGGGAGCCTCAGAAACCACAGGCCAGGGAGCCACCAAAGAGCTCTTTTAGGAAAATCTGGGAGGGACTGGGCTTTGAAATGCTGCTCAGCAGTTTCCTACCTGAGGGAATGTGTGGAAGACTTGGCTCGGTTTCCACAAGGACTCGGCCCTGTTATCAAGATTTGGTTTCAGTCGACTTGCAAGAAAACAACTTTTAAATTCCGTGCTTTTTTCAGTGGGTTCTGCTCAGCTCCAGCCCCAAGCAGCTCCTCAAGAAGGCTGAAGAGGAAAGATTTGTGCATTTTCCTCCTCAATTCCCCTTCCCAGTAACATCTGGGGGTGTATCCAATGAAACCTTCCAGAATCCCATCTGCTTGTGGCAGGATAAGTTCGAGGGACACAAACCTGTGCTGCTGGGATTGCGACCCCCAAGCAGAATTTGGGAGAGAAATCCCTGCTGCACCCCAGACTGCACCTTTGGGATTGAAACCTCCTGGAGTCATAGCAGAAAAAGAGATTCCTCCTGCTCCAACACTGCTTTGTCTGGGAGTTCCTTGATGCTTAGGGAAAGAAATTGGCTGGAATTGGGGCTGGGAAGAAAGGCAGGGTTTGTGTGGAGGTGTGGGGAGGTGGAAGGAGGTAGAAAGGGGAGCCTACCTACATTCTTAACAGTTTCTTTACGAGCGTGATACAGGTATTTTCCTATAATAAACCAGTAATGTTCCCAACCAGCAAGTGCTGTTCTTGGCATCTCCTTTGATTCCAATTTGCTTTTCTTGCAACTGTGGGCAAGAGTCGTGAAAAGGGCCCTGCCTAACAGGTAGGGAAGGGAAGGCACTATTTTTTATACAAATAAATATCACTCCTAAATTATCTGCTTTTGGAGCCCACCACCTGGTTTTAGCCCATCTGTCCCACCTCTGAATTGGCAGCTGCCATGAAATACAGTGAGGGGATGAAATGGGGACTTGTTCCACTGAATCTGCACTCACCTCCTGCCAAGGTGGGAGACAAATGAGTGCTAGAAAAAAACTAGACTGATGGAGAAGTTTCCTTCAAAAGGAAGAAAATGAAGAGCTTTCATTCTTAAGAAATTAGCATTAATTTCTTAGAGTGGTTGAAGATTTCGCATTTTCCCATCTTTTTCAGAGCACAAACTCTCACCCTATTTCAGAAATTTTCTTAGAGTGAATGTATCATAATCCATGGAATAAGAAAATGCTTAGGAGATAGAAGTCAGGGAATAAAAATCTCCTGTGTTCTGCTCTTTGCCTCCAGCTGACTTGAGTAATCTCACATCATGTTGCTGTGCCTGTGGATTTCTGTAAAAGCTAGGATCATCCTGATCCCTTCCAAAAACGCTGCAGGAAAACATCTGTAAAGGAAATCCAGCCTGGAGAGATTCCTGGGTGAGCTCTGTGCTCCTTCTGTGTGTCTTGAGCTTTGTTATTTGAGTCTTTAATATTCATTATTTATATTATTCCTTTGTTCCCTCTTGTCAGCCTGACCATTCCTGATGAGGTTTTTAATATTTCTGCTGAGTCCAGGATGTGGAGTTCTATTGCCAGTTTAGATTTGCAAACTCATCCTTGATTAGAGATTAATTCTGAATTGGTTCTTTCTGTTAAAAATTGAGTTAGCCCAGGTTTTATTCCATTTCTAAATGGATGGTAATGCTTAGAACTGAGTGCAGTGCACGACATCCCTTACCAAAATGATGTGGATGTTTTCATACAATAGAAATGACAAAACTACTGAGCAAAACTACTCAGATTAGGAACAGAAATGACTCAAAAGTCACTCTCAGGCTCAGCTCAAGAAGCTAAGGAGGAAGTATCCTTTCATTAAGAGAGTTTCAGGGGGAAAAAAGGATTATTTAGTGAAACTTGAGCTTTGAGGATGTTCTGGTAACTGCTGAGGAACAAACTTTTGCAGCTCTCAATAATTTAGGGGAATTGTAATTACCTGCGCAAAAATATGCCTTTTTACCTGTCTGCAAGCCCCTCATTGATCCTTCCACTGCTCTGCTCTCCTCTGCCTTTGGACAAAACATGCAAGGGCTGTTCCTGCCTCAGCTGGTCCTGAAGTTTTGGGAAAACCGTATCAGAGCTGGACAATGCTCCACAATCCAGCTCTTCCACCACAGGCCCAGCAGCACTGCACAAATTAAAGTCATGTTGTGAAAGAAGGGCTCAAATCTCACATTTCAGGGCGCAAGGAAAGGGGGTCTGGCTGCAAGTCAAAGGCTGAGGGACATCCCAGCTCCCTCTCCTCAGGAGGAACTTGGCCCTCCAGGGACACTCTCTCAGGTGTGCCCCTTTTCTGTAGGAAATCTGTTGGAAAATTCTGTAGGATATGGGCACTGGAATCCCTGAGCTGCACATCCCCCTGCTAATCCTGGAGACAACCCTGCCCACACGTGGTTCCTTCAGCCCCAGCACCCAAAGGTGAGGTTTTCTCTAGGAAATGTCTCTGTTTGCTGAACCTAACGCAAATTTTTCCCAATATTCCTGCAAGCCCTCCTTAGACTGATGGTAACAGTAAACTTCCCACCTTGCAATTCCAGGAATAGAGCTGCTGAGGTTTTCCTGTACCAGCTCTAGAGGGCCAAGACAAACCCCAGTGTTGGTGGCTCCACCAAAATACCTCAGGAAGAATGGGATGTTTCCACCCACTGCTGAATATTGACTCTTGTCGTGCTGCTGACCTTAAATCATTTGATGACATCACATTGTCCCTTTGAATCCATGTACAAATAAGCTGAATTTCCATTAGGGAACATAAAGTGCTCCATTTTGCCTCACTCTGCAAACTGTTTATGGGTTCCTTGCAGCTTTCAGGATTTTTACAAGAGAACATCCACTGTTCATTTTCTGGCTTGGCTCCAACTGGACATGTTAACTTTGCCTAATTTCCAAGACATTTCATGGGGAAGGCTCCATAATACAAGGCATGTTTTTCCGCCAGGGAACTCAGCACACTTTTTTTTTTTTTCCTTTTNCTATTTTTCCCAGACAAATTAAACCCCCTTTTTATGAGCTTCTTCTAAAGGGGTAGAACAGTAGCTGGCCTTGTTAGATATTAGTGCTGCTGTTGGGAAGGGCGATCGTGTAACTGCAGGGCCTCAGGATTTTACACTTTCTGGAGTTCATTAACCAAAAGCTTCTGTATTTGAACCTGCAAGGTTTGAGCTGGACGGGGCCCAGGCAGCGAAATCAATCCAGTCCCGCAGCACAGAACTAATTGTCATCATATCCAAATGTGCAAATATACAAGAAGTCTACAGCAGCAGAGGCAGGGGAAAATTGAGGGCTTTCAGCTTTTTTTTTTTTTCGGTATTATGTTGCTGAAAAGTTTTTTACGCACTTCCTCGCCGCCATAAAATCCAACATTGAAAATATGTTTCCTATATGAAAAGATCTGTCCCCAATTGAAGGGTTTTATATCCCCTACATCCATCTAATCAAATGCTTTCCGCTGAAGTCATATATTTGACCACATATTGGGCCGGGGAGGAGTTGGAGGAGATTTCTCTTCTTGTCAAAGCTTGTAATGTCACCAGACAATTCAGGAGGAGAGGGGAATTTTTCCAGCACCTTTTTCCAGCTGCAGCACGTGAGGAGAAAGAGGCACCGTGAGGCAGCTGCTCCTCGCTGCCCTGCAGAAATGAGGAATATTATTATATTATAAATAGGAGAAATTTAGGAATCGTCTAGATTTTAATAAGGAACCATTTTAGATTAATTTGCTAAGCAATATGGTTGTGTCTAGCTCAGGGCTTGGGCTCCACCTCCCTGGCCCCGTGTCTCAAGTGGGATTTTTTGGGAGGATCTTTGTGCCCTAGAGCTCTCCTGTCCCTCAGCTGTCCTCAGAGCCAGGTCAGTGCTGCTTTGCAGAGCGGCAGTTTAGTCTAACAGAGATAAAATTAAAGTTTCTAACTTTCCCTGACAACTTCTGGAGCCTTTGCAATGCCAGTGATGGTGGAATTTCCTCCCAGTGCCAATATTATCGCACCAATTATCAGAGGAAAGCCCTCATCCTCTAATTGACGCCCTAATTTAAATGTCTGCAGAAAAGCTGAGTTTAGCCAAAATTAACCCAAAATTCAGCTTGAATTTATTAACAGAAATGCAATTATGAGGTTCTCTCCCGTTATGGCTTTATTGGCAATTTAATTCCTGGAGCAGGAATGAGGGGTCCGGGTGTAATCTGAACAGATTCTTTCTAAATAAACAGGACTATATTTAATTCACATACATTTTGAAAACTCCAAGGATGCTTCCAGAGAAGGGATGCTTTTTTTCTCCAAGGTGTTGCCATATGGTTTTAATTTCTCAGAAATCTAAAGACCAGCTTGTTCCCTGAGAAAACTGTGCCAAGTATGGCTTGTCAAGATAGCTGAAAATGTAATTTAACATCTACTCTTTTCCTAGAGTGACTCCTGACTTGTACAGCAGCAATGTTTCCAACTGGAAAAGTCAAATGACCAGCTAAAGGATGAAATCTAAAATATTTATTACTTACTGGACACGGAAAAGAAAATATTTTTTATTTCTTATGTTCTAGGCACTCATGTGATATCTACAAATTTTGACAACCTTTTTCAAAACGGTAAATAGCATGTGCTGCTGCAGTTAGAAATGGAGCAGAGTTACACAAATAAACCAAGGGCATGAAATCTTCTCTGGGCAGATAAAAGCACAAATCCCCAGCTGCCCACACTGGCACTGCAGAGCCATGGCTCAGTTAAATTCAGCAAATACATCATTTCGGGTTTCCACTCCATGATTTCATGCCCACTGCCTTTCGTATCCTTCTCCCTATCTCTGTTTATTTTTTTTGACTCAGATATGAGTGTAGTGGGTAATTAAAAGTGAATCTTACATGAGGGACCCACCGCTGGAGCCAAACATTTGCCGGGTAACTATAAACTCAGAAGTCCATCCCTGCCTTTGCCGTCACTGCGGTTGGTCCATTTTCACACTATTATTATTTTGTCTCAGAATTCCTGTGTTTATAAAATAGGGACAGGAACACAGACTAAATATAAATTCCATCCGCTTTGTACCAGAGCAGCTTAAAAAAAAGATGTCTGAATATTCAGAGTATTCTCAAATCTCCCGTAAGGATTGCTCAGACAGAAATTGTTTCTGGAGGAGAGTAAAAGATGTTCTAAGGAGGAAAAAAGGAAAAGGAAGGAGGAAAAAAGGAAAAGGAAGGAGGAAAACTGTGATGGGAGGCTGTGATGGGAGCAGCCCTACAGGGATGGTTCCATGCAGGGCTGTTTGGAATGGTTTCCTTTCCCAATTTTTCCCACTTGTCCCAAAGCTCCTGGGATCCACAAGGAATCCTGCTGGGGATAAACCTTCCCAGCCCCATGGAGCTGTCACATGCCAGCCTAAAAAACACAAGACATGCAAAATTATCCTCCAACATTGACTCCCACAGCCATGAGAGAGAGCAGGGTTAAACCCGCCAGGCGTTGGCCACTCCCTCTCCCTGTTTTTTGGGTTTGTTTGTTGGGTTCTCAGGAAGAAAGGGCCAGCTGAGTTGAATGCAGATAAATAAATAAATCTGCAGAGATATTTTCACCATGCTGCTGTTGACTTTGAGCCCTGCTGTTTAAAGCAGGATGTCAACAGGCCCAGTGTCCTCCCTGCTCCTGCAAAACCACCCAGTTATTCCGGGCCTATGGCACCCTTTGGGTACAATAGACTTCCCTTCAGAACCTGGCTTCCTCCCAGCTCTATCTATTTGTGTATGGACAAGATTTTTTGTACTTTCAGTGCTGTCAGCTCAGCCCCCGTGAGGTTGTTCCAGCTCAGGAGCCTGAGGCAAATTTATGAGAGGATTTCTGTGGCCAGGATCAGGGCATGGCCCCGGAGAGTGGATTTCACAGATTCAGGGTATGGTTTGGGATGGGAGGGACCTTAAATTTTATCTCATTTTGCCCCCTGCCATGGTCAAGGACACCTTCCACTATCCCAGGTGACTCCAAGGCCCATCCAGCCTGGTCTTGGACACTTCCAGGCATGGAGCAGCCCCAGCTTCTCTTTGCCCCTGGCTTTGCTCCCTATCTCAGGATGTATCCTCAGCACAGGGGGCTCAAAAGGAATAAAATCTGGCAAAGGATCAGAAAAACTTTCATGTAATTTTTGAGTCACACTTTAGAGTAAACATGGCATTAGTCAGCAGCGAGTGTTAATCATCCCGTGAGTTTGCACAGTCCCATGGACATTGTCTGTGAGGTTCTGAGTGTAGGGAAAGACAGCTGAAGAAAATCACCATTCACTGCTGCTGCCACTCCATCTGTGCCCTCCCTGGGAGCTGGGGGCACTTGGGAATTCCAGGATCAGAGCAGGGAGCTGTTTTTCTAAACCCTCTCTATTGGATTCAAATTAACATCGCATCTGTGCTGTGATCTCACACTGGCTGCAGCTCCTGCTCTGGGTGCTGAGGGGGTTTTGTACCCTGGCCTGCAGATTTTCTACTTCTAACTGGGGTATTTCAGAGGGCAGGGTTGGATGGGATATTGGCAAGGAATTCTCCCCTGGGAGCATGGTGAGGCCTTGGCACAGGGTGCCCAGAGCAGCTGTGGCTCTCCCTGGATCCCTGGAATGTCCAAAGCCAGGCTGAACGGAGCTTGGAGCAGCCTGGGACAGTGGAAGGTGCTGATGGAACTGGATGACCTTCAGGCTCCCTCCCAACCCAAACCATCCTGTGGCTGTGCTGAGGAATATTCTCCACCATTCCATCACAATTTGGAGGAAATCAGGAACTTTGCAGTCCATGGAACAATCCACAACTCACACTCCATCCTCAGCCCCATTTTCCCGTTCCCTCTCTCCGCTGTGGCCAAACCCCCACCTCCTCCTCCCTTCCCAGCCTCCTCGGAAAGCAAAACCATGGGAGCAAAGTGAGACAACGCTGTTGGCATCTGCCTGGAGCCTCCCATGGCGCTGCAACCGGAGCACGGCCACAGAACATTGGGAGCTTTCTCCAAAGCCCCGGCGGCGGAAATCGCCGCCGCTCTTAATTCGAACCAGAACGAGATGGGCCCGGGGCGCGCACAAAGGCGGCCTTTGCTCGTTCCCAGGGTGCTGACAGGATGGGCCAGAGTCCATCCTGTGCAGCTGATGGGAGCAGCAGCACATCCTTAAATCTCAACACCTGGGCGCTGCTCCGGAGACCTCGGCAGAAATTTAGAAGGGAGCTTGCTGCCAGTGCCACTGGGGAGGTCCCGGGGGACGCTGCAGCTGCCTGGGTAAAGAGCTGCTAAAAAGGGGGTTTGGAAGGGACTTGGGGATCTCTAGAAAGCTCATTTATCAATGTAAACACAGTTTAGCTGCTTCATAAATCTGTTTTCTTTCCTCCTTTTCATCGGGTGCTGCTGATGGGTTTCGTGGTGTGATCGGCGGCTGCTTGCGAGCATCAGTCAGATAAAAATGAGGGGAAGGGGATTTTTGATTATTTCTATTAAATAATTGGGTCTATGTGTGCTTAGAATTCCTCTTTTTATTCCATCTCTTCTAGGGATGGGTGCACTGCTATGGAAAAAGCAGAACTGGCCAAACCAAACCTCAGCCCAAACACTGACATCAACCCAAACATTTTTGAAGGTCAGGGTGAGTTTGGATAAGTAACCCATGTACCCAGTGGTAAGTAGGGCTGGTTAGGAAATGGATTTTCCACCTTCTGAAAAATTTGGAGATTGGATCTGTGTTTTTGAGCAGCTGACATTTTGATGCTCTTTTCCCCAAACCAAGACAAATTCATTTAAGTGGCAATTTTAATAGCACCGGATCACCTCATTTGTTATTTGGTTTCTTTTTGGGAAATTGTAAGACAGGGAAATAAAAATACCCACAAAATGCAGGCAAAGGAGTGGTTGATTTAGTAAATCCACCTCCTCCAAGCTGGCTGATCTGCCTTTACATGATTTTTAAAGACTATAAACCGTATTTCTTGGCACTTTTGCCACTGGTTGGGGCAGGCATGGCCTTGCAGCCCCTCAAACCTGATATTTTACCTAGAATAAGCTTGGTTGGAAGATTAGTTTTATTTCCATGATGTGTTTGTTGTAAAAACTAGAAGCAATTGGGCAAAAAGTTATTCCACTGGGCAAAATTATGATTATTTTGGGTGTTTTTCTGGGTGTAGTGGTTGTCTTCCTAAAGCACAGGGCGTGCTAAGGAAGGTTGGCTTTGGACAACAGGGAATTGCAGAACATTTGGGAAGGAAAATGTTGGGATTTTTTTATATGATTGAAATAACACCATAAATTAATGTTCTTCAGCAGGTCTCTCTTCACTCACAAGTTGAATATGGGACCAAAAGAATCTAATTCAGGCCCTTCTCTGTCTTTTTCCAAACTGTTATTATTTTATTTTTAATGAGCACTTAATTAGAGACTGAAAAAAAAATTAGAAAAAGGCAAACAACTCAATCCTGAGCAACTCAATACTGAGCTTTGTGTCCAAAGGAAACTCCATGGAATGGGAATCAAGTTAAATAGTTCAATTATTGTCCATTGTTTACACGCTGGAGGAGTGCAACTGTTTGGAATTGTTGAAGTAGTTAGGAAGGTGATCGGAACATTTGCCAGCAAATGACATAAATCCAGAATTAATTATAATGGCTAAAAAGGTTAAAAAGAGAGGGGATCATTGGTCCCATGGTTTATTGTGAACTGTCAGGATAATGGAATTTTAATCAGCCCGTTTATTTTAGGAAGGATTAATTGCATGGCGCGATGCAGAAAATACAGGGAGCACCACTGGAATCGGAGCCCAGCGCATAATTTTATTAAAGCAGATCAGTTGTAGCATCTTAATTTCCTTGGACATGTTTATGGGGAGCCATTTGTTTGGTCAAGAGTCTTTCCTGGCTGTTCAAGTTGCTGAAAATGAATGTGGTTGCTGAGCCTGAGATCTGGGAATCCAACCCCATAGCAGCTGGAAATGGGATTCAGGGGGTGCAGCTGTAAAAGTGCAGCAGGGCTGGGATATTGGCTTGGGGAAGGATTATCTGGAGGTTTTCACAGGAAGGAAGGGACAGAAGGGACAGGCTGGACAGCAGAAGGAATTCCTTCATGGAAACAAGGATCTGGAAGGATCTGGAGGATTTTGCTGCCCTGCCTTCTCTCTTGGCTCGCTTCCTGCACCCTGTGCTTCCTCATGGGCAGCTGGGCTCTGCCAGGACAAGGCACTGGGGAGGTGGATGTTGTCCTGATTCAGCCTGGGAATCTCTCTCATCTTCATCAGGATTAGTTCCAGTTATGACTTAATTGGAACTTTGCCCTATCAGTAGAACCCTGCTCACAGCAGTTTTCCAGAGATACTGAACCACAACTGAAATCGATGAAATTCAGTCAGGAAATCATTCGATTCAACCAGGAAATCCTGACTGAAATCATGGCAGATTTAAATCAATATTCATGAGCTGGTTTTAAAAAGAAAAAAATCATTTTACTTTTAAAAAATTGAGCTTTTTAGTGAGACATCCATGGCTTTTGCCAGAGAGCTGCTCATGCAGAGCACGTGACCACAGCTTTTGTCACAAAACCAGAGCAAACAGAGCTGGGGGGACTTGGGGGGATTGGTGAACAATTTCTTCTTCTTTTTCTTCTTTAAATAAAATTATTTGTTTAATTTGAAAGCCAATCCAGGCTGGGCTGGAGGGAGCAGCTGGCTCAGTCACAAGGAGACACTGCCCCTTCCAAGAGGAAAAGAGGCTCACATGACAATTTTTGAGTAACTCTAAACAAATAACCATGAAATTGAGTGGAGAGTCCTCCACTGGATTCCTGTAATATTCCATTTATAGTTTCAGGCTTCTCCCAGGCCGGGATAAGAAAATGTTGGCTGGCATCTCCAGAAAAGAAAGGAAATATTCTCCTGGAGGTAACACTTCGAGATTATCAAGTGGGTTTTTATTTGGTATCAATAATAAATCACTACTGGGCCCATTTGATTGTAGCCAGAATGTAATATACACCCATTAGTGGGGTTGGAGGTTGCTAAACTTGGCTTGCAAACTCTTTTCTCTGTGCAGCACCATGCCTGTGCTTGTCAGGATTTCCCTGCCATGAGCAGACCATGGTTTCTCTGCCATTATCAGGCTGTGGTTTCTCTGCCATGAGCAGGCTGTGCCTTCCCTGCCATGACTTCCCTGCCATGGTTTCTCTGCCATGAACAGGCCTCAGATTCCCTGCCACAGTTTCTCTGCCATTATTAGGTTGTGTTTTCCCTGTCATGGTTTCCCTGCCATGCACAGGTTGTTGTTTCACTGCCATGAGTGGACCATGGTTTCCCTCCTCGCCATGGTTTCCTTGCCTCACTGTGGTTTCCCTGCTTGGCCATGGTTTCCATGCCTGGCCATGGTTTCCCTGCTATGGTTTCCCTGCCTGGCCATGATTTCCCTGCCTCACCATGCTTTCCTTGCCTCACTGTGGTTTCCCTGCTTGGCCATGGTTTCCCTGCCTGGCCGTGGTTTCCCTGCCATGGTTTCCTTGCCTGGCCATGGTTTCCCTGCCTGGCCATGGCTTCCCTGCCTGGCCATGGTTTCCTTGCCTGGCCATGGTTTCCCTGCCATGGTTTCCCTGCCTGGCCATGGTTTCCCTGCCTGGCCATGGTTTCCTTGCCTGGCCATGGTTTCCCTGCCATGGTTTCCCTGCCTGGCCGTGCTCCCCGCGGTGCCTGGAGGTACCTGCGGAAGCCGAAAAGCCCCAGGCTGGCTCCAGAGCCCTGCACAGACGAGCGGAGCCAGAGGGCTGCTCCCCGGCCCCAGCACACAGCCCTCCTTTCAGCACCTTCCCCTCGCACAAAGACTGACTTATCCCACCTTTCTCCCCCCTCTGTCTCTGCTCCCCGTAGCCCCAGCCACGAAAAGCCCTCCATGCTCAGCCCAATAAAAAGTCCTGTGCCACCTCCTCCTCTCCCCCTCCCTTCCCATCCAGAACAGCGCTGCCAAAAAAGGGTGGGGGGAAAGAAAAAAGGAAGGGAAAAAAAGGGAGAGTGAAGGCTGGGACTGGGGAGAGTTAAACCTGGAACTCATTTAGCAAAAGGGACTTTAGTTAACAAGAAAGTTACCCATCATGAACTGCCAGTAACACCTCGAGTGATCCTAAATCCATTACCCAGAGACTTAGCCCTGGCTGAGTTTGATTTTATGAACTGTGAGGCTGCTATGTTGAAAGTCTGCAAATTGGACATAAATTGGGCTGCAGAAGGCTGGGGAGCTGCAAGGGTTGGGGGTTTTTCTCTCCCTGGTGACGTAAGGAGGCTCCAGCCACGGGGCTGCTCGGGACACCCTGGGACAGAGCTGGACAGTCAGGGAAAGCTCCCAAAAAACCTCAAAGCTGGGATTTTTGGCTGTGCTGGTTGAGGATGGGCAGGTCCCTGCACTTGCTGAGCCTCCCCTTGCGTACCCTGGGAGCTCCTGCTCTCCTCATCCATGGGCTGCCTTCGGCACCTCGCTTGATTTTGTTTTCATTGGGGTTTAGTCTCCAAATTTCTGTGATGCAGAGCAGAGTCCAAGAAAAGAGAGCAGATCTGATGAAAGCAGGAGGCAGGGGGGTGTCTAGATGGGATGCTGCAGCGTTTGCTGGTCTGTTTGGATTTTAGGGCTGCTATGGTTGCTGAAATGCAGCCTCAGTGCATCGTATTTTCTGATGTATAATCAGATGGTTGGGCAATTCATGCACCTTTCAAAATAAAGAAGCTTCAAGTTGAGTCTCAGGTAATTTTACAACCTCAGATAAGTTATAGAAACCAGAGGATGAGGTAGGGCACAAGGTGAATCCTGGGGGCAGAAAGCAGGGATCAGGAGCTCAGAGCCAGCAGAATCCCCCATGTCACTACTGAAATTCAGAATTTTGACAGATCTTTGGTTCATTATTCCACTTTTGCTATCATTTCAGTCTCTTGTTATTTGCAGGATTTGTGTTTGCTGTGGTGGAGCTTTGTAAATTACAGAAAATGAAGACGGTGTGGCCTTGGAAGCAAAATTTGGATCTGGTTTTATGTTCCCAAATGGAATTCCTGGTGCCATCACATTCCAAAGGATGTCCTGGCTGCAGCAGGAGGCAAAGAAGGGCTGAGGCTTGCCCTGCTGACCTGAAGCCTTTGGATAGCAAACATTCCCAACATCCCAACTGGTTCTCCTTCACCTTCTGCTGTGTCTAGACTGAAAATTAAATAATTAATTATTAATTTAATTTGCACCCAAATTAAAGATACAGCCACCATCAGCTGCAAGTAAATGGGGCAGAAGAAATATTTTTTGCACATAAATTTGAATGAAAATTTGATTTTTCAGCTCCGTGGCTGAACTGATTTTTTTGTTATTATCATGTCTTGATTCAAACTGAAGCAAAAGCCTTTGGATTCCTTAGAAATAGGAAATAAAAATAGGACTCAGGAAGAAAATCCTTTCTTTTTCTCTGCTTTAGCCTTTATTTCACCCCTGATGTTTTCAAATTCAGGCGAATTTTGAAACAAAGATTTACAAAATGTAAAATCACAAAGTTTCCGACAAAACCTCATTCTGCTATAGAAGGATTTCTGCAAAACTTCATTCTTCATTTTTGGGATGAAGTCAAACTTTTCTTGAGCCCTTTTATACATTACAACTTCAGCAGAACTCAGCAAAGACAGGAATTTGCAAAGTTATAAAGTCAGAGGGTTTGTCTCTAACTTAGAAGTACTTTATATCTTTAAATTAAGCACATTCACAGATTTAAAAAAAGGCAGATTCACAGATGAAAAAGGCACATTCCCAGATTAAATAAGGAAAATACATATCTTTTCTGTCTGGGCAATGCATGGCCACCAAATCTCAGCACAAAATCTCTGAAAATTTCATGCAGAAGATCAGTTTATAAAATTCTGCAGGATCCTTTCCCTCTCAGCCCCAATTCTGGCCAGTCCCTGCCCTGACCCAGCACAGCACCTCCTCTGTTATTTGATAAGCAAAGCCAAGCCAGGGCTAATTTTCCCAGCAAGGTGGCAACAATTCCGTGTGTGATATGCGAGGGAGAAGCACAGGCAGCTCATTTGGGTAATTTCTTACCCTTCTGGCTTCTGCAGTGTTTCTTTAGGGGGCACTGAATATGAGTGATTGAGTGAGAGGGAGCCCGACAGAATTAGCACACACTGGATCTTTTGACCAAGGGGGGAAAAAAAAACCCCAAAAACAAAACAGTCGAATGTTGGTCTAGGGGCACGTCCCCTTAGGATTTGGGAAAGAAAAACACCAAACCACGTTCGTTTGGTGCTCCTCGAGCAGAGCAGCGCCTTCAATTAAAACCCATTTCAGCAAAATAAAAAGACACTTAATCTTGGATCCAAAATAGCTGTGGAATGGCAGCAGCACTGCCCAGCCCAGGGGCATTTCCAAGGCAAATCCAGGGTGCTGATACCCTCCCATGAAACGCTTTTCTGAGAAATTGCTGGCAATTCCCTGCTGGAGTTTTGAGCAGTGAACAGCCCCTCTCAAGGGGGCACCTCCTCAAGGTCACCCCTGGTGCCACCCAGGACTTTCCAGAGTTTGTGCAAAGGGTTGTGTTTGTCCTATAACCAAAATACAGGTAAAATCCCTCTGCTCTTTTCCTGGTTTTCCCTTTTCTTTTTTTCTTTCTTTTTTTTTTAATTAATTCTTCTTTGTGAACCAATGCATTCTGCTGTCTGCATGGGAAAGTCCTCGTTTTGCTCTCATAAATCCAAGGAGAAATGATGTCTAATTTTAACACCAGAATGTCTTTGGAACCTTCACATGCCTTTCCACAACCTGGGAAAATGTGATTTTCCCTGATTTCCAGCTCGTCCCTTCCCTTTGCACCTGCACTTCTGGGAGCTCAGGGAATACTATGGAATGTATCCCTGTGCTCCAGGGAGCTGCATTCCCTGAGGATTCCCTGTAGGACCATCCCCATCCCGCCTGGAGCAGTCCCTGGGCTCTCAGTAGTGGGGAGAGACCCGAGTGCAGCCTCCTCCTCCAGCACTGACTGTGAGCTCTCCATGCCCCTGCCTTGGTGTGGTCACCTGGCCCTGGTGTCCTGCACCCCAGGGGACCCCTGGGGAGCCTCTGGGATTGTCCCATTTTAGGGTGAGTCAGACCCAAACACAACTTCTGGGGCTGCAACTCTGGATTTCATCACTGAGGTGCTCAAAACCCTTCCCTGGATTCACCCCAGTTTTTTAAAAGTTTAAATTACTATGTTCAGTGCAACCTGCGGGCTTTTAGGGGCTGAATTCCAGAAAGGCTGAGCATCCAGAGCCCTGCTTATCTTGAGGCCACACAAATCCCCTCTGGATGTGGCAGCAGCTCCAGCTCCATGGATCTCTGGGGTCACCACAATTCAGCCTCGCTGCTCAAAGCTCTGAATTTTATTTTAAAGAGGTTGAACAGAGCTTGTCTCAGCCCCACAGCCAAGGTCCTCCTCACAGGCAAGCTTGAGCTCCTCACTCACGATCAGGAGGGCATGAAAAAGTATTTAAAGAGAATTTATTTGTGCCGAGCAACAATAGCAATAGTTAATCTCTTGTATTAAAACTTTTAATGACTTCGGGGACTTATGAAACCATCGGAGCCCGTTTAATGAGGGCCTGCTCTGGCCCACACTTTTCAAAGCTGAAATCTTTAATAGAGCAGAAAAGAAATTCACAATTTGGAGAGCGGGGGTTGGAGGGTTGGGACTGTACAAAAAAATTATGGAGCTGTTTGGTTTGCAGGACTCCTGTTCCTGCTGGGCAGTGCTCTGGTGATGTATGAGGGGAACCTGTCAGCAGGGCCGTGGAGCTTCATGATGCATTACAGCAATAAGTCATTTGTAATACATCATCTGCAGCAGCTGCTGGCCTGGGCTGGAGCCTCAAACCAAAATTAGGCAAGGATTTCAACGTGCACCAAAGCTGTTTTCTTCCTTTCTCCCTTTCCCTCCCTGTCTCCAGGTCCTTCTCTCCTGCTTGCTCCCGACCTCACCCTGCCAATAGCAATTTGCTGGTGATTTATTCATCCTGGCTCTCCCGTGGAAATTCCTTTTTGGTGGAACCAATGGAGCACAATGCTCTGCTCGCCAGGCAGGGGGATGAGGGTGTAATCCCTTCAGCCAGCTCTGACAGGGACCAGAACGTGTTTGAGGGGACACAGCTCAATTTTGGGGTGCTGGAGGGCCAGGTTTGCTGTCACTCATTAAGAATTAGTAGTTAAGCCCTTCTGTAGCTGCACTTTAATCTTAGTTCTGATATTTTTGTTCTATTAACAATATTAGCAATTCTCACTAATCCACGATAACACCCAAAATAACTTCATAAACAGAGGACAACTCTCAGCCAAAGCAGTGATTGATCTCAGGAGTTTTTAGCAAAAGGTCCCCTCACCTTCCTCACCTCTGCTCCACAGCTGGGCAGGTTCTGGTGCCAGACACAGGCAAGGAAATGAATCGCTGGAGTGTCCAGGTAGCATCCCAATAATCCCACTGCCACCTTTCCAAGCTTTTTCTGCCTCTTCTGCTCCACTTGGCCTTTACACCCGTGGCAAGCAGACCTCTGGAAGCTCATCAAATACCCTGAACCCCTTTTTATATTTTTTTTCAGCCTTGAAAACTCATTTTGCTCTATTGCTCTTCTGCTGTTTCCTTTAGAGGGGTGAAATGTTCCAGCCCTGACTCTCACTATTTCCCAAGCTTGGTGGCAGAGCCAGGGTGATGTTTTTATAGGGGGTAGAGGGCAAGGACAATTGGGACCAGGCGTAGGTGCCTGGCTGTGGGACCAGGACCTGTCCCAGAGTCATCTGCTCTTCTCCTCAGCGGAGCTTGGCGCAGGAGATAATCTAATGTTCAGTGGGAACTGCTGGATATGCTGTCCATGCACACACACTGCAGAGCTTGTTGTGTTTCCAGGGATTGTTTTGATTCTGAACTTTCTTTTTTGAGCATTTAATGCCCTGCACTTATTAAATCACAGCCCAGCAGAAAGCAAGAGGGGAAAATCACATCCATGGCTTGTTACCATGCATGAGGCATAACCAAGTGCTTCAAATCCCTGAGGGGATTACTCAGGAATCACCAGGCCACCTGGAGTTTCATTATGGCTCTTACAAACAGGCTTTTAGCAAGAAGGATGAGGTGGGGAGGGGAGAGGGGTCTTCTGTCTAAGCCCTGAAAAGAGACGAAGTTCACAGAGCTGAACAATGGCTCAGCCGAGTCAGCTGAGCCCAGGGGCTGGAAAGGATTAATCAGAGCGAGAAATGTCAGCTCAGAACAAAACCTTCAGCAGCGTGGCCAAGCCGCAGGGCTCGGCAGAGAGCAGCCTGAGTCACTCCCCAGCCACGCAGGACCTTTCCCCCTGCCCAGGCCTGGCTTGGAGTCCAGCTCCTCCTTGCTCTGTCACCAGCTGGCCCTCAAGACCCACCAGGAGGAGAGCCCCTCTCCCTCTCTCAGGTATTTCCAGGCCCCTTGGTTATCCCAGGAATCCTCCTCTACCACATCTTTTTCTTTTGGTTATCCACAGGATCCAGCACACAGGAGCATTTTGCAATTTTGGGGCATTTTTAGAGCATTTTTGGAGGAGGATGTTGCTTTAGTCTCAGTAAACACCATCCTCCTTCCAGGTCAAACATTTCTTCAAAAATTGAGATGATGCTACTGATTTCCAAGTGTTCTGCTTTTATCTAAATTAAACTCCCCACTTCTTGTCACCTTCAAAGATTTATGTTACTTATGATCCAAACACTTCTGATGTACATACTTAGAGGAAAAAGTTCAAAATACTAAACCTCTTCACCCTTGAACTCCTCCAGCTCACTCCTTACTTCTTCACATAATGCCAGGACTTTGTAAGGACATAAGGTAATGTTTTGTAATATTTTGCAAGATTGCAAGAAGGACTCTTCTGGCCTGCACTAAGAAAACAAATAGCTGGCTACAAGGATTGTCTTGGACGTCACTTTTGATTAGAGCTAATCCCAGGTGGTGAAGGAATGGATGACACATCTGTGAGAAATGCTGGTGCTGCTTTCACCCTGGGCAAGAATAATCCATGCTTTTCAGTTCAGGGATTTATCTGTAGGAATCTATTATATATTGAATTTACAAATATATACAGGAGCTCTCAGGAACCCTTAAATAGCCCATCCCTATCACAAAATAATTGTTTGGTGACCTAGACCAGAAATCCTGGAAGGATAAAAGGCATTGATGGCATGGGATGCCCTCAGCAGGATAATGCAGGTGGACAAATGTGCAGAGCTGAGGATCCAGAGCTGGTGACAGCATCCACATCCCTGTTCCCCTGGACTGTTCCTTCAAATCCACTGAGGATTTTCATTCCCTGACAGCTGAGGGGAGTGGGGATTCCTGCACAGAGCCTGGATCCTGCAGTGCCTCAGACCTGCAGCCCTTCCCCTCCTCGGGAGTGTGAGGAGTGGGGAGCAGCACACGCTGCTCTGAGTAACTCCTGCTCCACAGCTGGGAATTCCAGCCCAGGGAGCCCTAAGGTGACTGGGGCATCCTTTTTTCCCTCCAGCTCCACCTTTATCATGTTGTTGAGGATAAAAAGAATGTCATCAAATACTTCTAGTGCTGGAATGAAAGTCCTTCATCACAAGCTTTCAGCTGGATGCCAGGTTGGAGCTGCTGAAAGAAACCCAAGCTGAAATTCTCCTTCTGCATTTGTTCTGTCACTCTGTTAAAAGGGAACAGCTGAACAAATTATCAACATTTTGTGAGGATTAGGAAAATTGATCCAGGCTGACTCACTGCATGCCTCTATAACCCCGAGTCATGGTAAAACCCAGGAAATGAAACTGGGACTGGAAAGGGTGAGAGAATTCTTGTGTTCTTGGAGCATCCTCGAATGCCAGATTGTTGGACTCGGTTTTCCACTGGTTTTTTACATCCTGGTAGAAGTCAGAACATTTTTCCCCTAACCTGACCATTTCTTCTTGAGGTGCTTCCCTGTGAGTTTTGTTACTCTGTGAAAGTACAGCTTCTTAATTCAATTTAAGCTGTGCATGCTGAATATCAGAAGTGGGTCAAAAGTTAAACCATCATTACAGATCAAGTGTTACTAAACTCTGTTTAATCCAAAGCAATGGATAATAAGAACTTTTAGCCCTGTCAGGACATGTTGGGGACAGTAAATGAGATCTTTACACTGAAGAACTTCAAGGAGAGACAAAAAATTCCCAAATATGTGCAAAATAATTTATTTAACACTAAGGAGGGTGCAAGTATTTTGCATATATTTGAAGCAAAGAAAATGTGTGCATTCCCAACCCTCAGAGTTAGCTTGCAGTGTTGGAAGGGATGGGATTTATATTTGTATCTCACTGAAACAGGGAATTCTGGCCCAGAATTTTCCAGAGGTTTTGTTCCTGCCCTTCCTAGAAGAGATCCAGCAGCTCCTACGAGGCTCCTCCAGGTCACAGGGTGACCTTCAGGACAGCCCCAGCTGCTGGAAAAGCCTCACCTCTGTGCCAGCTTTCCATATTGGAGACATTGTTATAATTAGAGAGGAATCTGCCTGCCAAGGTCACTTTGAAGGCTGTGAATTTTGGCACAGGGGACCCAAGGGAACAGCCTGAAGTTGTTTCAGGGCAGGGTTTAGGTTGGATTTTGGGAAAAGTTCTTCCCCCAGAGGGTGGAGGTTGGATATTGGGAAGAGTTTCTTTCCCCAGAGGGTGGAAGTTGGATATTGGGAAAAGGTTTTTTCCCCAGAGGGTGAAGGTTGGATATTGGGAAGAGTTTCTTTCCCCAGAGGGTGGAATTTGGATATTGGGAAAAGGTTTTTTCCCCAGAGGGTGAAGGTTGGATATTGGGAAAGGGTCTCTCCACAGACAGTGTTTGGGCACAGGGAATGGTCACAGCCCCAGAGCTGCCAGAGCTCCAGAGGGATTTTGATGACTCTTGGGGATGGTGCTGTGCAGGGCCAGCAGCTGAATTCGATGATCAGTGAGGATTCCTTCCAGCTCGGGACATTCTGGGATGCCCTCAAACCTCTGCCTTGGCCTCCTCAGTGGCAGGAGCAGCCAGCGCGCCCCTCCTGCCCCGCTGCCCGAGGCCAGACTTTGATTAGAGCCCCGGGGCTGGGTGAATAATCGAGAAAAGCCCCGGTCCGTGTCGCCGGGCCGGAGGGAGCCGGGGAGCATCGGCTGCGTGCCCGCTTTGATCCCCGGCAGCCCCGGCTCCAGCGAGCCCTTTGTGGGCAGGGATCACCTGTCACAGAGAATGGCCACAACCCTGCCCTGCCCACGGGAGGCCTTTTGATGCGGCGGGTGTTGATAATTAGGGCCTAATTGAGTGATTAACAACCCCAGCAGCTCATGCTCTAAGGCGGGGTGAGGAGGGGCAGGGGCTGCTCCAAAGTTCAAGCCTTCAGGATGCGTTTTTGCAGCCCCATCTTCCCCCAGCGGCTCGCTGGATGCTGGCCCCGGGCTGGGATGCTCAGAAATGTGCAGAGCCAGCAAAACCAGGGAAGGTGATTCCCTTTTTTTCTCTCCCGAGTGCTGTAATCACTTTTCCCTGAGCCACTATTGATAATAACCGGGGCAGGAATAGGCTCCTATTTGCCGGGGCTCCATAGGCCATGAAAATCCCTCCAGATAAACTGAACTTAATTAACTGAGCCTATTAAGGCAATATTAAAAGAAGCCTATCTCAGCAGGCTCTCCCAGTGGGGAGACACAGCAGAGCTTTCAATTTAGGACTTATTGCAGAGCTCTCCTGCTGCCCAGCTCCATGGGCTGCCTGGGAGCTGCTTAATCCACGGCTTGGGAGCGGGGAAAGACAGCTGGGAACGGGGGGGATATCAAAGGAAATCGACCTGTAATACATTATATGCTCACTTTGTGGCTGGGGGGAAAGCCATATAAATGGGGAGGTTGTTTGGCACTGAATGAAACAAATGGCAGTGTGGAAATGGTTAAAAGTTGTAAAATAGGACTTAGGGAATCCAAATAACCTTTTCCTGAATAATTGCGGCGTGTTGCAGTGCAGCTGGGAGTAGATTCCTACTGAAAATTGCAAAATTCTGCACAAAATCAAAGAAATTCTGCGTAAAAATCAAAGAAAAGTTGCATAAAACCAAAGGAAATTTTCCTGCATCTCCTCCTTTCCCCTCCTTCTCCCCCAAACATAAGTTAGGGACTAGTTTTGAACCTTCTTTACTTCTCATGAAATATTGGTGCTGTCACCATGCTGAACATCATGACTGGATTATGTTCCTGGCTACAGAAGAATTAAACAAAGGGAAAAGGTTGCCACTGATGAAGAAGGAGCTCTGTGCTGCAGACAGAGCTTGAGGGAGCTGCTGAATTGCAAAGCTACGGTAAAAATAACCAAATAAATAGAGAATAAAGAAATAAACCAAACCAAATAAATTAAGAAAATGTGTTGGTTTTGCCTAAGTACAACCTGCAAAGGGAAATGCTGTGGAAGGTCAAATATAATAATATCTCCAACAAGAATTCCTGTTTTTTAAAGAGCATTTCCTCAATTTAAAGGGCTGCAGAGCCAACACTGTGGAAGCAGTGTTTGCTTTAAATGGAATGGATGGGGTTGAATCCATGTGAATGAAAAATGTGGGAATTCTGGTGGCAGCCCAAGGCCCAGCTCTTGACAAGAATGGGCATCCCTGAAAGTGTCCAAGTCCAGCTTGGACAGGGCTTGGAGCACCCTGGGATAGTGGAAGATGTCCTTGACTGTGGCAGGGATGGAATAAAATGGCCTTTGAGGTTCCTTCCAACCCAAACCGTTCCACGATTCTATGATTCAAGAGTTTCTTGGAATGGGAATCTCAGTTTTATTTGTGATAGTTGTGGAAAGAAGCTTGGAAACACAACCTGTGTTGACTGAATTAATCAGGGAAGGGTGGGACGGGAACCTTCTCACTGTTCTGACATAAATCCCAGGAGTTTTCACTGAAACAAGCGATTGGTGTAGAAATGGAAGATTTCTACCTCCACAGGCAGGATCCATGCTCAGCAAGCACTTCCAGAGTTCCCCAACTCTTGAAACCCAATTGGAACAACCCCCAAATTATTATTTTCATGGATAATGCACCAGGAGTGCGTTTGCAATGCTGATGTTTTATTTTTAGCCCAAACAAGGAGTGACAAAGCCTGGGAGCTTTCCCCACTTTATTCCAATAGCTGGATTAAAAATAGAAGATCCTCCTGGAGAACGTCTGCTCGAGCAGCCGAGGGATGATTGTGTGTGGCTTCAGTTTGTTTGCACAGGAAAACCCGGGGTAACCTGAGAATTCATTACGAGAAAAGCACAGGACTCCTGCCATCCTCTAATGGCCCCTTGCAGCTCGAAATGCAAAATTTACAAGGGAAGCCTTAAAGAAATGACAGGAAAATCTGAGAAGATAACGAAACTGGCAGGGAAATTAATAGAAGCCTTGGGTTCTGTAATCCGCAGTGATTAATACCTTTTAGTTCCATGATCTTTGGTTTCCACTGGAATTGATAAACTACCAACTGTGGCTTCTCTGCTTTAAATCAATACCCCAAAAAAATCTTAGTTGGCCTTGCTGGTCTATTTGTCATCTCATTCCCAGCTGAAGGTTAGACAGAATCCTTATGAACTGAGAAATTTTTTTTCCAGTTTTATTGGAATTGCTTTTTTTTATTGTCATTGTTCTGCCCAGAAGATGATGGTGTGAGCAGTATTTGAGATGCTAATCCTGTCCAGCATGTGGAGAGAGCCCAGGATTCAGTAATGGTCTTGCCAAAATTTTAGGAATATCCTAAGTCGTCAAAGACAACCCTTTCAGTTGTCTTCAGGGTATCAGCATTTTGCAGCTTAAAAAAAGAAAAAATTAAAAATTTGTGGGAAAATCAAAGAGGGAAAATGGAAATGATGTCACGGTGCTGCTGAAGTGTAAAACTGATTTAAAATGTGTGGTTCTTGTACGGTTTCAAAATGTGCTGCACTGCAAACAGAATTCTCTGCTCTTTTAGACTTTTGTACTACTGGAATTAGTCATGGAATGGTTGGGTTGGAAGGGACCTTAAAGATCATCCAGTTCCAGCCCTGCCATGGGCAGGGACACCTTCCACTGGCCCAGGCTGCTCCAGCCTGGCCTTGGACAATTCCAGGGATCCAGGAGCAGCCACAGTTTCTCTGGGACCTTGTGCCAGGGCCTGCCCATCCTGCCAGGGAAGGATTCCTTCCTAATTCATCCCTATTGATGAGCTGCAGTTTGCAGGTCAGAGGTTTCTCCAGAGCTGGAACACAAACACCCTGACACTTCTGCTGGGAATTTCCTCTCCCATCAATGCCCCTTACCCTGCTTTCACCTCCTGTGCTGGATGCAGGCATTTATAACATCTACTAAACATGGTGGAGCTGTCCCAAGTAGAATTCCTGACCAATTCCTGACCATTCCTGACCATTCCTGACCATTCCTGGCCATTCCTGAACCACTCCTGACCATTTCTGACCATTCCTGGCCACTCCTGACAATTTCCTGACCATTTCCTGACCATTCCTGACCAATTCCTGACCATTCCTGGCCATTCCTGACCATTCCTGACCATTCCTCATCACCAGCTGAGTTTCTGTTTCAATTCTTACTTTTAAATGTGCCGCCACCTTTGTTGAGGAAAGCAAAAAAAAACCTCAAATCTACCATGATTTTGCTCCACGCTCCCATCCTGAATTCAGCTCCAGCCTATTTTCCTTCTCACTTGCTTGACATCACGGAAAGTGGATGGCTGGCAGTGATTCACAGAGGTGTTCCTGTCGTTAGAGCATGAGATCGCTTTCCCAGTCACTCCTGCCGTGCCTGCCAGATCCTTCACCTCCTGAGCTCACCGTGGAGCTCCAAGGCCATTCCCAAACCCCTGTCCTGCACAGCTGCCATGGCTCAAACCCTTCCCCTTCAAGTGCTGCCACTCAGTGATATTTAGATCCCTCCCAGATCCCCCCACAATCTCTCCTTTGGAAAACCGACGCGTCCCGATGAGCTGCCCTTGTGTAAATACATCTTCCTTTGTAAGAAACAAGCCCCTAATTCAGACCTGTGTTGTGTTTATTTTTGAACATGGGTTTTTTTTTTTTTCCTCCTTGTCAGGGGCTGTGCAGCTCGACCTTAGGCTCGACAGGGAGATGTTTATCCAAAGAGTTAACGCGGATGAGTAATCCGGGACGCTCCTGCCAGGGCTCCGGGGGTGGGATTCCCGTAAACAGCCAGGCCCTTTGAACTCAGGGCTTTTATTTTATGTCATCCTCCAACCACTAAACCAACACGCCACCGTGGAGGCCTTCCCTGCTCAGCCAAAACACAGATTAAACCATGGAAATTGAAGCTGGGAGTATCATTTGGGGAGACCTTGTGTTCATCACCTCGTCCTCTTTCATTCACTCTGTCCTGAGCTTGGCTGAGCGTGGTTTGTGCAGTGCAGGGCTCGTTCCAGCCCCAGGAAAGCTGGCCTGGCTCTGTGGAACACCTACAGAAATGGACGTGGAGTGGCACAACCAAAGAGGTGACAAATGAGGGAGAAATTAGAGGTTTGTGTGCATAAATCTCCTCCTGCTTCCTCCCAATGGAAATTTCATCTTGGGCTGCTTGTTCCTTATCTCCCCGCTCCCAGTTTCCCCCTTCCCTGTGAGGGAGCAGCTCCTGGGCTGCTGGGAGCACTGCTATCACCCTCCTCACTAATTGTCTGTTCAGAGCAGAATTCACCCCTTTATCTGCTGATATCAATTATCAGTCCTGCCAGAGAACCACTTTAAAATCGTGATTTAATGAAGCCATGTTCATTTGTTGCAGGACACACTTAACACGTGCAATAAATAACAATAAATACCTGATTTTCAAACCTAAAAGCCCAGTTCTGCCCTTTTTTAGTGCTGATCATGGACTGGATTTGGGAGCTGTATCAGTAAACTCTTAGAGATTTTCTGGGGATGTTATGCAGCTCAAATTCCCCCTCAATGTTAAGACCATGCAGAGTTACAGGACTGAGGCATCCAAGAAATAATAGGAATAATGTGGATATTGCATAACCATCCTCTTACACTGGCATGAGTCATTCCTAAAGTGCCCTGTATATCTTTCAGGGTGGATTAAGGATACGAGACAGGAGAACCATGAGGGCTCCTACAATGCTCCACAAAGTCTCCAAAATGGGAAAAGCCTTTTGAAAACAACTCTGAAAAATAACCATTTGTCGTCTGCAGTAAATAACTCGGTCGCTGGGGAGGTCAAAAGCTAAAGGCTCCCATCCAGGGCTGGGATTAATGACCTGCAAAACACCAGTTTAAAAACAGGCTCCTCTCCCACTTCTAGACAGGCAATAATGAAGCATCTCCTGCCATTCCTTAGCCAGGAATGAAATTCCAGGCAGGAAAATGGGCTTTGCAGTGGATGCACAGGGATGAGTTAAGCAGTGATAGAACGAGCACCGTGTAAATCAAGGGCCAGGGCCACTGCAGGCTGTTCCTCACCTGGGCAGGACGTGGCAGGAAGGTCCGGAGACACCCAGGGGTGGTTCCCTGTGGCAGGGACGGAGGTGAGGGGAGAGGCTGGGATGCCCTCCCAGCCCAGGGGGTGTTGGTGTTGTCCAGCATCCCATGACAAGTCATAAATGTCCCTGCCCTGCACAGATTTCCACTGCAGAGGGAGAATATTTATGACGAGATTCAAAGGTGCAAGGGGAGGCAGAAACCCAACCCGTCCTGTGCTGGGAGGATCGATGAGGTGACTTAGTCCTTCACGGCCTTGTGGACTAGGCTGGGCTGCTCAGAGTCATTTTTCAGAGAATTTGGTGTCTCCCAGTTTGCCAGGATGGTTTTGCAAAATGTCAGGATATTTTAAAAAAAAATAGTTAAATTAAAAATTAGTCTTCTAGCTCTGCTTGTTTTTCTTTAAGTGGGGCTAGAAGCCGTGATTAAAGGCTCAAACAGTAAAAGTGGAAGCAAACTGTGAGTGAAGCTCTGAAGAGATCTCTTTTATATTAAAATTACTATAGAATGAAACACATTCTGCCTTGAACGACCCTGCAGATGTCTTTGAACTGGGCTGATTGCTCCAGGAATATTAATCCGACAAAACCTGGCTTGAGGCCACTCAGGAGCTGTGAGATGATCCAAAATACTTTGAATTTCTGATCATCTGTAGAAATAAGAATCCCAGTACTGTGACTATCCAGACCCACAGCATTTTCATCACCTGGAGCCCGTCCTTCTGCAAAGTTCTGCTCTTCCTTTTGCCTTGTGTTCCTGTTTCCTTCAACCCAAGCCAAAACAAAAATCCAGGTGGGGAAATTTCCAGCAGATTGAGCTCTGCTGCTTCCTTCTCCCACCCAGCACAGGACAGATGCTCTGATTTTCAGCCTGCAAAGAACAAAGCTTCCCCCTGGCTTCTTTATTTTAAACAGGAGAGGCCACCCACAGCTCCAAACACGCCTATGGAGAGGAAAAATAAATGGCTGAGCTCCTGGCCAGACACGGATGTGCAGAGCGTATCTGAGGAGGAGGAACTGTTTGGAAAAAGCCATTCCCATCCCACCCAGGTGCTGCCAAGGATGGGGCTGGGGGCACCAGCACCTCCCAGCAGTGAGGAACAGCACGGAGAGGGAGCTGGGATGGCTGGGGACCATAAATCACCTCAGCCCAAGGGCAAGTTCAGCAAGCCAGAGCTGGGCAGATGTTGGAGAAGGGAATTTGGGAAGGTTTCAGCGCAGAATTCCAGCTCTTAATTCGCAGGAAGGCAAATCCTGCCGTGCTCCACCAGCTTGTGGCCATAAATCCAGAAAAGTTCCCCCCACCAGCCTGAACCCACAGATTTTTCCCCTAAAGCGAAGCAGGGGAGGGTGGTGGGAGCTGCTGCTGGGCTCAGGGTGTTTGGTGTTGGGAGTGCTGCCTCTGCAGGTGGGTTTGGGTTGGTTTGGGGAGCTTTGGGGGCACCTCAGGGTGATGCTGAGGCACAGGAGGGATCTCCCCCATGGGCACCACTCATCCACGAGACAGACGAGGGAATGAAAAAGGAGTGGGGAGCCAAATGTTCATTATTTCCCCCACTTGGCTCTTTTCTGGATGTCCCCTGCACACCTGGAGCCACGAACTGTGTGTCTGCCTTGCCGTGTGTCCCCCAGAGGGGAATTGTCACCACGGCAGCTTTGGGACTTGCATTTTACACTTTAAAACGCAGAGAGCACACGAGGTGGATGTTGGGTCTGGGGCTTTCCCCTGCCTGCTCATGGAAAGAGCCCTCCTAATCCAGCAAGGAACAAGATTTGGAGCTGGCTGCCTCCGAGGACGGCGCTGGCTTCGCTGAAGCTGAAATTTGAGAGTGGTTTGAAATTGTGTTTTTTTAAAAGCTGTATTTTCATGCCTCACTTCTCCACACAGACAGACAAATGGCTTTTCCCTTTCATGGAAAGTTGGGACCTACCTCTGAAAATGTCCTTAAACTCGGGCTGAAGGCAGTGGAGTTGGCAGCACCACATCCCACGGCTGCCTCTACCAGCACATCCATCCCTTTGGGTCAGTAGCCAACCCTGGATAAAGTTTGTATTTGAAACTGGAGAGCACTTCCAAATCAGCCTCACTCCAGGCTGGAATTACTAAAAAACATCCAGGTTTTTACTTCTTGGATGTGAGTGTCCCTCTCTGTGTGATATGTGGAGTGATTTTAATCTACCTGGTGTGGAAGGTTTGCTCCAGAAAAGGCCAGACCTACACTGGGTGAAGCTGGTGTGGCTCTCAAGAGGGCAGTGGAGCAGTGTCAAAGCAGCTCAGCTGCACATGGACCTAAAATCCCTGAGGACGAGTTCATTATCCACCAAAACTGGGCATCCTTTGGATTGAAAAGGCTAATAGTGATGAGAAAGGAAGAAAATGAGTGCATTAAATCGTGCTTAATTAATCTGACAAATAATGAGCATGGAAATGCCTTGGAGAAGGGGTTGAAAGGTTTCCAGAGGAGCGAGGGGGTCTGGGGCAGGCACAGGATGGGCAGCTCATCGAGTTTTGTCCCAGTGCTTTTTTACCTTCCACTGCTCTCTCTCCCTGTGCCAGTGCTGTATTTCAGGATTTCACCCCTGTCCTGAGTCAGCTGGGGGCCTGGGAGCCAGGGATCAGGGGTTGCTCCCTGGTTTCCAAAAGCTCCTTTTCTTTTAACCCCGCTGGCAGTAATTCATACCAATGCATTCGCACTGTGCATTGCATTTTTCAAAATATAAATACATAAATTCTTGATGAAGTATCATGCCCTGATAAATGAATAAATTGAATAAATCACAATTAAAACCCTGTGCAAATGTGGGGAGTGCAGCTCAGTGGCACTCAGAGGTCTGTGTTATTCACACCAGGCTGCGGCCAATGTTCAACCCCACATTTCTTGCTAATTAATGAAATCCTTAATGAAAACTTTGAGCTGAAGTGGATCAGTCCCATCAAAAGTAGATTTTGGGGCATGTTTTGCACCTCAAGTGAGACAAAACTCCCCTGAAACCTTGTCCAGCCCAGTCTGAATGTGAGCCACAGTGAGGGAGGCAAGCAGGGCTGTTGTGTATTAAGAGAAACCAACTCAGACCTGGAGTACAAATAGGGAAAAAATTAATGCTCATCAAAATTATTACCTGCATTTCTCTATCAGCATTTCCCTGAGCATGCAGCAGAGAAGATAAATAAAAATCCATTTGGATTCTGGGGATGTTTCTGCCAGTTCCTGTTTGCTGAATGTTTGCTAATACCCCGCTGCCTTTAGGGTGGAAAAAAAATCCTATAGGAAATCATTTGATTTGTTTTCATTTTATTTATTTGCTTACATTGCACTAACCACAGAGGCTGAAACTCTTTGGGATGCTTGAAAAAAACAGGATGTGTCTTCCTCCAGAGAGGCTCCTGCTGATCCCTTTTCTGTCCCAGATGATGTCAGAATCATCTGCTAAGGGCGTCATGGACATCGCCCCAGCCAAGTGGTAAACATGAAAATTCAGCTTGAAATCACAGCCAAGTTCTTCTCAGTAATGGCACTTCAAATGAATTGGATGTGTCTCCTCAAAACCACATTTTTGGGGAGTTTTTTTATGTCTTTGAGGTGACAGTGGTGGCCCTGTTTGAGCCTGACCCACTGAGAGGTTCCCTTCAAGGTATTGAAACCTTTCCTTCTTTTTCTTTTTATTAGAAAGTGAATGGGCGAGAAGGTTTGCATACTCTGGGATTTTAGGAGGTAAAAGGACATGGAAGAAAGCTCTTTTAAAAAAAAAAAAATCACAAAACATCGAGGTTATGAAGAAAAAAAACAGGAAGAGGTTGATAAACTAAAAAAAACCCCAAAACCTTCATTCTCAAGATAGTTTTCACATGGGAACTTGCAAGCCAGCTTAGTTTGCACTAAGAAGTGACAAGCCAGCTATTACTTAGCACAGCAAGGCCTTTCTGTGTAATTTTTGTGATAATTTCTGTGTGATTTTATAAGGCCTTTCTGTGTAATATCTACCTGTATTTTACCTTTCTGTAAAATAATCTACCTGCATTACAAGAACAGGGCAATTCCAGAAGTGCCCTGGCTCCAAAAATGGGACAATGCACGAAGCGCCAAATGGAACCACGGAGTTCATTTTATTTCCATTCAGTTCCACCGTGGCCATCACAGGAGCTCTGGTTTTATTGTTGCTAATTCCAAGCATAATAAATACGCTTCAGGATCCTGGCTGATTTATTATCATTTTAAACAGGCTGATATTTGCAGCTTTTCGTGAATTTTCGCAGCAATGTCTATTTCCAATTCCAGCCTTGCTTTTCGTTTCATCTGAGACGCCCCATCGGTATTAAAATCCAGTATTTAAAATATAATAATCACTTTCCCTGCTCCATTAGATATCTCTTAACTCCCTCAAACTGAGGGAATATGGGCAAGATTTGTTTTTTCTTGTCACCTTGTCAATCTGGAAGTTTTTTCCAAAGGCAGTTAAAAGTCACTGAGCTGAACCACTGAGTTTTATTCAGGTCTCTGAACATTTCCCGTTCTGTTCATGCTTTTTTACAAGTTCAGATAATGAAACTTGGTGGTCTCTTTATAACCATTTCCACTTTCTGTTTGCAGTTTGTAGAAATTTAATCTATTTTGGCTCCTGTTAGGAATAATTGAAAAGTTGGCAAATGGAATGGTATCAACATCAAACAAAACCAGACACCAAATTTTTAAATCTTCATGTTATCAATCACAGTTTGACTCGATGATCTTGAGATCTTTTTTTAATCTTGATAATTCTGTGAATCTAAACTCGGGTTGGAGTTTAAATAAAGGATAAAATATTAAATATTTGGAGGTTGTTAACAGTGTCATTTACTGAGAGACTCCTCTGATCACAGTGCACTGGTTTCTATTCCTGAATATTTGTTTTTTACTGGATTTTCTTGTAGTGGAAGTTGTTTGTGGAGTCATGGAGTGGGATGGGCTCATGGAGAATTATGAGATTCTCAGAATTATGGGATTGCCTCCTGTATGCTCCAAACTCCCAGCATACCCTGAATTTTATCAGTCATAGAGGGTTGGGATGGGCTGGGGCAAGAATTAAATCTTCCTCTCAGGAGCAACTCTTAAAAGCTGGATATAAATCCCTCAGAGGGAAGCGACAGGAGAGCGATGTGGGCATTTCCCTTCAGCCTTAAAAGCACTTACCGGAGATCAGAGCCCTGCCCTAAATAAATTCTGCCCCTGATTTATTCCTTGGAGTGCTTGTGGGCTATGGGAACACAATCCTCCTACAAATTCCCATGTCCATCTCTCTTCAGCTTTGGATTCAGGATTTTCTTCTCCCTCTCAGTTCAACAACTCATGGAGATTTTTACTTAACTCTGTGTCTCGATTTCAAACCCTTTCTTTATCACAGCTGATTCGGCCAGAATGGTTGCATGGATGACTTACTTTTCAGGAGCTTTTTCCAGCTGCTGCATTTATATAGAAAATTAAATTTTTCGTTTAAACAAAATTGTCTCCTCCTGGATGGAATCCTGAGGCTGTGCTTTGCATCCCAAGGACTTCCCAAAGGAATGAGGGTGTCCAGACTCTTCCAAAGATCGTCCCCCATCTCTCTGGTCAGTGAGTCACTCTCACAAGCTCTGCTGGAATCAGAGCAGCGCCTTCAGGAGGGCGAGGAGGGAGGATCAGATTTAAGGGCAATGCTCCAGCTTGGCACCAAAACCTGATCAACAAAGACTAAAATGGGAGAAGGTGAAACAAATGCATGATCAGAAATCTGCCCACTGCTAATTGATCAGGAGGGCAGAGCAAAGTGAGATTTAAACTTATCTTTCTGTCTCTTAACGCCTTTGGGATGTTTCCAGGCCTGCTTTGGTTCTGGATTTCCCCTCTGTGTAACATTTTTCACATTCAGTTCCTGCTGTGGGCTCTCTGCTTTATTGTGCTTTTCCAGGGGAGCCCCGTGGACATGTCCATGGTGTCCAACAGTGCCCAAATCACCTGGAGCTCACCTGTCCCTGTCCCCAGAGCCCCCCTGTGCCCCTGGCTGCTCTCAGGGGTGGGAGGCAAGGCAGGATTTGGCTCTTGGAGGGTCTGAGCTCTCATTTGCATTCGTGAAACACAATTTCTGCCCGGCTCCACCTCTTCTCCCTCCAAACCAGATGAAATATTTATTGGGTTGGAGTGTAAGAGCTCAGTGTTTCGTCTGCAGAGGAACAGGGGAGTCCTGGTTCTGACCAGAAATTTCTAAGGCTTCTTTGTGGCTACTAAACGTTGGAGGAAAAACCACAAATTACCATCGCCGTGGGGCTGGGCCCTGGGTCCTGGCTCCAGAGCTTCCCCAGCCCTGCTCCCTCCCCTCCCACCTTCAAGTGCTCTGCATCTGTGTCAATAAGTGCCCCGTGTCCCTGGCAGGGGAATATTGAATGTGCACACACAGAATTAACCTCTGCCAGGGTGGGGGAGCAAGGGGAGAGCTAATTACGCACAAAATTTGGCTGTTGCTGTGATTAACATATTTCTTTAACGCTGAGGAGCCTCCTTTTCCCCCCTAAACCTCTCACAATTCATCGCCTGTTTGTCATTTTCTGGCTGCACCTCAATTTTCTTTTCCCTGGCCACACCTAATCCTGGCATTACCTGGGGCTGTCCCAGCTGGCTGTGCCCTGGCACCTCCTGGGGGGCACCGACTCCTTCCCCATCTCTTGCTCCAGATTTTGGGGGTCTTGGAAGCTCAGTCTGTGCATCCCAACGTGTCTCAGTCTCCTGTTATCCTCTCAATCTCCCCATGAGATTCATTTGAAGAGAGTTTTAGGAGTTTAATCAGTCCAGAGGTGGAGTTGGGCATCTGTGAGGTAACAGCACGGTGCATAAAGGGATAAAACAGGGAAATTCGGGCACGTTCAGTGCCAGTTTCTGCTGGAGATGGAAACATGAGGAACATGAATGGAGAGATGGGAAAGGAGAGTCCAGCCAGCCAACAATTCCAAGAGCAGGAGCACAGAGATGCCCTTTTGGAACAAAGCTCTGCTGAGCAGCTCCTCAGCACACACTTGAGTCCCCATCCTGTACGGAGTGGGGATTTTTGGGATGATTGTTAGGGCCACTCAAACCCTTAAAACATGAACTCCCACAATCTGCACTGCTTGGATTGATCCTGTCACAGATGGCCCTGCTTTGCACTCCTCTTTTGTGAAATAAAAATACTATGTATGCAATTAATTGATGAAGATTTGGTAATATTTCCAGTAAATTTTTCAATGAACATAGCTTTTTTAAAAAAAGTCAATTGTTTATAGAAAATGGAGTATTTCAACAAGATATCACCACACTCAGAAAAATTATTCTCAGGAAAACGTCCTTTTTTTTTTTTTAATGAAAATATTTTTCTTAGAAATAACATTGGTCAGCTGTATTAATGATATTGGAAGAGTTCGAAGTGACAATGAGCAAACCATGAAAAATGGACAGAAAACAAACACAGAATCACTCCAGTCCTGGACTGCTTTTTAGTTATATTGGAGACATTCCAGGGCTTCCATTTTTCCACCAGTGTTTAATGGGCTCTCTGTTTGCATTTATGTTTTCCTGATCTTTCAATCTGCAGGAATGGCTGCTCCTGGCAGGACTCTTTTAGCATCACCCCCTCTGTCCCCTCTTTGGAGCCTAGGTGCCTCATTTTTTTTCCCCCCCCTGAATTTGTAGGAGGGAAACACCCTGATATGAAGGCAAAACAGGTAAATACGAAAAAAGTTTGAGAATCAGGATTTCAGCGGTGGCGTGATCCTCCATCAGTGGATTTAACTTGCACACGCACTCCCTGGAAAAATCCCTGCCCCAGAGGGTTTATGCCAATTAAAATTTTCAAATGACATCAGTGAAATTAACCTAAATTTTGCTTGACCTGGAATTTAGGTCAGTTTAGATCATCGTCTTAGCAGGGCTGTCTAAGATTCAAAGGCTCGTGGAGAGCTTTGGAACAGAAAGGTCCTTCAGAGCAGAGGTGGGTCTGCAGAGGCAGCAGAGGCAGCTCCAGGATGGTGGCAGATGATTCCCAGAGCTGCTCTGGCTGCCCCTACAGAGGCTGATGTGGGAAAATGTCCAAAAAGTGTCCGAAAAGTGCCTGAGGATGCGTGGTTGGTACCCGAGGGGCACCAACAGCTGAGTGGTGGCTCCAAAATGGATTTGGGATACAGAGCAGCTCTGTCATGTTCCTGCACCCCAGGCTGGGCTTTCCCAGAGTCCAGGGGAAGGCAGAGCCCCACCAGGCCCTGAGCATGGAATGGGTGGGTTGGGAGGATCTCAAACCTCAAACCTCACCCACCCCTGCCACGGGCAGGATGAATTCCACAGACTAGGTCACTCCAGCCTGGCCTGGGCACTTCCAGGGATTCAGGAGCAGCTACAATCACTCAATTCCACTCTTTCACATCCTGACATGATGATGATGATGATGATGATGATGATGATGATGATGATGATGATGATGATGATGATGATGATGGTGATGATGATTCCACAGCTCATCAGATGGTTCCATCATCGAAAATGCTAAAAACATCAAAACAAAACAAGCCAGCGGTTGCCCACTGCTTTCAGTGCTCTCACCCTGTACCACACCTTCTGTGGTTCCCTGTTCCCAAATTTTCCTGTAGCAACCCGAGCTGTTTTCATCCTTGAACATAACTTTTGGCAATAACTGGAACGAAAAAAGGAGAGAAAAAAAGCTGGAATAATGTAAATTGAAATAATGGAGAGGCTGATCATCACATGCATGCACGTGGGATATTTATGGACTGCATTTACAGCCTGGCTGTATTTTACTCTTCTTTCTTTTCCAGGGCGGACACAAATCCAAATTTATACTCTCGCTGCATTTCAGCAGCAGCAGAACTCTCCTTTCTCGCGGAGCACCGCAGGCCCGCACACAATTAAACATTTTCCAGCGGGCTGAAGAACCTGCGAGCAAACCCGGCGGGGCTGAGCCCTGCAGAGCTCGCTGCTATCGAGCGGTGGCAGCAGGCAGCTTCGCTAGGAAAACCCGAAATCTGCGAGCCCCACCCCGATGGAAATAGAGCCGGGATTTAGAAGGTGTGAGCTGGCAGGGCAGCCTGCGAAATGTAAGAGCTGCAGTAGCCCCTTCTTGCGAGGCTTTGACAGAGAGCAGAGCTGAGCCGAGACTGGGATCCCATTCAGGAGAGGGAGAAGTGTCGGGGAAAAGGGAGGCACGCTCTGCTCCATCGCTCCCTCCCAGCCCGCTGTGCTTGGAGTTGTTTTTGTTTGTTTTTAAGGTTTTGCTGGATGTTTTCCACGGGAATGGNGCTGTCTCGGCTGCGTTTCCGAAATTTCTCTCCCTGGAGAGAGCTGAGGTCACCTTAGCAGAGCATCTGCGTGCTGGCCGGAGGGATGAGGGCTCCCGAGGGCTCCAGAATGGCAGTGCCACCCTCGGGAGGGTCACAGGCCAGCTTAGCTCTGAGCTCTCCTCCTGCAGGGCTCAGCCCAAACTCCAAAAATCTCCCTCCCAGTGAGGTTATCCCACATCTGCTGCTGGGAGCTGTCTGCTCCTGCCTGGGTACCTGCGTCCTGCAGGGAATTCTGGTGTTCCTGCTGTCTGCCCCAGCTCGGAGCCCTGGGGGCTGGCAGAGCAGCCAGGAGCAAGGGGCTGTTTGTAAAATAAACTGAACCGCGGAGATCGTGCCGCTCGGCGCTGCCTTCCCTTCGCGGGGCAGAAATCCTGGTGCTGTTTTGCCCCAGGAAATGCCCAGCACGTCGCTGCCGTTGTGGTGACACCGGGAGTGACAGGGATTTATTTCTTCAGCCACTCCAGGCGGCGATAAGGGCACTGCCCCACCCTCGTGCTGTGACTGCAGGACAAATCTGCCCGGATTATGGCACTTCTTGGCAGCCGCTGGAGACCTGTACGTGCAGCTGCCTGGTGATAAGAGATTAATTATTAATTTCTACAGATCCTCACGCTGGGTGATTTTTCCTATTGTGTTTCCTATTGTGTTCCTATCCAACTCTGCCAAACTTTCTTCCCCAAGTAGCATCGGTTTGGTTTTGGTTTTGGTTTTTGTTTTGTTTTGTTTGTTTCCTTTGTGGCACTTCAGCTGATGTGCTGCCGTTTTCCCAAGTGAATAAAAGCCCCCGTGGGTTGTGTCCAGACTTCATTTCACCAGCTGGGTTCAAAGCCCTCTGGGGCCAAGACAGGACGAGGAGTGTGAGCTCTGCCAAACTGGCACTGGGCTCGCAGGGATTTCTCACCTCAGCGGGGTTTGGATCAAACATTGCAGAAGGGAAGATGAAGAATCACCAGCCCAGGGTGGTTTCCTACCTGCACTGCAGGATGTTACACAACAGGGATGGATGGCTCTGGCCCAAGCCAGCCTGCCCAGCTCTGTAGAGTCCCCTGATAATCCAGGGAGGCTGAATCACCCTCAGCTGTCCCTGAGTGGGCTGAATTGTTTGCTGGATTTGTCTCCTCCATTAATTACAGGGTTTAAGTGGCTGGTTTGGACTGGACATTTAATTTTTAGACAGCCAAAGTACAGGAAAATAAACCCAGCTCAAGTCTCTCTCTGCCTCAGGCACTGATCTACAAGAGCATTTGTGAGCTTGAGTTTTGCTGCTGAGCTCTTCTGGTGTGCCCTGCATGGAGCTGGGGCTCCAGTGTTCAGGAAAAAGGGGATTTCAGATGGTTTCTATGTTCATCACAGTAACAGACACAATTTGGAGCTGCAGGGGATGGTGGTATTGAACTTCAGGTCATGCTTGTGTGGTGGTTGATTGTTTCCATGAGGAATAAAAGGAGAGGCAGTTTCTTGGAGGACTCAGCCAAGATCTCCATATTCCACGTTCTGTGTTGTTCTGGAATTCTTGTTCCTCAGGCTCTGGAAGTTCCAGAGGGCAGGGGTTGTGGTTACTGGGATATATTGTGCTAAAGGATCAGCAAAATTCACCTGCAGTGGTTCTGGCTTTTAAGTTTTCTCATTAAAATCATACCTGGAGAGGGAGGCTTCCAAATATATCTCTTGTACTTTCTTCAGTACTCATTTGCAAGTAGCCAGGCACCACATTAAATTTAAAGCCACATTCATTTATGACTTTGTGCATGTTTTTGCTTTCAAATGTGAGCAATAATTATCACTAATTACAAGAAAAAGCCTCGTTTACTCACTTTGCTTTCCACGCAGGATCCTCTGAGATTTGTCACCAAACAACAGGAGTTTATTTTTATTGTGAGAAACTCTTGAAAATATTTACAAACAGGCAGAGTGTGACTCAGACACCAGCAGAGGAGAAATCAACAGCCCAGCTGGACCTCCAAGCACAAACACAACATGGAAACCTTCCTGCCCTGCAGCTTTTTTGGCTCAGGACAGTCAAAATCTTCCTTTGGGAAAAGATGCCGGGAGTTATCAGCCAGATCTGAGCCCTGCACTGCTCACACTGGGAATTTCCATTTCCACTTCCCCTTTCCTGTCCTGCAGACCCTCACGGGGGCCCTGGCCACCCCCCCAGGTTGTCACCACGGGGCTTTTTCCTCCAGACAAAACCCAACGGGTCGGGCCACCGAGACATCCCGGTGCTCAAAGCCAACCTGGCAGTGACCTCACACCCCATCCAAGCTCACCCCAGCCTTGGGCAGAGCCTCCCCTGGGCCGGGGGTGGGATCTGAGCCCGTTCTGTTTGTTCCTTTGCCAGGTTCTGGCTGGGTTTGAAGCCGTGACTCCATCGGGGCTGCACCGGGCCTCGGGCGGCCGCCGGGGCCGGGAGATGGATGGGGGCTTTGATCAGCACAGTCAGGACAAGCTGCAAAGGGCATTTGTGCTCTGCAGGGGCTCCACGGAGAGCCTGGCTCTGGGACTGGTGTCAATCCACGCTGCCATGCAGCCCGGAGGGATGTGCTGCACTCCCGTGGGGAACAACTTCCAGTATTCTACACGTTACTCCCCTTCCTGCTCAGCCACAGGACCTGCAGGTACCTTTAGGGCTTGTTTAGTATAAAAAACCTAAAACAGGCAGCTACCCAAACACCTTGAGAGAAGACAGCAGATAAAATCATCCATTTTTGCCTTTTAACTCATAAAACAAGCCAGAAGGAACAGTGTCTTTAGGAATTGTTTGGTAAGGAGGGACTTGAAAGTATCTTTAGGACTTGTTTAGTAAGGAAGACTGAAAAACAGCTACCCAAACACCTTGAGAGAAGACAGCAGATAAAATCATCCATTTTTGCCTTTCAACTCATAAAACAAGACAGAAAGCACAGTTCACACACAAATTGGCAACCCTCAGGAGTTGGCAGCTCCTCATTCCCCTATGGCTGGGAGTAAGAAACCACTCTTTCTAAAACACATCTGTTCTTTTAAAAATAAAGGTTATTCCCACTTCTTTTCACCCGGATCAACAAGCAGGAACAACAGAAAACCAAAGCTTCGCAGCCACAAGAATGTCCTCGTTGTTTTGTGCCCACCTCTGGGTTTCCATAAACCCCAGCCCAGCTGCTGTTGGAATAATCTGGGATTTTCTTGCCCTGTTCTGCTCTGCCCGTGTGTCCACATTAAAAGTGCTGCTTTCACCAGGCCCAAACCCCTCTTTCCAATTTAGCATTCAGCAAAGGCAGCTCAGCCACCCCTCAGCCCATGACGTTGGTGAGTTATTTCGGGGGTTTGGCAGAGCCCTCCTAGCAGCCCTTCAAAATGTGTGCTCAGCTAAATTCACGCCGTGTAAAAGAAATACTGAGGAGTCCAAGCGAGTCGCCCACCTTCCTTTCTGCCTCCCGTTCTGTGGGACTGCTTTCAACTCAAACACCCCGTGGGTGGAGAGATTCTCCTGCCTCATCCAAATGGACCTGGGGATGGATTATTTGGGCTCATTTGCATGCATTTGCATCCCTCCAAAGAACGTGGGTTTTTTTGTTTTTTTTAGGGGGAGGGGGAATGCGTACCCGACATTTCGCACGGAAATTTTTGATGTGTTTACAAATTCCAAGTTCTCCTGTGATTCTGAGGAATCTGGGGTGGTTGGGTTGGGAGGTATCGGCTGAGCCAGCGGGTTTGTGATTCCCTGTGGTCTGAGAGGGGCACGGGATGCACAGTCCAGTGAATTCCGAGGGATTCCAGTCCAGAAAAACAACCACAAATTTTAAAACACCGATTAAAACCCCCAAATAAGGGCTCACTGTCCTGGGGGAAGCTGAAGGGCTACAAAGAAGTCTACAAGGAGCAGAAATTCCTTAAGTGGCTGAGGGGGTTTAGGTTTTTCAAATACCTCAGGGAGTGTTGCTCTTCTGTCTCTAGAAATCCCCCAGAGTTGCCCAAATTGCCCCAGTAAATGAAATTTTCAAAATCATCAGTGATTTGACCCTCCTGTGGCGACCTCTCCCCATGCAGGAGCTGTCAGTAACAAATCTGATGCTCCTACAACTTCACAGCACAATTTCAACCCAATTTTTAATGTTCTTTATTCTGAAGTGGTTGGCAGTCACAGGAGCAGAATCTTATCCCTCACTGCCTTTGTTCTTCCTTCTTCCTGCTTTTATTTCATTGCTTTGGCCTGTTAAGAATTTTTCTCTCTTTTTTGGGATTCTAGACGAAGACAAAAGCAATGTGTCATCAATCTGTCCCTTCCAACACTTGCATTAAACACTTTCCTGCTTGCAGAGTGGGTGGGAGAAGCAGGATTTTTTTTTTCTGGATAATCTCTATGCCAACAAGCAAACACTGCATTCTGGATAACAACAAATAATGATTCACTGGGATGAGCTGGGAGGGGCTGGAAGTGCTGCTGAACCTCACAAAAGTCCCCAAATCATGGAGTGGCCACCAAATCCCCAATTTCATTGCTTCGGAAGGAACAAAATAAAGCAAAACTCAGAGCCAAGTCATGTTTGGAGGAGGAGAAGGGAATATTTCTCTTCCCTGGGAAAACTCTGATGCCTGGGATCAATAGAATGTGAGCATGGTGTGGACAGATAAGATAAAGAGCAATAAACTCCATTTTGATTTAAAACTTTATTTGTCATCAGCAATGTTGCCTTGCTAGAGGACTTCATGTATATTCAGATGAATCTCACTCAATTTCAGAGCTTTCTGCCCAGTGAGTGGAGAAATTTGGATATTTTAGGGAGTGATTCACCCCTCTGTTTTTTTGTAGGATGGGATCAATTATTATTTGGTAGAATAGTCCATTTCTTTTGACTCCAGCTGGACAGGATTGCAATCCTCGATTTCAGATTTAAATATCTGATCAATACATTCAGATTAAATAAGTCTGGATTTAATTCTAGAAGAATGGAAAGTTTGTTTTTCCTCCATCCTAATTTATTTTCCTTTACTTTATAACAATTTGGTTCATAACTAGCATGATAAATCCATCATTTCACTTTGGAAAAACAAACTCTCCTCAAGCCAAAATCCTCACCCAGGTTTACATCCTCCAGCACATTTATCAGTCCTGATGCTGGTGCTGCTCTCCTGGACAGTGGAAGCAGATAAATTAGCACAGCAGTAAACACAAACAACCCCAATCAGCATCAAAATATTCATTTTCTGTGGGCATTTAGAACTTTCTGGACATTCTAAGCCCTCCACGAGGTACTCAGGTAGTTTCAGACTGGTGGAAATAAAGGGAAAACTCTGAAGTGGAATTTTTAATTTTTTTTGTTTTTTGTTTTTTGTGGTGAGTTTGTAGTTAATAACGGCAAGGGGCTGATGTTGATTTCCACACCATGGGTTTCCAGAGCCAGCAGAGCAGACTCACAAATCACTGCTTTTCAGAGCAGACTCACAAATCACTGCTTTTCAACGCCAGGACAGCGAGGTGGCAGCGCCAGGGGCAGGAATTACTCGTGGTTTACTTAAGGAACGAGCCTGCATCATCAACATAGGAAAAGCATCCAGCATCACTTCTCCCAGGAGGGAGTGATCCAAGGAAAGCAAATCAGCAGCTGCAGCAATCTCAGAAGGAGCCTTCCTGGGCACTCACCCATGGAAGGGCAGCGGTGATCCCTGATCCGTCACTCCCCAGGATCCCTCACTCCCAGCTCCCAGTGACGCCTTCAGTTTTAGCTTTGATATTTTTCACATTCTGGGCTGGTTTAGGGTGCAGCTCTGGGTTGGTGAGCTCTTCACAGAGTAGGGAGACAAAACAATTCCTTTCCAGCTGGGAAGCAAGGACAAATTTGAAGCCCAAGAGTGCAAACAACAGTGAAGGAAGAGAGGGAACAAGGAGGATGGAGCTTCATCACCTGGAGCTGGAATTGGACAATTCACTCCAACCTGCTGATGGACCCAAACCTATCAAAGTGTGAGGCCTCATGTCCGGGATCCATTTTGTGCCCATTTGTGGGTTTGACTTGGGTGCAGCCCCAAGGGGTTCCTGCACTGCCCAAGCTGGATCCTTGCAATAAATCCCTTTTATCCTTTTATTCTCCTCAGTCTCTGTTTCCAGGCCAGCCTTTCCAGGCAACACCTGATCCTGCTGGGCTCTGGGAGCAAAGCTGGTTCCATGTGGAGCCAGCCCAAGGTGCAAACACTGCTGGGTACCAGCCAGGAACATCAGCCCTGGGGCACGTGGCAGTGAGGAGGGGGTTGTTTGGGAATAAATAACTCCTCAAACTGCTGGAAATCGTTGTTTCCAATCAATATTGGGCTGGGTTTTCAGCAGTGGCTTCTGCAGGTCTGTAGCTGACTAAAATAATCAAAAACAAGGGATGTGTTTGGTGATTTCCAAGTATTTCAAGATCCTGGGATTGCTCCCCTAGGTGAGGGAAAACAACTGCCTTAAAGGCAGAGAAAACACAGCCAAGCTGTTCAGAGCAGAAACGATTGATGCCCCCACTCTGGGCACAAGGCACAGCAAAGGGACTTGGAATGGGATAAAAGGGACAAATCTGTCATAAGAGCAATAAAATCTTCCACCAACAATAGCGTGAGGCATTAAGAAAGCCATTAACTTTACCCAGGTTTTCTTAAACTTTTTATTCCAATCAATAGTGATTTGTACTTCTAAATCATTTAAGATCTATTTCCAGCACCGTAATTACACTGCAGGGCTTTAAAAGCTTTCCCAAAGTAGGGGTGGAGCTTGGCACAATATGGCAGCCACCTCTGGCTTTGCTGTTCCTACCAAATTGTGGGAGAAACTTCTTTTTTCCTCCCTCTCTGAGAAAGCCATAATCAGTTAAATGTCCCTGGGTTTATCCCCCTCTGTCTATGTGAATCTGGAATCAAGGAAATTAGGATCACAGAATTAATCCTGTATTTTATTTAGGTGGGAACTCTCTGCTCCCCTTTAATACCATGGATTTCTCCATCAGCAGGATTTCTCAGAGAGCACATCCCCAGTGATTTACCCTAAGAGAGAGTTTACAGCCAGGCTGGGTGGGTTTTTTTCACTCCTAAGCAACACCAAAGGTTTGCTTTTTTTTCTGTGTACTGAAATCTCAGCTCCAGCTCTGTCAATATTTGGCCTTATCTTAAAGAACTCCAAAGCAGGGTCAAAGGAGAGTAAACTCTCCTTCCAGAGAGCAAATATCAATTATTTAACCACCTCTCTGGGCAAGTTCAGGAGAGAAATGGCAAGAAAGTCAAAGCCTGATTCTGCAGACCGAGCTGCTGTGCTCTGAACCCAGTGGTTGTTGATACAGAACAAATCCAAACTGCCCGAGGGCAGGGTGAGATGGGATTTTGGGAAGAAATTGTTCCCTGGGAGGGTGGGGAGCCCTGGAATGGAAATCCCAGAGAAGCTGTGGCTGCCCTGGATCCCTGGAAGTGTCCAAGGCCAGGCTGGACATTGGGGCTTGGAGCAGCCTGGGACAGTGGGAGAGGGAACAAGGTGAGCTTTGAGTTCCCTCCCAACCCAAACCAGTCTGGGATTCCATGACTGTGTTTCTTTTACTTTTTGACTGCAAGAACAAATTGTCCCCTCCAGATTTCAGAGTCTGAGAGCACAATTCCATCAATCCTTATTCACCACTCTTGGCTGGAAATGCATTGGGGACTGAGCTGCAGAATGGGAGGTGAGACCTTGGGAATGAAGAGACGTTGGGAGTGAAGAGATCTTGGGAATGAAGAGACCTTGGGAATGAAGAGATCTTGGGAATGAAGAGACCTTGGGAATGAAGAGACCTTGGGAATGAAGAATGATCTGAGCACGGGAACTCCTGGCTGCAAAGTGCCAGTGGAAGTGCTTTGGGTTGGGAATTGAAATGAGGATTCTGAACACGAAAAATGGAGAGGTTCTGGAGCAGTGCTGGAGCAGGGGCTGACATTCTGCCTTTAGGGTTGAACCCTAAATTCCAACCAAATCAATATGAGTGCATCCAGAGGCGACCAGTGGCTAATTCCCATCTCCAAATCCCATCCAAATTTGAGAATAGGTCCCTGAAGCAGAAGCCTATAAAGGATTTATAAACTCCTGTGTGTAGTCAGCAGCAGAGAATCAGTCTGGGTTCAAGGAGCCCGTGTGTTAATTCCTCACACCTTTACAACCCCCCTTCCCACCCTTTTTATATCAGTAACAACAATAATGTTCAGTTTGGGAATATTCCCTGCCTGAGCTTTCTGCTTTAGCACCATGTTCCTACAACATGGCTCTGTTTCAATTAGAAATTTAAATTTCTAATTTCTAATGGAAATTCCTGATTAGAAAACCTTCAATTACCTGCCAGAAAGGCTCTGCAGATACTGGGACACTGAAATTACCCCGAGTTTCTAGAATTTAACAGAGCAGCTCCTTTAATATCCCCTCGCAGCAGCACTGGAGAGCAGAAGTCTTTTGAGAGCAGTCTCACTTAATTAAATAAAATTTACATGTTTGAAGAATAACCTGTGTAGCATCTGGAAAAGTTTCCATGGATTCATCAGGATTAAAGCAGGAAGGCCTGAGCTCCCCCAGACTGTCCTGGCAGAGCTGAGCTCCAAACCTGGACCATTCCAGAGCTTCAGAGCACATTTCTGCAAAATGTTTGTTTGATCCTCAGCATCTCCTCTTGGTCAGGTCTGAGAGCACAGGATGAAGGCTGAAGGATCAGAAGGGATGAGTCAGGAAATGTTTTGCTTTTCCTATATTCCTCCTAGGGTGGAAATTTTGGAGGAATCCCTGCTCTAAGATAACACTGATTGCAATTTCTTACGTACTCTCTTTCAGCTAAGTGAAAAGAAAATAATGAGCCCAGTGTTTGGCCATGGAGATCTGCCTGGTTTAGAAAAAAACCCAACCAAAACACAGCCCAAATGTGTAAAAAAGTAGGGAGTGAATCACTGGCAGTGGCAACTCTGTCAGAATTAGGAAATTAAGTTCATTAAAGGTGTGGTAACTTAATTTTCTATGCAAGCACGTAATGCCAAGGGTTGGGCAGAAAAAAAAAACCTCTCAGACATCCAATTTAACACAAACCCACCCAAAACTGGCAGGACAGAGCTTCCCAGCTCCCTCCTGGCTCCCTCTTTGGGTTCTTTTTGCTCTAAATTGGCCAAATTAGCCCCAGACTGTGGCCCCTGGATGGGAGCAGCAGGGATCTGGGGGTGCCGCTCCCCACACCCCCAGAGGAGCCCCCACACAGTTCCCTGCTCCACGAGGGGGGAGATGAACCCCAGGTGGAGCCATGGCCCTGCTCTGCCCTTGTCCCCTCCTGCTGCTGCCCAGGACAGGGCACAGGCTCCTTGTTCCACGGTTTTATCCATTTTTCTTCCCAAATATCCACGTCTGTGGCGTCGCTCATTCCCTGAGCCTTTTCCATCACTCCCGGGACTGTGGTGGTGGCTTTTCCCCAGCTGGGTTCAGGTTTTGGAGTTGCTAATTCCTTTAAACCTTTCCATAATCACACAAATGTGCTGGAATCATCTGATCCTCCAGCTGAGCATCAGCATTCCCTGTTGTTATGGATTCTCTGAGGTGTATTTATGGGTAAGTGTGTGGTGGGTGAACCAGTCTCCCCTCTGATCACTGAGGGAAAACCTGGAGATGAAACCTCCTTTTCTCCCCAGACTGAGTCAACTTTCAGCACTTCTGGATTCAGACAAAGGCATAAAACCAAAGAAACTCCAGCCTCAACCTCACTTTATGGTCCTTTTAACAACTAAAACTTCACAACTGCCTTCCAAATCATACTCATTGCCTCGCTTCTCAAGGTGCTTAAAATAAAATTAAAGAAAATTTGTTTCCCAAACAAATTCTGCAATTTTACTTCTTTCTGATTTCCCTGTGGTTGCCCAGCCCAAACAGACCCCAGGTTAATTTACCAAGGGAGAAGGAATCACTCTGTTTGTATCTATATATTTAAAACAAGAACCCTGTCCATGTTCTCTAATTCTCTGTGTAGGGTTATTTCTATAGCCAAAATTTCTGGTGGCCTATTAGCACTATGTAAAACCCTAAAGATTTCCTGTTCCAGCAGGCAGCAGGTTTGACAGAAAAGCTGAACTGGATCCTGCCAGGGAAAAGTCAGTTTGGGAGACACCAAAATGTCACCAAAAGTCGGCTGCGCACGGAGTCCTGTCCTTGATTCCCAGCCCAGCGTGGTCCTGCTGTCCTTGTGCTTGGGAATTGGAGGGATTTAGGGAGTTCTTAGGGGTGTACAGATATTTTTGGGGTGGTGCTGCAGCCCTGAGATCCTGGGGGGTGTTCAGCCAGAAGTGAAGTGAAACACCTTCACGGCTTCGTTGATAAGAGCAGCGAACAAGGAGTGAAATTCGGGATTTGGTTTTGGTGCATCTCCTTTAGGATTCCCAACCCAGGGCCCCCGTGAGCTGTGCCCAAAAGCAGGGATTAATTCACTTCCAATTAACATTCATTCCACCACCTAAATCAGACTTTGAGCTGTGGCTTCCCAAGGAGGGGAAGAGCTCCAAGGGACCTTCCAGGACCTGTGGCTCCATCCTCATCACCGTGGGCTGGTGGAGCCCCAGGGGCCCCAAAGGAGTGGGGCAGGTGACTGAGCCTAACATGCATTTTTGACACTGCACATTTCAGATTTGCTGTGTTTTCATTTCGCCTCCTGGAAGCTGTGAGGTTGAACATTATTAAAATTAAAAAAGGGGGGGGGAAAAAAGGCAAAAAGAAAAGAGTGCAAAGCAACAAGGGAGGTTTCTGTCCAAAAAAAAGTCCGAAACTGGCTCCAATTGGACCTGGGTACGGAAATGCTGGAACTTGTACCCTCCAGTGGCAAAATAAAACAGGCTACCATTATTAGAAATTTTCTACAGCTCAAGATGTAACATCATAGCTAAATTCAGTCAGAGACAGGTCGAGCAACAAAAACCAGGAGCCAAGGCAGTCTAGTCTGGTCTGAAACCTGATTCAGGCACCAGATTATGAATAGATTTAACTGGTTTGCCAAATGAAAATGTAGATTTTGGCAGTGTTTGGGCTCCTTTTATTTTTTTATGTTTTTGGTGTGCTATATGTGGAGTCCTATTGCGCGCTGTGGGGATATGAGAAAAGAGCCTTTTTATATTATATAACTGCTGGAGGCTCGTGTGAGTGTGTGTGGAATAGAAAAAAACCCTTTAACCCCATAAGTGCCAGGAAGCAGCTCTGCCTCAGGGCCCTGCAGGAAGGACCACACTCAGCACCAGGATCACTGGTGGCTGCCACATCCCTGGAGTGTCCCAGGCCAGGCTGGACAGGGCTTGGAGCACCCTGGGATAGGGAAAGGTGTCCCTGAACATGGCAGGGGGGTGGATGAGAGGATCCTTAAGGTCCCTTCCAACCCAAACCACTCTGGGGTTTTGTGTTCACAGCCAAACCAGTTCCACCTCTCCACACAAACCTGGACAGATCCAGCACCCCCTGCAAGGCTGATTCAGATCTGGAATTGTCTGCCCACCCTTTCTGGGATAACAGCTCACACTAAGGGCCTCCTTCTTCCTTGGTCACTTGTAGAGTCCAAGAATCACAGAATATCCTCAACTGGAAGAGATACAAAAGGACCTTTTAAGTCCAGCTCCTGGGTTAATCATGCATTGATTAATTAAAGTGAAAAAAACCACATTCATCTCCCTATTTGCCATCTCTCTGCAGAATCATCTGAAACACCTCTGAGAGAGATAGGTGGGTGTTTCAAAGTAACAAAACACTTTTAAAATGCCCAGAGGCTGCAGCCCCCACATGTAGAGCAGCAAAAACAAGCAGGAGATCTCTGGAGGTGCCTTTTGGTGACAGATTCCAGCTCTCCACGCTCGGTTTTCACTCTGATTCCCCTCAGGTATGTGAGCTAGGAGGGAATAAAAAAGGTGGAAGTTCCAAAAGGAAAACACAATGGGATGGTCATGGAGGAGGGAGCTGATCCCTGCTCTGGGTCTGCTCTTGGCTCTGCCCTTTCCCCAGGGGTGCCTCCTGTCACACAGAGCCACCACTGACCCTCGGAATCCCAGCATGGAATATCCTCAGCTGAAAGGGACACACAAGGAGCATCCACACCAACTCCTGGCCCCACACAGGCCAGCCCAAAATCCCACTCTATGCCTGAGAGCCTTGTCCAAACACTCCTTGGATTTTGGCTGTGCCCTCTTCCCTGCAGAGCCCGTTCCTATCCACCTCCAGCTCTCCCAGTCCAGGGGCTGCTTTGTTGGAGGCTGGCAGCAGGACTCCTCGCCACAAAGCCATCCTGGGCTCACACCAAACCTCAGGGAGACATTTCTCACCTCAGCACCCCTTTCTGCACTCTCAGTTTTCTCTAATTCCTTGTTATTTCCATAAAACCCCTCAAAAGGGCCAGAAGCCCCCTTGGCAGTGGCAGCGGGGTGTGCAGAGGGGACAGTGCAGCACAGAGAGAGGGACAGCTCAGAGCAGCACGTTTCACACCGGCCTGGAGCATCACCGAGGAGAATCCACATGCTGCTCGGGATGTTCATTAATCATCCAGCTAATTTGTTTTTACACAGGAGCGCTGACAGCAAACGAATGTTATTGTAGCAGCAGCGCTGCATAATCCCCACTATTATGGGTTTAGCAAACGACTGCTCTGTGTTCACTGCTGCTCCTTTCTCCATCCAACTGCTATTGTAAATTGTAAATATATCTATTTTTATTCCCATCTGCTGAAAGGAACGGCCCCAGCAGCTGTGGCCAGGGGGATGAAAGGATTGCTGCTGTCTGTTTCTTCCTCCTCCCTCTGGTCCTTATCTCAGGAACATGAGTTGAAATCTGGCCCAGAATTTACTGAGTGTTCAGAGAGTTTTTATGAGGCGAGGCTTTCGCAGGCTGCTATTGAGAATATGTATATTTATATCCATGTACACACGTGGATTATTGGGGCTGAGGTTATTTCTCCAGTAAATCTCTCTCCTATTTGTACACAATGTGCACAGGCAGCATTCACACGAGAGAGGAAAATAATCCAGTGGTTAAGGTTAACTTGGGATTTGAGAGATCTGGGTTTAATTGTCCCCTCTGCTCCAGCCTTCATTTTAATACACATTATATCTTTATGTCTATATGCACCATGGAAAGGGCACACAGGACACTGTCTGAATTGTCCCACAAAAGCTGACCTGAACCCTCACTAGTCCTGGTTTTTGGGAGGAATCCATGCTCAGCAAAGGGTTTTGATGAGCTTTGACCCTCGTGGAACAGACCTGGGCAAATCCTTCAGGCCAAGAAAACCCCACCCAGCCCTTCCTTTCTGCCACGCTGGCTGAAATCCATCTTGGAATCCTGGAATGGTTTGGGTTGGGAAGGAGCCTTAAATCTCATCTCATTCCACTCATTGCCATGGCAGGGACACCTCCCACCATCCCAGGTTCCTCCAAGCCCCATCCAGCCTGGCCCTGGACACTTCCAGCCACAATTCCCTCCCACACCCCACTGGGAGACCACAGGGGTGGACAGTCCAAAGGGAAGGGGTGACCCCATGCACTGACCAACCCTTGCAGAGGACCCTGAGTAAAGCTAAGGAATTCTCTTCCTCCCTCTCACTCTGCTCTTCTCCTGGATCCTTTACAGAGCCAAAACTCAGGACACTTTTTGTCAAGCTGCTTTGTCATCGTGGCAAAGTGGAGGTCAGGGAGCAAAATTGGGTCAAAATTCAAGCCCACATGATTTTAAAGCATTTCAAGCTGAACTCTAAGAATGATTTTCAAACAGATGGGCACCCGGTCTTTCCCAACGTGGCAACTCCCTGCACTGCCTTATTTGCAGCAATACACCCATAAAAATCCAGGGAGCCAATAAAGAGAGGAGAGGAGAGGTTTCAGGTGTTTACTGGCTGTAAAATTATTAATACCAGCTTCAAACATGCGATTGTGGTGTTATTGCTGATTGTACAGCATTAAAAAAATCATAACAATAAAATATATTAAAAAAAAATTGAAAACCATTTGTTGCAAAAGTTTCAGGGTCATACATGTGGCCTTTATTACAGGGAGATTTTAAACATTTGGGTTGCTACAAGTTTACAGCAGAGTAAAGGGTTTTTATACAAATTTCAACATTTGAGTTTTTGTACAAATTTACAGCAGAGTAAAGGGTTTTTATACAAATTTCAACATTTGAGTTTTTGTACAAATTTACAGCAGAGGGGTTTGCAAGTGTTCATTTTAACCCCTCACCAAACACACACACAAAAAAAAAATAAAAAAGAGCAAACCCCAAATCCAGCTTAAGGGGGACCAGAGGAGACAGAGAAGAGACCAAGCCATAAATACATTGACACCAGCTCTACCTGGGCAGTGAATTCTCCCTGCCCTCACCTGTTTGCTCCCGTTCCTGGTGCTCTCTCTCCCAGCAGGAAGGAGCGCTGGCCCTGACCTGCTCGCTCATTCTGTCATTAGAAATCTCACCCTGCCCCACGGGGTCCCATTTTTCTGTCCTCACTCCGGGATCCCCGTTCATCAACCCCGCATGTCGGGAACCCAAAACGCGTCTCTGCTTCTTCCTTCCCCTGTTCTGCTGCTCGGACCCCGGCGGCCAAAAATGTGTCCGTGTGCTTTATGCATGAGGAGAGGTGACTACTGATGCTCGCAAATGTGTGGTCATTTTTTTTTTCTTTTTTTTTTTTTTTTGCCTGTCAGAAAATCAGCCCCTGGAATCACTGATGCCTTGTGAAATTACAGTCTAATGTAACCAGCCGGGGTATAAAGTAACCAATTTCTTTATTTTTTAAGAAAATTGTTCTCCTGGAGGTTGAAACACAAAACCAAGACATGGATGAAGTTATTTTTGTCCCAAGTCAGGGGAAATTAATGAAATAGCACCTCCCATTCTGTTGACATTGGCCAAGGTTGCCAAAGTCCTCAGTAATATTGGGGTTCCCGTGATGGGGAATGCTGTAATAACAGGAGGGATTGGGAATATTATACTGGTGGGAATGTCCATGTCAGAGCCAACAAGAGGAGTTAAGCTCATGCTTAACTTGAAGCAAATAATCAGTTGGAGTTGATAGTTACAGGGCTGTGATAAAACATCTCCTTAAAAGCTGGATCAAATGCTGTGAGGAAAAATCTGTGTCCTGAAATCCTGATTGAGACATCAGAATCCACCAGCAAACATTGCCTGAAAAAAGAATTCCTCAACAGATATCCAGGAGTGCATATTCATATTTAAAATGCTGGGTTTTCTCTAATTGGCTTGATTGGTTTTAATAATCATGATGTGTTCAACACTTTTTTTTAGGAGCCACTCTTCCCTTTCAGCCCCAGAGCGAAAATGTTGCTCAGTAAATTCCAACCATTTATCTTGTGCTTTCAACTCCTCCGCACAAGAACCACAGGTTCTATCAAACTTGGCATTGCCACCTCCACAGGATGAATTTGGGAGGGAAATGGCCCAGGGAGGCCAAAAATCCACAGGGGAAATAAGGAACCCCTAGGTGAGAATACCACATATTGTTCTTGGCCAAATCAGCCATTATTCAGCAACTATTTTTGATAACAATCTCTGAAAATCCAGATTTTTTTGCACAGATATATTGGTTTACTGCAGTTCTCCGTGGAGTCTGGCATTCTGCACTGCCAGCTCTGCACTGCAGCAAAAACTCCATCCCAAATAATTTGTCCAGTCAACAATAATCGCTCTACATATTAATAAAAGTGGCTTGAAAAGTTCAATATGGGAGCTAAAATTTGTTTTAACTCCGTGTGGTTTTGGAAGCTGGAATTGACATTCAATCTCATTTCTGCTACAAAATGTCTTTGACTGTGTAAGTGTGTAATTATATGCCTCGATATAATTAATTGGAGGACATTATTCTCTTCTCACAGAGAGAAGAGGGATTATGTGGAGTTTCATTTGGCTCCCAGAGATACACTTTCCTCAGAGTATTTCCAGTGTCATTTTTTTAAAATTTAATCTCTGTTTATAGAAAACATACCTAATGAAGAGCCAGTTAAACAGGCATCAGAGGAGGAGGAGGAGGGGTAATTCCAGCCCAGTTTCCACTGGTGTTCCCGTGGAATAACCCCATCCATCATGGTGGGGTGGCTCCTCAGGGATGTGAGGATGGGGAAGGAGCTGGAACCAGCCCAGGCTCTTCCCCCATCCCAGTATTCCCAGTGCCAGAGGGCTGGCAGGGGTCCTGAGGAGGAGGAGGAGGAGGATGGGGTGAGGCAGCAATCTCGCTCTGGGTTCAGTTTTCTCTCTCCCTCTGGATCCTGGGTGCAAGGAGAGCAGGGGATGCTGGACCTGAGCCTCACCCTGCTCCACAAATCCCCAAACCCCCAGAGCATGGCAGGATCCCCGAGACCAGGAAAAAACTGCTCTCAAATTCAGGACAGAAACAAAACCCAAAAGGACATTGCAGCATCTCGTGGCTCCTTCTCCTCTCCAGAGAGAGACCCCATCAACATTTCCCTTCTCATCCTCCCGACACCAACTGGAGCAAATTGTCAGCAGGGTGTGAAACCCAAAACCTGCTCCATGAGGATCCAGTTAGGAGCAGACCTTTGCCCAGGAGCCCTCCCTTCCCCATCCCACCCCGGGGTGCCCCCTCTCCCCTCCCAGCCCTTGTACAGCATCCAAGCTCCCTCATGGAAACGGCCCCACGGCTTGTTTTCCACTGCGGCTCCGGGCCGGATTTCAGGCTCTCGTTTGCCTTTTCCTGACGTGTCGCCCATCACGTTCTGATTATTGAGAGTTTTCTTTTGAAGAGTTACCTGAGGTGAAGCCTAATTGGGCTGGAGGAGGATGCCAGGGCTCGGGAACTCTGCCAGCAGCACCGGGGGCTCCGGCACGGACAGCGATCCCGGCCCGTTCCCAGCCTGATCCCAGATCCAGCTTGTAAGGAGACACCAGAGATAAAACCTGAGAGAGAGCTGGAGCAGCAACAGAGCCACTTCAGTGCAGGGAGACCAGTCAGCCTTTAGCAGAATATTGAATATTTAATGTTTAATGCATATCAAATGTCAGTGTGCAACAAAGGAGAGGTTTCACCGCTCCTCACTCCAACCCTGGAAGAGTTTCCAGGCTCTGGCTGGATTTGGGAATCCAGCAGTGGCTACCAACACTTATCCCTTAATGCTTCAATAAAAATATTCTCTTTATTCTGCCTTATTCTGGCACTGCAGGCTAGGTTCTGCCACCTAAAACTGCCCCAAGCGTGTCCCAGGGGCTGTTGGGCCGATCTCAATTTGCTTTGCTGCCTTCAGGGACTCCACTGGCACTGCTGGCATGGCTGGGAAGGGTTTGGAGCTCCAGATTTTCCTGCCATGTCCATGTATTTAATAATAATTGACTGAAAACAGCAGGACTGAGCTGGGGTTGGTGTCACCACATCAATTCACATTTGTTTTCCCTTCAGTTCCCACCTGCTTTCATCTCTTTCTGGCTGGGCTGATGAGAATTAAAATGTCAGGTCCAAAGTCTTGGCTCTTCCCAGCAGATCCAATTAAATGCTGGTGGAGAAATCTCTTTATTTTCCTTCTAGTCTACTAAGGTACCAATAATGGGTGTTTATCTGTTAATAGAAACATGAGGGAGGGACAGGGCTCCGTCACAATTCCCTTCCTGGACAGCAAGAACTCATCTAAGACAGAATTATCAATGGTAAAAAGTGTCTGCCTTGGCACTTCAGAGCACAAACATCAACTAAACATCCCCATCCAGTGATCTTCAGGAGGAGTTTTAAACAGAACCATTTTATCAGGATGACAAGGTGATGGTGGGGGAAAGAAAGAAAGAAAATTGAGAAGAAGACATTGAAAACGGAGCTGAAAAGAGAAATAAAACATTGAAACAAATTTGATTTTCTCTCTCACGGCTGCTTTTCACTTCCAGCATGCACTGGAGAACATTTTGATGTGGGCTGTGAGATTGTTCCCTCAGAGATGATTAAAAACAAATTCCCTCAGCCATCAGGGCTCTGATAAAATCATGTTTTTCCATCCAATTTGATCAGCCCAAAGGATGCTGAACTGGAGTTGCCAGGAGTTTGGGAGAGGGTCACCAGGGTGAGCAACCCTCTCCCAAACAGCCTTTTCCTCAGAGAGGTGGCAAAGGCTCCTCCAACCAACTCTGAGTTCCCATTTTTAAGTGTCCAGCAATCCACGCACGTGTGCACTCCCACAGAACACCAAAGAAACCAAACCCTTTATTTCCCATTCCTCCACAATCAGATGGTTTAGAGATTAAGAGAAAAGGAGAAGGGGGAGAGCAGGGGGTGAAATCACATGGGAGGGAGAAAAAAAAAAAAACAAAGCCACATTTTCTATCTCGTCCAGCTTTATATTTTTTTTGTCAAATTGGGGTTTTTTTTTTTTTTTTTTTGTTTTTTTTTGCTCTTTCCAGCCCCGTGTTGTGACTTTGACAGATGATGATGCGGGGAGGAGATTTCTGCAGGGTCTGGGAGCATTAGCACATTATCAGGAGCGGAGCAGAGCCCTCACCCTCCTCTTTGGGGAGCCATCGGGAACTTTTTGGGGAGTGATGGATGGCGCCAAGGCCGTCCCAGGGAAAGCTGTGGTGCTGCCCTGGCTGGGCTCTGGGATAGTGCCCAGGGACCAGACACCGAGCAGGGGATGAGGAATGGCTCCTGAAAACCCCTCCTGGAAAGGAGAGAGGAACCCTCTGCTCTCGGGGGAGCTGAGTGTTGAATGATTTAATGGCTACCTGTAGGAAGTGCCTTTTGCTTTATTGCTGCCTCTCTTTTTTTTCTTTTCCCCTTTTTTTNGGCTCTTCCCTGGTTTTCACCTCATCACCCCAACTCAACGCCCTGCAAGGCCACAGCTTGAACTCCTCCTCCTTGCAAAGACTCCCAGAGTCTGCTTGATCAGGATGGAACTGATCTGGTCTGGTCCTGAACGGATCAGTTGTTGAAAAATAAAGAACAGTAAAATTAAATTTAAATTAAATTAAAAAAAAAAGGCCCTAAATTAAATATATTCATCTTTGCCACAATTTCTGGGTTCTCTGCAGGGGGTTTCTAGTGCTGCCAACTCCGCCCTGGATCCCTTTTCTTCAAGAGCAGGGCTGCAGCTCCCAGGATTAAACTGTTCAGAATTTCCACAGAGGAGTCAGAAATCTCATGGAAAACTGGTGGGATTCTCAGAGCTACTGGAGGCATCAGCCCAATGCTCTTTATTCCCTTTCCCAGCCAAAACTCCTTTAAAATCCTTCCCATTCCCTGCCCAGGGAACTGTGAAAACTCAGTTTGCACTGAGTTGAGCTGCTGATGATTCTTTGTCTTCCTAGAACCAAATCTTGGATTTTTAATGCTTCCCTAGAATTAAAATTGTCTTAAATTTGGGGAGTGAATTTCAGCATCTCAGTCACAAGGTTTTGCTGTCCTATCTGCTTTGACATCCAAGAAAATCCCACAGAAACTGAAAGTTTCTATTTTAATTCTGGTTCATCTCTTGCTGAAACCTCAAGGCCTTATTTCATTTTCCAGAATTTTATGATCTGAAATTCCAAGGAAGAATTAAGTTTTCAGAACGATTTAGCTTCAAACAACCAAAGCAGAGACAATTTGCAATTCTAGAAGAATTTTAGACTTTTTTTTTCATGAATTTATGTACCTTTTCTAGAGTTACATAAGATTTAGAAGGCCCAGTAGTCTCACAGAAATTATTGAGAAAATTTGGGGTACCATTGAAAGAAATGCACAAAAAAATTTTTTACAGGCATGAGAAACTACAGAAATTGTATTTTTGGCCCCTAAAAATCAGATTTAATAAATTGGTTTCATTTGGGAAGCTCCATTTTTTGGGCTAAATATTGTTGATATAGGTGCCATAATTGAAGAATTAAGTCATTAATTTCTTACCTACAGTGGTCTGAATATTCTGTACGTCTTGGAATGTCACCATTTATTTGGAGATCAAAGTAAATAAGTAAAAAAAAAAACCACAGAAAATGGAATTAGCAGAAAATTATTAAAGTTTCAAAGGATAAATTTAACACAAGAGGGTTCTTTATCATCCAGAAATCTGCTGCACATCCATGTTTTGACCAGAAATACCCCAGAAGGAAGAAAAAAACCTCAACCACCCTCATTTCATACACAAACCACGCAAATTAAACACATTTTATAAACAATGAGTGGGGAGAGCAGAGATTTCAGGGCTCCTGTGGAAGATTTGAAGGTGCCCAGAGATAAAGAAAACATTTTGGAGGCAATGACTTGGATCTTTTCAGCACCATTTCCAGCGTGGCGTGGCAGGATGATGGATGAGCCTGCAGCAGCCTCGTGACAAATGAGGGAATTCTGACAGATGTTGGATGCTCGGAGCGTTTTGCACTTGAAAGGGAGCCCTGCTTTTCAGGTGCTCCCAAGTTCTCCATGGAGTCTGGGAATTCAGTTATCTGGAAGACAGCAGATTTCTGGAAAGATCATCAGAGCACCCAGCAATCAGAGCAACCAGCAATCCCTGGTTTCCAAATTTTGTTATGGCCAAAGTGATGCGAGCAAAATGCAGGACAAAAATCAGGGAGTAAAAACTGGGTGTTTAAAAAAGTGGATATTAGGGGTGATGGGATGACAACAGCAGTGTGGCCCCGCTTCTCCAGGCATCTTTTTTCAGGAGATGGAGCCTTTTATTACCTTTTTAATTTATTTCTGCAAACTGTTCACTCCTGAACAATGTGGGGGATTTGTCTGGTTGGCGTTCTCTGAATTATCAATTCTCTGAATTATCAATTCTCTGAATTATCCAACACAAGGCCAACAGAAAACTGGGATTTTTGGATTAAACCCCCAGCATGGTACAAATCTAATCTTCAGACACCACTAATAATCCCAATTTCTCCAATTTTCCTGGTTTGGGAGCAGCCTCAGCATCTCAGGAGCAGCTCAGGGAATTTTTTCCACATCTCAGCCCCTCCTTTCCTTCCCATGGTATTGAGATAACCTTTGCTGGTGGGTTCGTGGCTTTGCACAAACCCACGTGGCAGAATCGGCTCCAATATTTTATCATGGATAGAGGGGGGAAAAAAAAGAGGGAAGAAAAGGGCATTTTCCCCAAATAATGCTGCTCAGTGTTGCCTCCAGCCCCGCCGGCGGATCCCGGCCCGTGCCGCTGCCCTTTCCCTGCTGGACAAAAACAGAGCAGTGTTTGGAGAGAGCCCTGCTGTAATTGTGGGCAGTTCTATGGAGGGGAAAAATAATGTGGTTTGTCATCAATCTCCCGGTGTGGCACACAAGGGCTGACTTGTTGAAATTTTGTAGGCTGTATTTACAGAGAAAACAGAGGCCTGGTGCTGCGCAGGGCCCGATCAGGCCCCAGGTCTGGAAGAATCATATCGGAGCAAAAGGAAAGGCTTGAATCAGAACCTTTTAGGATAATCTAATCCACCAGGGAATGAAAATTGCTCTGCTCCTGTGAGCAAGATCAAAACCCGGACAATTTAATTATTGGGGAGTTATTTGTGGGTAGAGACACGGACTGGTTTGAGGCCAGAGCTCAAAGCTGTTTTACACAGCTATGGACAACAGGGAAAAGGAAGGATGGATGTTCCAGCCTTGGAAAATGCAGGATGCAGGAAAACAAGGTGATGTGATGAGGCAAAGGGTTGATGCCATAATGCTTTGTTGCCTTTTCTTTTTATATATCTCTTATATATTCATTATATATATGTATATACCTTAACATACATACTGATAATTCTTTAGGTGAAATGTCTTAACATAATCCTAATATTCTGTTAAACCAGAAAACCAAACATCCTAAAAGCCTCACAATTAAAAGCCAAAATACCTTGCACTATCTTAAAAAAAACCAAAGTTCCCTATATAGAATATCTTATAAACTAAAATTAAATCCATCTAAAAAAAATACTTTTAAGATAAAGAGATGCCACACTATTCATTTAAACCTCTCATTGAAACATCCTTGTCAAATATGCTAATTTGCAAAGTCTGTAAAATTATATATGCAACCTACCACAAATATACATTTCAACACATTCCACCTTAACAAATTATTACACCATAAAAATGCTTATTAAATACTGAAATAAAAACCTTTCATCCTTTAACACTTAAGAGTGTCTAACTCTTCATTTTAAGACCATGGAAAAGGCATCAGGGTAACACGGTCTGAGCTGAGCCACCATTCAAAGAACCTGGAATTATTGTTGTCATTCTACTGTGAGGAGGATTCAAATGAGAGCATAAATCTCGTGATATTCTTCACTTCCAGTGAATGTGAGTTTTCCAGAAGAGGAGAGCAAAGGAAAGAGAGAGAAGAGGGAGAGAGGCAGAAATCTGGGATAAGTCACACTAAAAATCCTTCCAGAACAGCCAGCATGACACAGTCATTTATAAAAAGCACATTTTGCTTTGGTTATCTTGTACACAGCTTTCATCAGGGTACTGCCCTTTATTTTTCACTTGCCTGTAAAAATTACCTGATGAAATGATGGATGAGTTTTTTAATTCAGTGTATGGAATGAAATGGGAGAGCCAGGCTGGGAGATTTGGGAGGGTTGTGCTGCTAGCAACCATTCATTTGTGAATGGCCACTGGTGGCCTCCTTCCTTCTTCTCCTCCTCACCGTTGTTTCTTGGTTTTGGATCATTTTTCAGACTGATGTTGTGATGTGGAAGCCCTTACATGAAGACAGAAGATCCTACAGCATCCAGGTATTTGGGACAGAGCTGTCACATCCCCCTGTGTAAGAGACACCAAAAGCACAAACACAGCACAGAGGCTGCTTTGGGCTGCATTTTTGCCCTGCAAAAATCAGGCAATTCCTCTGTGACTGCAAAATCCTCTCACAATCCACGGAAAAGCTGCTCAAGAGGAAGAGCCATGCCTGGAGCACGGTGTGGTGTTATCACCCTTCACCAAAATGTGAAAAATTCCCAGCTTTTCCCAGCCTGAGCTGCACCTACCCCTCCAAAAGAAGAATATCCCAGCCTGGCTTTCCCTGTAACGAGCTCTCTTTGCAGTCCATGCTGGGTATTTTCTTTTTAATCTTGTTATTCTGCAGAATTAGAAACACCAGGAAATATAAAACTCTCCCCGTGCAGCAAACGGCCTCATCCCGCACTCTGACCATTTTTCTCTTTCACCCAAATAATTCTGGAGGAGACTTCAAAATAAAACAGACTCTACCTCTTACTAATATTGCCAAATGAGTCACCCCCATGCATAGCCCTAATACATAAAAGGAGCATTTTCTTTTGCTTCCATAAAAATATCCAGAGGGCAGTGGTAGGGAAAGTAAATTGAGAAGACCAAAGTTAAACAAAACCAGTCTCGTACACTTTCTGCAACTTCATTGTCTGCTTTGCCTCGTGCAGGAGGGAAAAATAAAATAAAATAAAATAAAAAGAAAAGCCTGTAGGTTTGCACTGAACACATTCTAGAGTTGAGGAAATTATCATAAAGGGCCAGAGGCTGTTTGAAATCACTCCCAAGCTGCACACCCAGACTGAACTTGGACTTTCTGCCTCACGGGAGGCAGCTGCTGGGGAATTGTTCACAGTGTCACCCCCAAATCGTCTGCAATTTGCCCAACTTTTAGGTCCAAATCCAGGCCAGATTTATGGGGTTTTCTTAGTGAAATGGATGGGTTCGTTTGTGGAGTTGAGCTGCCTGGAATGCACAGAATTCCAGGGAAATGGAGTGACCAGTGAGGCTGGACAGAGGGGCTCTCCAGGGCTGAGCCTCCCTGCCACAGAACCCCTGGAACTGTTAAACCAGTGGCAAAGCTCCCCCAGAGCCCCAAGACACTGGAAGTGAAGGAAAAAAAAAAGATATTTCTTTCATGATTTATTGACCAAATATTGGAGCTTTTTAATATTGTGTTTCACTACAGCTCTGACCATTACAACTGAGAAATAAAAAATCAGAATTATCAACACGGGTTCATTGCTTTGACATAGAAATGCTTCAAAATTCAGGATTTCTTTTGTCTTTCTAAGGAGTCCTATATTGATCACAGGGGTAAAAAGAATTAAGAAGCATTTTCAAAGCAAATCTGGAATTTTTTTTGTCATCCTACAGTGAGCAGGATTCAAATTAGGGGAGTATAAAGTTCATTATATTCTTCACTTTTAGTGAATGTGTGAGTTCTCCAGAAGGGAAGGGAGAAAAAAGGGACAGAGGCAGAAAACTGGAATAAATCACAGTAAATATCCATCTAAAATATCCAGAATGACAAAACAATTTATAAAAATGTTCAATGGCATCATCAAATATTCATTATATAAAGCAGTTTTTAGAGGATTACGAATGACTGAGGATCTCCACTGTTAATTCCAGCCCTGTTCAATTCACCCATTTTCCTACTGGCATCATTTTGAAGAGCATTTGAATATAAAATGAGGATTTTCCTGCCTGTTTATTCACGTCAGGATGGAAATACAAGGCAAAAGACAAGGAATTTAATGAGTTTGCCCCACAGACAGAGCAATTTCTCCTCTCCAGGCTTTTAAAACGAACCTCAGGGATTCTGGAATGAATTGATTCCCATTTTCAGTCCCACAGAAAGTTTCTCCACTGTTTCATCCAAAGCCCATTGGAAAAAATGGAAATTTTTCATTTCCAACATGGGATTTTGAATAAGACCCCGAGTAGCCATGAAATGAAGGAAGCTCTATAAAATGAAGCATAAATACACCCAGAAATCATTTTCAAACTGTTCAAAATTTCATGGAGAATAAGATTTCTTTTTTTCCCTACAGGATTTTGGAATCCTTTTATGGGTTCACAGACAGAAATGGGATTTGTCATCAGATGTCAGAAGCTGGCTTGAAATGTCTGTACAAAAAAAATCTCATTTCTCTTCTTCCCAGTGACACAGAATTCCCATCATTCCAGAGGGAGGATAATCATTCTGCACGGATTCGTTCTGGCTAGAAAACCTCCCCAAGTGATGCTGTTTGTCTTTGCAAAAAGTGCTAAAAATACATGAAATTAACAAATTTCAGTGCATCTCCAGAAGTTCCTGACTCGGATTTAGAGAGTTTTTAGGAAGTTTTGCAGCCCTTTGATCCAAATGCAGGAGGCAACGTGGTGCAGGCAGACTCAATTATTTTTCACTTGATTTAAGCTTTTTCCACTCAGCTTCTGTCTTCCTCTCTCTGTTCATCACATAAACACCTATAGAAATAAATATAAATACAAGTTCTGCTATGGCTGTGCATCCATATTCTCCTTTTCTAAAGCTTTTCAGCTTCAAGAAACTCAGCCCCTCTTGGTTAATTCCAGCACCAAGGGCTTTGGGGATGGATTTCAGCATCAATCCCCCAAAGCCTTGTTCCCTCACCCAAGTCAATGATTGCATTATTATTTCTTCTTCTGTCTTTGAGGGGCTGATGAGATCATTTATTGTTTTTAAGGGTTAATAGAGCCTGTCAGGGTCTTTTTGCCTCACTGCTGCTGCAGGATCAGTAACAGCTCCCAGCTCCATGATGCTAAATCAGACCACACTTTCCTGAAGAAAAGAAAAAGGGGAAAAAAAGCAAATTTAGCATGGAGAGAGGAGAAGCAGTTCAGTCTGGTTTAAAGGAAGGGAGGGAGGGAGCCAGGGGGAACAGGGACTAACTTTGGAGAGAAAATAACAAACTTTAAGTCCTGAGGTCTTTCCTCTATATTGAAAAGGCAGTTTGGAAAGGAAATTAGTAAAAACAAACAGAAGGTGCCAAGGTTTCTTTATCATACCTGGAGTAGGATATGCTGAATTCCACAAGGCCTCGAGCTGGCGCCTGGTGCTGCCTCGGAAAAAATGGTACCCAGGGCTCTATAAAATGATCTATTGGGACTTCAAAGTCGTGGCAGCCCCGTGTGGCACAGGATGTGCTCAATTAATTATGTGATTTTTAAATGACAGGGGTTGGGGAAAGTAAAAATAATATAAAAAGGGCAGGGGAAAAAAAAAAAAGAGGATAAAGAAAAAGAACACGCTGAAGAAGAAAAAAAAAGGGTTTTAAAAGAAAATAATATTAGGGGGAAAATGGGAGAAGTAAACTGAAAGGCCTTGTTGTCTGTCTGCCAAACAGCAGCAGCAGATAAGGGCCGGGGTTGCCGTGGAAACTCAGGCCCGTAGGAGACAGAATCCAATTTCAGAAACCACAAAATCAACATAAACGTGTGCAAAAATAAAAAGGTTTGTTTGGCAAGTAATGAGGAGAAGGCTCCCAATGTATAAAGCAGATGAACCGGGGTGACCTCGGCCAACTTTGAGCCATAATAATGACGATGTCCCACGTAGCTGTGGCACCTCTGCGAGGAGCAGGGACACGAGCAATTCTCATCATCCAATTGCCAGCCTTTTGCTGCAATATCCAGCTCCCCACCTCCCTCTGCCTTTGCCCCCTCTGCCCTAAAAAAAAAAAAAAAGGAGTTAGGAAGGAGGAATATTCATTAAAGCACTGGGAGTAATCTCATTTTAAACCTCCAAACAGGATTCAGAGCTGATGCTTTTAATTCAGTTTTCACCTATGTATTGCCCACTAACAGTGTACAAAATGATTATATATTAAAATAATTCCTCCTTTCTTGCCCTCAATGTGGCTAGGGAAAAGCAGACCTTAAACCATTTTCAAGTTAGGGAGACTTGGCAATTACAACTTTTGCAGTTTTCCTGGGAGAAAATGTTGTAGTGACTATCACAGTATCAAATTTATATCACTGAAAGGACAGCAGAATCTTCCAGCACTGTCATTTGTCACTGTCTAAAGAGCACAATTACACAACCATGGAGGGTTTGAGCTGCCCTAACAAGAAAAGGGCTGGAGATTGAGGGGGAACCTGTGGGATTAATTTTTGCGAAGTTTGTGTATCCCAATGTGTGGTTTGAGATTGACCAGCATTTGGTGAGCAGGAAATAAATAAACAATACTTTTGTTTTATGAGCGCTTTCATAAGCACAGCAATCTTTTCTTTCTCAGCCCTTAATTTGGGGGTTCAGCTCATCTTTTACCCCCAAACTGATTGGTTTTTCTGCTAAATCCACAGAATCACAGAATGGTTTGGGTTGGAAGGGACCTCAAAGTTCATCTTGAAGCCATGGACAGCAACACCTTCCACTGTCCCAGGCTGCTCCAGCCTGGCCAAGGACACTTCCAGGGATCCAGGGGCAGCCACAGCTTCTCTGGGCACCTGTGCCAGGGTCCCACCATCCTCAAAGGGAAAAATTCCCTCCCAAAATCCCATCTAACCCTGCCCTTCAAATTCCTGGGTAGCACAACTGAGATCTTGAGCACTGCAGACAGCTGGGAATTCTCTAACCCCATCCAAGGCTGTCTTTGTCAGGAAAAAAACCTCACAACGGAGCACAGAGCAAAGAGATTGAGGGAAACCTAAGCAGAGAAATACCAGAACATCACTCATTGTTACAAATAATATGCATTTTCAGCCAAATTTGGAGCAGCTCTTTAGAGGTTTGAGGGAAAAGTGTTTCTGTGTCACCGCTCCAGCTGAAGGAGGGGCAAGGACAGCCTGGGGTGGCCATGTGGGGAAACCCAGCACAATGTGGGGCCACAACTGGCCTTGGCAGGGATTTTTCCCCTTCCCTTTGATGCCTTCAGAGGCTCCCTGGAACAGAGGCTGGACAGAGTTAAAGGAATAAAGTAGGGATTTATTAAATGGCCTTCAAAGGATACATCTTGGGCAGTGCAAGAGCCTGGCCATGGATACACCCAAGATGGACCCAGGGTCACGAGTTTTCACACTTTTATAAGTTTTGCTCCATTTCCAAGTTGGGGTTCATTGTCCAGTTCCAGCTCCAGGTGATGCAGTCCCACCCTCCCAGGTTGCTCTCCTCAATTCCCTGTTTGCACTTTTTGGGCCTGGAGCTGCCACGGTGTCCTTGGTTTTGGGGCTGGGAAAGGATTGTTCTGTGTGCCTGAGCTGTGAGGAGAACTTGCTGACACTGTGTGTGAAGTTCAGAGTCACACACCAAGGCAGTGCAGAATCTGGAAAATATAAAAACTAAAGCTTAGAGCATCACCTTTCCCAAGATTGGCTCTGTCAGCACAACGCAGGGGTGGCTCGCTTTCCACCCACAGGCCAGATTTGTCACCTGGCCTCTAATGTCCCCAGCAAATGGAGCAGTGCCAGCTTCCCACACTCCGAGCAAACACCAGGACGCTTTGTTTGTCCTTGTCATCCAGGTGCTGTAGGGCTCTCCAGCAGCTCTTCCTCCTCCAGGCATTTTGTGTGTGTCCGTGTGACCCTGAGATCTGCAGGAGGGGACGAAGGGCCCGGGATCCTCCTCACGGAGCCCTCCAGAGCTGAGGGGGGACAGCGGAGCAGGCCCAGCATTGGGAATAAAGAGCTCTGTGTTCCCACATGGAGTTATTCCGGCCTGGACTTTCCAAAAGCACCCAAAGAGTTGGAGGCATCGGGATTTTTGCGTGGTCAAGTGGGCCCTGCTGCGTTCTGAGGGCTCCCGGGTAATTGTGGCTCGAGGATGGGACTCAGCTCCCCAAAAAGGAGCTCCTTGCCCACAGGCAGACACCAAAAATCAGTGCCAGCCCCTAAACCGAGCTCCAGAGGCCTGGAAAAGAGAATTGCTCCTTCTCTCCTGCACTTTTCTGCCAGGATGGGACTCCGCTCCCCAAAAAGGAGCTCCTTGCCCACAGGCAGACACCAAAAATCAGTGCCAGCCCCTCTGCCAAACTCCAGAGGCCTGGAAAAGAGAATTGCTCCTTCTCTCCTGCACTTTTTCACCGGGCCAAATATAATGAGGGCCTATATTTTAATGGGCAGTAATGTTTAATATTTGACATTAGGTAAATACGCTCTCCACGCCGCCAGAATAATTTCACACAACTTCAGGGTGGAGCTTTGAAAAGCTGCTGGGTAATGGAGTTCAAACTCTCAAGGCTGGGACTGTTTGGAAAGTCCCACCCTTAATCTGGGATCGTTACAAACCTTTCCCAGCCTGTAAATCTTTGGGTTTGCAAGAATGGTTCCACAAAAAAAATAAAAACCCAACACCTGAGGTCAGATCTTGTGAGGGTGGGGGTGTTCCTGAGGACAAGCAGTGATGTCACAGCAAGGAAAATTTCTATTTCTGAAAGAAAAAAAAAAAAAAGCCTTGGCAGTGCAGAGCCATGGAAAAGGACATAAGGAGCAAAAATACAGAGCTGAAATGTAAATAGGTTTTGTGAAATATGGCTCCGGGTTTGTCCATGCCCCACAAAAGGGCTTGAAATATCTGGATATATTGTAAAGTATTTTTTTTTCATAATTTTTTAAGTACTTTAGCAGTCTATCTATGGCAGTTCAGTGGATGTGAGCAGCAGAGCTGGGTTTAAAATGATGGATATTTTAGAATGGAGCTATAAATCTTTCCAGGCTCACAATCTACTTCCTTTTGAAAAATGGGTGATGGCAAATGGAAATTTACAGTTGTAAGGAATCGTGTTTGGTGTCAATGCAGCAAACATGGAACTGCTCCTTTTGAGGGGTGATTCTCCTCACTGGCCTCAAATAAGAAGGGAAATATCCATGAAATGTTTATGGAGAGGATGCACTGATCCAACAGGGATTAACATCTTCAAAATGCTGCCTGGTCCACAGGAGAACTTCAAATCGATTCAATGAAACAATGAAGAATTTATTAAATAGGGCAAACTTTAGAAGAAAAATGGAAATTATGTGGGATTTTCAAGCAGCAAATCAACTTTCTTGAGGTGGTGCCTGGACTGCAGCAATTTCAGGGTCTGGATTTGGTGGGATCAGAGTGAATCCAAAGCGACGCCAGTGTCAATCCAGCTACTGCTCCCCATTTTCTAAGGGTTCACCAACATCCCCTGGGTTTTCCTGGGGCTCTGACTGGAGGGAGGAGGCAGAATGTGGGATTAACAGGGCAGGGAAAGCAGCTCTGAGCTTCACCCAGCTCCTTGTGGCTCAGAAACAACACCTGGGGCATTTGGGGCCAGGATATCAACCCTGAGGATGGCTCCTGTTCCCAAACAGTGACCTCGTGACCACTCCAGCGTTTCCTGAGATGTCTCCTCCACTATTTTTCTGTATCAGATGATAATAATATAATAAATTCTCCTGAAATAGAATAACAGAGCCTCCTTAAACCACAACATTGAGAACCGGACTTGTTTTTCAAAAGAAAATTAAAGAGCCCATTCTATGATTTATTCTCTCTTGCTGCCCATGCAAGGCAGAGCTTATTTTTCCATTAAAATTCAGCTACTCTCCGAGCACAAGGAAGAAAAATGCCTGCAAACACCACATTTGTTAGGGCTGGTTGAGTTGGAATAAACTCCAAGTTGCACCTTGTTCTATTTCATCCATCTCCCAGTGCTGTGCTCATTAGGGGTGTTTTTTCAGGAATATAACAGCAAATAGAGGTGTTCAGCTCTCTCTGACCCAGTCCCCAGCGTGGTTGGGGTGATGGAGTTGGGTGGGTGCTGGGGACATTTGCTGCCCAAGGTCTCACCCAGAGCAGCTCTAAGCTGAAAACCAGGCAGTGAAATGAGCTCTGGTTTTGGTGAGGTTGAATAAGCAAGACAAAATCAATTCATGTCTGAGACCTCACAGGTTCCTGAAGGCAAATTGTTCCAATTACCAGCACCTGAGAGCAAATTAGGAGCAATTAAAAGGAGCAGCTGGGATTTCACTGAGTTACTCTTGTCACTGTCATCTCTGTTCCATTTTAGGCTCATTAAAAAGGTATTTTGCCCATTACATTTTTCTTTAAGGGTGGCATTTTTCATTTTAAATAGTTACAACCACACTTTGTACATTTGGAAATATTCCCTGAAGTGGAGATGGGTGAGGGATGTGAGTGTTTTATACTGACTGTGGCTCAGGTTAAACCTCTGCAGGGGCTGTTGCTGTTAAAAATTCCAAGAGCTGATTTGCCTGAGAAGGCTCTGGAAAATCCAGAGCTCTGTGCACAGCTTTGCCTTCTTGCAATGCCTCTCTCAGAAGGACAAAGAAAAATCCATCTTCTCTCCATCATCTCCCCTGAAGCAAAGCAACAGGGTCTGGTTCTATTGGGAAACACTCCCACAAACCACACCTGAGCCCAGGGAAGGCTTCGGTCGAGGATCTTTGAAATATGAATTAATCCCACCTCACTCCAGCTCTCACACAGAACTTGAGAATTTGGGTTTCAATTCCTCAGCATCACACAGGAAACAGGAATCCCAATCTATATTTCCTAGGAGACCTCACCACCCTTAACTCATTCCAACCAAAAGACAAATCCTCTCTCCACAGCCTGGCACTGTCAAATCCAACTTTCCCCATCTGACCTTTCCTTCATTCTGCTCCAGGCCTTTTCCCACCTGCATTCCCAAATCTTTTGGATATTCCCTGCACCCTCAGTCTCATCCCAGTGCTTTGGGTGCTGGGGTTTCTGTGGAGCTGTTCCATGGTGGAAGGGTTCCTGCCCAGCAGGGAAAGTTCCTGGGCAGTGGGAGATGGGATCAGCCCCAGCAGTGGGGAGGAAAAAAGGCAATTTGCCTGGGTTTTCCCCATGGATGGATCTAGCTCCTATCTTCACCCAGTCCCCACCACTGCTGAATCCAAATCCTGCTGTAAAAGTGGAGACAAATCCCCCTGCCCCATCCTGTTGGGGACAAAGGCAAAGAGGATTTGGTGGAGATCATGGAATCATTAATGCTGGAAAAGACCTTTAAGATCATCAAATCAAACCAGCACCACCATGGTCACCATTAAAACACATCCTCAGGTGCCACATCCTCAGGTGCCACATCCACAGGTTTTCTGGACACTTCTAGGGATGGTGACTCCACCACTTCCCTGGACAGCCCACTCCAAAGCCTGCCAATCCATTTGGTGAAGAAATTCCGGGAGATAGGGCACTGAAACAGGCAGATGGAGAGGGGATGGGAGTTCCTGTCTAGAACTGGAGTAGGAACATGTTCCTGTGTAAAGGAAAGTGGGAGGTGGACAAGAATCCTGCCCAGGAAAATGGGAAGGAGAGACCAGGCTGCAGTTCCAAGCAGGACTAAGGGAAAGATAGGGAGAATCCAACCCCCACTTTTCAGGGAGTCAGGGCTGCATTTGTTTTTGGACATTTCAAAGGTTAAGAGTGTCCCCAGTGAAACACCGGCTCTTAGACTGGGAGGTACCACCCAAGGCAAAAAAAGCAAATTAAAAGTAATAAAAAGCCTCACACCCACCAGTCTGCCACCAAATGTGCCCTGTCATGCCGAGGGACTGCTGCAGGAGAGGAGGAGAGGAGAGGAAAGCAGCTTGTTCCAGCCCTAATAATTCTGATGATTCATCGCTCCGAATTACCCGAGCTCTTTGGGGACAGGAGCAGCAGGATCCCGCTGCTGCCTTTGGGATAATAAACACTCCTGGTAAACACTCCTTCCCCGGCCCCTGAATATCCACCTCACCCCAAAAATGAGTCACAGCTCCCACCCAGCTCCCCCGGGCTGTGCCACCCTTTGCCATCCCCGTGAAAGGCTCCGGGAAGCCTTTGGGATTTGCTGGATAAATAAATAAGTTTGGGATTTATCGATTGGGATGGGGATGCCCAGGCACACGCACACGTGGGCACGCTCACACTCACACACGTTTCAGAGGGAAAAAAAGGGGTTTTTGGTCGGAGGGAGCAGGGAGGGCTCCGTGCCAAGGAAACGCCAGCGAGTGGCGCGTTCCACCGGAGGTGTTGACAGTGGATAATAAATCCCGGCCTTACCTAACATTTACAGGAACATTAGAAAATAAAGTGAAACGGCGTGAGCTGGTTCCCAGGGCAACCAGACAAACACAATAAACAGGCCTCAGAGGCAAGAGTAACTTACACCATCCTCCTGGGGCTCAAATATATCACTTTACATTAGCCTTCTGCTGGGGCTGCTCCTGAAAGCTCTTTGTTTTATTATTATTTGGAAAAAAAAAAAAAAAGACAAAAAAAAGGTATTTTCTTAGTGCAGATCGGCGTGAAATCGAAGAGTTCCTTTGGTTGCTGGTCTTTATAGGTCTTTTACTGCACATTAAAGCTCCTGTGCAAATAATAATGACTATTAATAAATCTTTATAAAGAACTGCGTCCCTCTCCTGCAGAAGAATATTATTAATAAGGTGGCCAGAACCCAGAGCCTTTGCTGGCCCAATAAAAACCAGTTTTCTGGGATGTTTTTCCTCAATACAGATACAAAATTAACTGTCAAATATATGGGGTGGCTAAGCCAGATTATTTTCCTGATTCAACAGCCTTCCTCCAACTCTGCTTGTAACCAGACCTTGGGTTTGGATCTGGCTGTCACTAATTTTAGGGGAATGTCCTGGACTCAGCCAGGTCATAGCAGCTCAGGCTCATTAAATCCCAGCACAATCTGTACAAAATCATGACATTTAGTTCTAAAAGGCAGCCAGTAAATCTCTCTTCACCTGCCTACAGTGGGCCTGTGCACATATTCCATCACTACTTTCAGATACAATCCCTAAACACATCATTTTCACAATGACACCCTCCAAGAACATGAAGATGGGAGCAGGAAGGTGAGATTTTGAGGCAAAGCTGTTGTGATAAGTTTGGGAATGATGTGACAGCTTTGGGAACGTGACCTTAGAAGTTCCTCAGCTTTTAAGACCACCCACATGTGATTTACCCCCTGACGCATCATCAGTGCTGAAGGGACCAATTTTGGCCAATTTTTCCCCAGTTCTGCCCACCCACTGCTGCAAATGTTGTGCTCTAGGGTGTCTTATTTATCCTTGTTGAGCCACCTTTTGTGGTTTTCCGGGATTGTTTGGGCTTGTGCTGTCCCAGGATGGATAAACATGGGGAGGCTCCAGCCTGGAGCAGCATCCCGGTCCTTCTGACTGGGATAAACTGGGTGAGTCAAGGGCAGCACATGGAACATGTGAATCTGGGCATCCTAAAAGAGGCAGCAGGACTCACTCAGTTCCTTCTCCTCCACTCCTGAGCTGTTCTTGTGGGAAGAGCAAGATGGGAATTGCCTGGAAGCAAAGGGGTTGCCAGTGAAGAGCCCCAGATTTCCAGCAGCGCTCCAGCAACGCCTGGCAGTCTGCTCCCTGTGTGCTCCAAGCTTTTCTGCACAGGAATGACGCTTGGAAGTGTGGATGCCAGCCTGGCTGACGAGGGAAGGGCGGGGTGATCACATGCTCCTGATTTCTTTGCCACATTTAGCACATCCGTGCTCTCCAGACTTGCAGGGCTCTGGGCTGGAGTGACCCTGCCAAAACCAGAGCTGCTGCTGGGAGCACGTCCCCCCCTCCAGCCTGGTGGGTAAAAGCTGAGTAAAGGCAGAGCTGACAGAGTGGAGGTGGCTTTTTTCCCCTTTTTTTCATGACTAAATTCCCGCCCTATTGATGACTAATTAGAATGAGTGAGGTCCAGATGGCCAGAGTCTTTAATGAGGCCAATTAAAGATCCGAATGTTTTCATCCCCTGCTCGTTTTCCTAGAAAGATTAAGCAGCAATGGAGGTCCCACCTCCTGCTCCAGACCCAGGCCAGCAACTTGATCCTGGAGGACTTAATAAATAAAAAGATCAGATGTGATAAGGAAGAACCCAGTGCATGTTTTCAGCAGGGAATCTTCATGTCCTGCCTCAGCCTCCAAAGTTTCACCCCTGAACACCTTAAAGCCCTTTACTGGGAGGGGTGCTCAGCTTCACTGTCTCCATCTGATGGGGTTTTTTGCTGCTCTCCTGAGTCACAGTCATGAGGAGAGGAGCTGTAACACCATGAAGCAGAATTTCCTATTTCTAACCTGGGCATGGAGCAGCTCACGAGGTTTCCACCCTTGTTTTGCAGGTTGGCAGGAGGGTGTCCAAGCAACTCCTCTGGAGTGTTTATTTGAGCTCCAGGAGCTTCCTGAGGCTCTGCTGTCCCAAGGGCCATTTCTGTCTGGCCACCTGAGGTTTGCAAGACCTCCGTTCCTGCCTCACAACACCACCTGAGCACCTCTGGAGTTTTCAGCCTGTTGTTTTCAATAAAACTGCCATGAAAACACTTGGATTTTACAGGTGGGGAATGCAGGGGGAGAACTTTTTGTATTGCACAGAAGGCAGGAAATAAAAGAGAAGATCCCAAATTTCCCAACTCAGGCTGGAATTCAGCTGCCAAATCAATCCACTTGCTACTGTACTTCATGAGGGAAGCAAAAAGAATCCACTTCTTTTAAGGGTCAGGTATCTGCACCTTCACTCTGATTATGAAATGCTCTTGGAGAAAGAAAACCTGATTAAAATGCTTTCAGTGGGGATGTTTGGATGAAAAACTCCCAGACTTGCAGCCACTTCTGCTTCCAAGTGATCTGAGGGATGCAAAATTTCCCTCAGTCCTGGACTGGTCTGAATTTAACCATCTGAAGGCACAGAATTTAACCATTGTTCTGTTTTATAAATGAAACCCCCAATTTTTTTAAATCCATCTATTCCAAACCATCTCATTTTTTGCAGAAGCAGATTTTTGGATTTTAATAACCCAAAGGGCTGGATAAAGAGTCCATTTTAACATTTCAAACTTTAGAGTAACTCCTCCTGATGCTCAGCTGGGTTTCAGGGTAGCTGAGGTGTTCCAGGGCTCCTCAGGTGAGCGAGGTCTCTCCCCTGGGAATGGCAGATCAGGAATTTTGTGCATTCCAGAATGTCCGAGGGCTGCTTGGGCTGGAACACATCTGAGTGCACTGGGCTGGATCAACCACAGACTCTGTGAGGTTTGTGGTGTGTCTGAGTGGAACAATGGCAGCCCCAGTCCACGGGAGGTTTCCCGGATCTGGAAGGTTTATATGGATTATGTACATTCCATGAAATTCTCCAGGAGAGCTGGAGGGCACCGGGATCCTGGGATGTGTGGGAAATCACATCAGGGCTGACAGAATTCCTGCAATTCTGACCCTTCCCAAAGCATCCCAGGAGGTTGGGCCCCAGTCCTGGTGAGGGCCAGGCAATGAGCACAGTGCAGAAAACAACAATTCTTGTGATAAGAGATCTGTGTTGTTTGGTTTTTTCCCCTCAAAAATCACAGGAATGCCAGGCTTTAGGAAAACTGGTGCTCTAAAATGTTCGCCTTGGCTGCTAAAATTCCCAATTTCTGTTCCAGAAGTGATTCCCCACTGGAAGCATCGCTGTGGTTTTCAGCACGTGAGGGGCAGGGAATATCTGGGACAATGAACCCAAAGGAACAGAAATAAATAAGTCTGGAGGGAAACCCCTGGGCTGAGAAGGGGACACAGAATTCTCTGCCTGATGCTGAGTGGCACTTGCTTTCCTTCAGGACAGAAAAATGGGAATGAATTGACAAATTTCACATCATTTCATGCAAAAAATGCACCTGCCAAGGGGGCAGAGTGGATGCCTGAGAGCAAATGCCTGCCTGGGATGTATTCCTTGGAAAATGGGATTTACAGGGAGAGCCACAGAGCAAAAACCCTTGAGCTCTGAGAATGAGGGAGCAGAAGGAGCCTTGCAGGAAAAGCACAAGGCCATTCCAGGGCAGAAAAGTCTCCTGGGAATCTCTGACGTATTTTGGGGCCAAGCTGAGGCAAACAGGAAAAGGACTCGGGGTAGGGGAGAGACAGCCTGAAACCCCGAGGCTGGGCTCCCTTTGTAGTTATTTGTGGTGCTGGGTAGGGTTTCACTCGTGGTTTCTATTCTTCCCCTCATCCTTAAAAAATGTGACGAATTCCACAAGGTTTCTGACCAGTCCAGCCCTGCAAAAGCGGCTGAGCCTCCCCATTTCCACATCCCAGCTCCAAACTGGGATTCTGTGCTGGACACCCAGAGTGCCTCGGGGTTACCCGGCTGGTGGAAAGCTACCAGGCCTGTTCCTCCATTTCTTCCATTCTTCCCTGATTTGTTTGGGTATTTATTCCCTCACTTATTGACTTATTAATTTATTATTCCACCAGCAGTTCCATCTCAGCGCTCTGGGAGCTCTGGGAGTTCCGTGGCCAGGCTGATTTTTGGGATGTTCTCTCTCAGGTTGCCCTCAGGGTTTGATCCTCTCTCCCAGCTGGGTCTGAAGCAGGGAGAAGAGCAGCAGTGGAGTTTTCCCAGCAAGGACACGTTTTGGGGGACAATTCAGCTGCTGGAGCTGCCTCAGGCAGCTTCTGCTTTAAAAGGGGCAAAAAGCACCTTGTGGACACTGAAAACACCAACCAGCATCAGCCTGGTCACCTGCTCTCAGCTGGAGTCCATTAAAAATCAAAATATTCCAACAAAATGCCTGGTTTGCTGGAGAAAATCAGTATTTTCTTAAATAAAAGATACATCCTGGAAAACATTAAAGGTTTCTTGTCTTTACTTGAAAGCTAAAGCATTTCATTAAATGCCTAAAAAGAGTCTGTTCAGAAAGAAAATCTCCACAGTTTTTGGAAAAGTGTTTCAGTTGTCTCCTTTCTGTTCTGTGGGTGACTGGGATGGGAAACTGGGGCTCCTGGGAAGGGATCTCCCAAGATCAAGTGGGAAAATTGGGTTTTAATTCATCCAAACTGAGCTCCCCAAACTCAACACCACCAACCTTTCACCTTTTCCAAGAAGTTAAAATTCAATCAGTTTGAACCCGGCCAATTCTATAATGCTCTTTTCCCTTCCCCTTCCATGACCCCCAGCAAACCCCGGGATATTTGGAGCATGGGGAACATTTGCCATGAGGGAACGGCACGGAGCTGGCCTTGGGATTGGAGCTGCAGAATTTATGGCTAAATTAACATTACAAATGGAAACTGTCCTCGCACGAGCCCTCTGGCAGCACAGCCAGCACATCCAAGCGGGACTGGAAAAAATTCCCTCATTCCCTCGATCCTTGAGGCTTGTTTTGATCTTCCCTGGAGTTTCTCTGTCACAGAAATCGTCCCCTGCTCATTCTGGAAATGATCCCCTGCACGTTCTGCACTTTCCCAGCCCTTGCTTCTTGTAAACAGGTTATTTTTGGGGAATCCCTGGATTTTCCTACTGAGTTGAGGATTTTTCCCTGCCTGCCCTGAATTGTCCCATGGTTACCCATGAGCAGTGATCTCCAGAGCAGCTGGGTTCCCCCTGGATGAAAAGTTTTATCTATAAAATGTATAAATTCTGTGTTAGCATCAGATCGTTCCCATTTACCATTCTCTTTTCAAATTCCATGTTTACAGGGCGACCCCATTGTTATTTTTTTTGTTCGAATCGGGGTTCTGACAATCTGTGGACATGGATTTTTTTTGGGTTTCTGTGCACAATTCCAGTGCTGGCTGAAATTTTTGGAGGAATCCCAGGATTTACTCATTATCACTTCAACCACGATCCACAAAGGAGGGGGCACAGAGGGAAACATCCAAGGAAAATAGATAAAATCTTATTCCCAATGTTTCATTAGGGCTGCCTTGTGTTTACAGAGCAGGGTTCCTGCTGTGAAAGAGAAAGAAAGTGATGATTTTTTGGTTTTTTGTTGGGGTTTTTTTGTTTTTTTTTTTTCCCAAAAAGAGGAGGAATTTGCTTTCCATGACAGTTTTCTTTATGGATTCTCCAGAATGAAATGCTGCCCTGTGGGGAAATGGAGCGTGGGGCAGAGCAGGAGGGTGGGGACAATGCCCTGCAGGGGCTGCCACACATTCCCAAAGCTCCTGAACCATTCCACCCAAAGAAAGGAAAACCTGACATCAAAATCCCATGGAAAACTCGGGCCGCTGGGATTGGGGCTCGGTGCCAGCTCATCTTCCCCTCTCCCAGCGGGAAAACTCTCCCCACAGGAGAGAATTTTAATTTAATTTTAATTTTTATTTTATTTTATTTTATTTTATTTTATTTTATTTTATTTTATTTTATTTTATTTTAATTTTATTTTATTTTATTTTTTTAATTGTTAATTCAAATTTGACATTCAAATCCCTAGGGCAGCTCCTGGAATTGTGGAGTTCCCACTTCTCCAAGTAGGAACAGCTCCAGCAGGACCCATCTCCCGACACCCTGAGGCTCTCCCGAGGTTTTCCTTCCCTGGATCCCTCTGGAACAGGCAGGGCCAGGGCCAGGAGCGCTCCCCGGTGCTGCTCCTGTCCCAGGGGGTTTGCTCTGCTCTGCTGCTCTGCTTTCAGCCCCAATCCCATCCTGGAATTACCAGCAGGAGCTGTTCCCTGCCCATCATCGCTGCTCCGCACACTTCACAACTCCCCGCACCAAATCCCACCTCCCAAATTCCCAACCTGGCCCGAAACACTGGGAAAAGCATTCGCCACTCAGCTCAGGAAGGCTTTAAAAATCAAAAAAAGAAAGGTTTCGGCAATCAGGGCTTTTTCTCCCGTCTCAAATCCCACATTTTGGGTTAATTTTTTTGGTTTATTTCCACTTGAAGCTGAGGACGTGGATTCTTCCCTGTCTGGCACTGAGATACTGAACTGTATCTGATTCTCTGATTTACTTACAGATGAATCTCTGATTTATTCGCAGATAAATCCTGCAGAAAAAATTTCATGTGCTCACTTGAAACTGTCAAATGTCAGGGTTTAGACGCAAAATTCAAAATATCTAAAATACTGACCATATCCAGTGTATTAATGCACTGGATTTTGGCAGTGCCTTAATAGGTAAAAATATCAATAAAAATAGCAATAACTTAAAAAAAAGCACTGTGGCCTTTCCCTTGATTGGAAAATCAGTGAATAATCAGCAATATTTGTCCTAGGAATTCTGCATATGTTAATATTTCAGATGAATATGTCAATGTTAAAAAGGATATCATTTAGAACATGTCCTCCCTTTAAAAATGAATGTAAAATTTGCTTTATAGGTCTGAAGAAAGGAGAACAGAGGAAACCTGTTCATCCTCTCACAGCAAAAGCAATTAATAAATTAATATTCTGCCGTGGTAAAGCTGTAAAATGGTTCCCACCCCACAGGATTGACCAGGCCAGTTAATCCCTGAAATCTCTCTGGAAAATTATCCTGATTGCACAACAGGAGCTCGGATTCAGTCAGGACTCCAAGCCTTGGCACATCCCAGAGCAAAAATCTCCCTTGCCCAACATTCCCTGACAGCACTGAGTTTGAATTTCACCTGACAAAGCCATGGATCTGATCACTTGTGAGTTTCTGTGAGTAAATTGTGGATTATCAAACAAAGGGATTTCCTCCCTCCTGGTTCCTGCAGGATGGGGAGAGGCTGAGGGTTCCTGCTGGGCACAAAAGGGATTTCCCTGCAGGCTGTGATGCTTTGAAAGGCTGATCTGGAAACAGAGGCTGGGTAGAATAAAAGGATAAAAGGGATTTATTGAAAGGATCCAGCTTGGGCAGTGCAGGAACCCCTTGGGGCTGCACCCAAGGCAAACCCACAAATGAGCACAAAATGGATCCTGGGCACGAGGCCTCACACTTTGATAGGTTTGGGTCCATCAGCAGATTGGAGTGAATTGTCCAATTCCAGCTCCAGGTGATGAAGCTCCATCCTCCTTGTTCCCTCTCTTCCTTCACTGTTCTTTGCACACTTGGGCCTCAAATTTGTGCTTGGTCCCCAGCTGGAAAGGAATTGTTTTGTCTCCCTGCTCTGTGCAGAGAGCTCCCCAACCCAGAGCTGCACCCTAAACCAGCCCAGAATCTGAAAAATATCAAAGCTAAAACTTAAGGCATCAGCTGAGCAAGTGCCAGCATGAAAACACAAAACTGCACCTTCACAAATGGTGCCAAAAATCCCGGTGGATTGGGGCTGGATGGTGAGATTTGAAGCAACCTTTGCTTCCCAGGATTGCTCCCACACCCGGACTGCTCTCCCTGGGCAGGAGGAGGATTCTGCTGCACCCTGTATTTTAGCACAGCTTGTCTCTCCTCTCCATGGGTTCCATTTTTCTGATTGATTAATTCATTAAATACTCCATTAAACTGGACAAATTCAGTTTTCCCACTGCAGACTAAGATTAAATAGTTCCTAATAAAGCAAGACTGGGAGCTGCAGCACACCTGGGAGGTGAAATCTGCCAGTGCCAGCTGTGACCTGCAGCAGCAGACCTAGAACTCAGGTCCTCCTTGAGCCAAAACAAAAGCTGGGGAGGGAGACTGGTGTCACTGTTGGGTTGGACATGATATATATACACATATTTGCATGTTGGTATTGCGAATGTAAATTTTTTTTTTTTGTTTCGTTCTGTTAAAGGAATTGCAAAAAAATAATCTTTTAAATATATTGCAATGATATTGGCATCTCCCTCCCGGCCCTGGGATTTTGGAGGACTCCCGAAATGCAGCTCCACAATCAGTTTCCAGCCAATAAAAGGCAGAGACAGGGATCCATAAAAAACTTTTCTGCATCTCATAAAACATAACATGCAGTTGCTAAATTAGAAATTCAGATCTTCCATGTACTTGGCTGGCTGGAAGTGGAGACTGCAAATTGCTTGTTAGAAACCACAGCGTGCTGGGCTGCTCTGGGCTCATTTTCCCCCCAAACTCCCTCTTCCCACTCTGACATCTTTTCTCTTTTTCAGACCAATCCTTCAACCACGGATCCCAAGTCAGAGGCAGATTTGGGTTTCAGTCTCAGGTCTCCTGCCCATTCTCTTACTCAAATAAACTGCTGCAATTAATTTATTGCAGTCTGGCCACAGTTGTTTTATTCATCACCACTGTGGAGCTCCCGCGGATGACGCCCAGGAGAGGCAATATCATCTCGACAAAACCATCCTGATGAAAGAAAGCTGAGAATTTGGGGAGAAACAGCCAGCTCAGGTACCTCCAGTGTGTTTCTGAGGTGATATTTCTCCCAGTAAAACATGATTTCATGTGATAACGAGGATACAGCCTGTGCAGGGAAGAAGCTGTGCAGCAAACCTGTGTGGGAAATGTCAGAGAGGGAAAGCACCACTGGAAGACACTGGGATTGAGCTCATCAGGCTATGGCAGATCCATGGATTTATCAATTTAAACATCACACAAGGGATTGGGATGAAAACTCTGCCTTGACAGGAGGGGCCCACCCAGCAGGGAAATGGCGCCAGCTCTTTCCTGGGGGTTAAAATGCCCCAAGAAAAAGGGACCCCATCCCAAAGGAGAGGGTGTGGAAGAGGGAAAGGACCCTGTTCGAGGAGCTCTGGGACAGCCACAGGGCTCCTGATCCCCTCCTGGGAAGAGGATTGTCCACCCACAGGAAAAGGCAGATCTGGGGTTCTCCAGGCCTGATTTTGCAATCAGCTAAGGGAACTTGATGGATACTGGCCACTCATGGTGTTATTTAAGGATTTACAGGGAAAAAAAAAAGATGGATCAGCCTCACAAAGCAGAGCTGTGGGCAAGCTGAGAGAGGGTAGCTGGCCTTTTTCAGCAGTCTGAGCTGTGTTTTGTTTTAGAAACATGTACACATGCCATTGGGGTTTATAGGCTGCAGGTATTCACCTAATTTGACTTTTGCCATTTAAAACTGGTCTGTGTGAGGCTAAATCATGGCCTAGCCCTGGTCTCGCTCAGTGATTTCTGTCTGCCAAGCTGAAGTGCTGAAATGGTGTCTCATATTTTTATGCTCTCTTTTTTTCTTTTTTTTTTTTCAGTCAATACCTGCAGCCCTGTGAAGTTTCAGCAGCCTGGGCCACTGACAAAACCCTCTTATTGTGCTCCCAGCCCATCAGCTTTCCTGCCAGCTCTCCTTAATGGCTGTGCAGAACATGGAAAGGGATTGCATGTTCAGAAAGGACTCACCAAAACACCCGAGCTGGGCTGTGTCCCCATGACACAGAGCCATGAGGTTCCCAGACTGCTGCTCACAAAATCCAGCTCGGTGCCCCTGCCCAGCTCTGCCTCCCGTGCCAGGAGATGTTGAAATTGGGCCCTGCTGGCGCTGCCTTTATTTACCACAGTGGCATTGACTTCATGCACCACGGCCCTTTCCACTGGGGCTGCCTCAGCCAAGGTCAGCATTGCGTAAAGCAGGAGCCCACAAATAGCAATTTCTTGCTATTTCGGAGCAGAATTACCAGTTCTGTTTGCATCAAGGAATCCCTGCTACACTCGGGACGTGGCAGAGCTGACTTACTCAGAGTTTCTTGGATTAGGCAGCAATAAAAAAAAAAAAGAGAAAGAGAGAGAGAGAACGATGAGTCAGTGCTGAGTGAAAATGTGCTCTGAAGCTTCTCATGGAAATAAAACCTCCTGAAAATTCATCTGCTGGGCTCCTACCCCCCACCTGGGCTACATATTGGTGTAGACATGGGAATAAACACGTACATGTAAAGATTCAAGCAGGAATGGAGCCAGAAATGTTTGTGCATAAACAGCACCAAATTCTGGGTGGAGACGAGCACAGAGCCCAGGAATAAAACCTCAGTCTGCTGAAGGACTGCACAGCAAAGCAGCACGTGCCCTTGTGCCTGCTTTGCACCAGAATTCATGCTTTGGGGAAGTGGATTCTCAGGAAGAAATGATTCTCTGGTCCAGATTCCAAAGGTGTTTCCATGCCCAGCTCTGGGGGAATCACAGAGCAGATGTTCTGCTCACCTTGTGTCACCTGCCCAGGGCAACGCAGGGGCTCGGAGACATTTCACGGGTGGGAACTCCTGACTCCAAAGCACTGAGTCTTCTCGTCATGGTTTTAATCAGAAAAGCTGGAAAACCTCCTGGGTCCACAGCACAAGGGAGCAGCACGGCCATTCAGCAAGGTGCCTGAATCGTGGAATCCTGTAATCCTGTAATCCTGGAATCGTGGAATCCTGGAATCGTGGAATCACGGAATCACGGAGTGATGGAATCATGGAATCACGGAATCAAGGAATTGTGGAATCCTGGAATCATGGAATCGTGGAATTGTGGAATCCTGGAATCATGGAATCATGGAGTGATGGAATCATGGAATCCTGGAATTGTGAAATCATGAAATCATAAGAGTCATGGAATCCTGGAGTCATGGAGTCATGGAATTGGAATGGTTTGGGTCAGAAGGGACCTCAAAATTCATCCAGTGCCACCCCCTGCCATGGACAGGGACACCTCCCACTGTCCCAGGCTGCTCCAAGCCCCATCCAGCCCGGCCTTGGACATTCCAGGGATCCAGGGGCAGCCACAGCTGCTCTGGGCACCTGTGCCAGGGCCTGCCCACCCTCATTAAACCACGTTAATCCTTTAACTAATTATCGTCTGTGCATTGCATCTGTAACAGAAAATAAACACTGCTGTTCTTTTTCCTGATGCAGCTAACTCAGTAATTAATTCCAGCTGAAGAGGCTGGCTGGTAATTGTTTGTTCAGGTTGCTCTTATGGTTGTTTTGCCTCAGAAGATACAAGACGAGTGGACAAAGAGCACAAAAACCATCCCAGAAATAGGGATCCAGAAACAGAAACGATCCAGAAACTGAAATTATGCAGAAACAGAAACAATCCAGAAATTGAAACAATCCAGAAACTGAAACCATCCAGAAACAGAAACAATCCAGAAACAAAACAAATAGAAAAAAAAAATAGCATAAAACAAACAAACAAAACCAAAAACAACTACAACCATAACAAATTCTTACACAAACCACAAAAAAAAAAACAAACAACACCCCAAAAAACAAAATCACACCAATTCCAACCAAACACACAAAACTCCCACAAACAAAATTTAATTCCTACTACCCAAACCATCCAGAAACAGAAACTTCCATGTGTTTTGCTTTCTCCCGCTTTGCCATGTCCAGTGAAGGTTTTCTAGGATGCTGCCAGCCCTGGTCTCCCTGCACCCCCCTCCTGCAGGGTCCCCCCATGCCCAAGAGCCACCCCCAGCTCCAGCACAGCTGTCAACCCCCAGACACCCTGCAGGTCTCAGGGGTCACATCCTCGCTGAGCTCCTGCAGCAGGGAGACCCCAAATGTGGGACCCTGGTGCTGGAATGTCATTAATCAGAGGATAATGGACAGGAAGGTGGGTGGCTGCTGATAGTTTTGGCTCATTTAAGATGGTGCTGGGAGGCCGCCAGGTTGTGTGGAGAATTTTTGAAATGTTTGAAACAATAAAGTCTTTACAATGTTATAAAATACCGGGGTGGCTCGAGTGGGTTTCAGACTGGCTGTGGGCCAGGAAAACCTCAGGATTTCAGTCAGCTGTAAGCTGGACTCTGTGTCTGGGCTGGCTGAGGTCACTGACACTGCTGAACCCGCCCTGGTGTTTGTGCACCCCACAAAGGCCATGATGTCCATCCCACTGGAGCTCCTGCACAGCCCCAAAGCTCCACCTTGGCTCCTCGAGGCTTTGCTGCTGCTGATTTGTATTTGATGGAGGTGGACTTTCCTTTGAGCCCTGTGGAATTCTGCAATAAAATATTCCGTTGATAGTGGGGAGGGATGAAACTTCCACCATATTCCAGGCTGGAGTCCAAAACATGTCCTGTCACCAAGGGAGAGGATGTGGCAGGGACCGACAGAGGGATGCAGGGATGTGGAGAGTGGAATCATAGAATCACAGAGTGGCTTGGGTTGGAGGGGACTTTCAGAGGTCCTCCAGTCCAACCCCACAGGGCCTTAACCTGGAGGAGATCTGAGAGGGTTCAGTGGGAACATCGGGATTCAGCCAAAGGTTGGACTTGATGGTCTTGGAGGTCTTTTCCAACCTTAATTAGCCCAAGAATTCTCTAAGAATGAGGTAAAAAAATTCTCCCTGGCTTTGGCTCTGTGCTGTGCTTGCTCCCCAGCTGGGGCAGGACTCCCTGGTGCCGTGTCCCTCCCCCAGGCGTGTCCCCTCCCCTCCGAATTCCAGCCCCTTCCCAACCACAACTGCAGCTCCCAGTCCCAGGTGGAAAAAGCTGCTCCAAATTTAGGACCAGTAAGGCCAAACCAAGATCACAGGGCTCATAAATAATTATTGGGTTTGTTTCTGTGGGACACCCCTTGATTGCACAAAGCAGTGAATTAATTGTATTTGTATGAGAAAAGGTCCTAAATCTCAGACCAGGCTCCTGATCTTTATCCAGAGGAGGTTATCATACTTCCATTAAAATTAGGGAAAATTCTGTGCTCTCTTGAGAGCTCTAACACTGAGGTATTTCAACTTTTTAAGAGTAAAAGTTTCCCATTCTGGTAAAAGTGTTATTATTTAATATTATTAATTTAATATTGTTTTGTTTCAATTTGATTTTGGTACAATATCAGTCTGATTTTTTGTAATTAATATTTTTATTCCAGAAAATCATTCCATTCTCAAACAAGACTCAGTTCAGATGGTTTTATTTATAGGAAAGTAAAATCTAAACCTGAAGGTATCGTTCCCTCCTTTCTGTGTTTCCATAAACATGATTTGTCCCAATAGAAAAAAATGGGAGAAGTAACTTGTCATAATATCAGGCATCAAAAGGAGTCTGACAATCCCAGACACTGGAGGCCACATTTGCAAACAAAGCACCCTAAATGGAAACAGAAGAATTTAGAATTAACCAATTTCATTGTTTCTGCTTTAAAAAACCCTTTCATGGTGGGAGGTTCTTGGTGTGTTTTGATGTTCTGTAAATCTAAAGCAAAATAATCAAGGCTGGAAGCCCAGGCTCTGGTTCTGTGGGACTCTGCAGAAGGGAAATTCTGCTTCTGGAGAAGGATTTTTGCTTTTCTTCCAGACAAAACCGACCTCCTGAACAAAGCCATCTTCTGATGGGCACAAATCTGCTCCCTGAGACAGAGACAGGGCCCAGGAGCTGTGCCAGGGCATTGGGATGGGTTTTAGGGAAAGCTTCTTCCCCCAGAGGGTTCCCCCCAGGGAATGGGCACATTCCCAAGACTCCCAGAGCTCCAGGAGCGTTTGGGCACGGCTCCAGGGATGCCCAGGGTGGGATCTGGAGTGTTGGACCCAATTCTGGTGGCAGCTCAGGATATTCTGTGAGCCTTGCCCAGGCTCTGGTGTGCGCTGGGTTATTTATGGCTCCAGCTCACGGCATTTGTCAGGGACACACTTTCCCTTCTCAGCAGATTTGGGCTGATCCCTGAAATAAAACACTCCCAATGGGCAGGACTGAGAAGCCCCCAGGAAATAAAACAAGCAGATATAAAACCAAATTGGGCAGGACATTCTCCTGCTGCCATTCCTCTCCTCGCTCAGCAGCCGATGGACACGGCTGGAACGTGAGGGCCCAGCCTCCCCCCGGGGCTCTCCGTGCTCCTGGCGCTGCTCTGCACAGTCTGGGCACCCCTTTCCTTGTCCCCCACACACCCCAGAGCACCCCGAGGCAGGAGCAGGGATCATCCTGCTCCCAGCATTTCAGTGCTGATCTCTTTGTAGGGATCAAGAGCTTGGAGCGTTCCCTCTTCCCAAGTGATCCTCGTGGCGTTTCACAGAGTCAGTCCCAGCATGGTTGGTGTTGGAAGGACCTTAAGGAGATCATTTAATCCCACCCCAGCCATGGGCAGGGACACCTTCCACCATCCCAGGGTGCTCCAAGTCCCGTCCAACCTGGCCTTGGACATTGCCAGGGATGGGGATTCCACAAATCCCTGGGCAAACTGTGCCAGCGCCTCACCCCACTCTGAGTAAAGGATTTCTTCCTAAAATCTAACCTAATCCTGCCCTCTTCCAGTTTAAAACCTTGCTTTTACCATTAGTTTTCAGTTAATTAATTTAATTTTAATTAAAGTTTTTTTTTTTACCACAGGAGCAATGAGTAATGACACTTTAGAGGCCTAAAGTCTCATTACTTTAGGCCTCTCTTTCACACATGTGATCATTAAAGTGAAGAGGTGAAAACCTTTGGAATTATGAAGAAACTGGAGGGAAGTGGAAAAGAAGGAGGGTCCCTGAGTGTGTGTGTGTATGTGTGGTGAAAAACTCAGTGTAGCCCCACTCCTGTGCCCACCAAAGGGCTCAAACAACAGAATTCACCTTAAACTGCATTTCCAGTCAGGTTTAAACCTGCTAGGGCAGCTCTGATGCACCTACAGAGCATCTCAGCCCTCAGAGCCTCCTGCTCACCCCATCAGCCCTGCCCCTGCATGGCTCTCAAGGTATAAAGTCTTTTTTGTTAATAAAAATTATCCCATGATTATAGAGCAGCTTAAAGAGCAGTAACGTTAGAAGCCTTTTGAAAATTCCCATAATACTAAAATAAAATATATGGTATTTGGAATTCCCAGAAATGTAATCTGTTCTTGGAAGCAAACTCCTGGTTTACAATCACACGCTCCTCCCACCTCTGATTCACCTTCGTGTCGTGAGTGGATTTTAATGGCAGAACAGGGGAATATATTGTGGTTTCACACATCCACAGATTTTATGGTCACTTATTCCTAACTAGGAGATAAAGAGACACAGCAGAGAAGGATTCTTTCCCTCTTTCTAGCTCCCCACCTCCGAGGACAGAAGGTGCTTCCATGTTGTTGTCACGTAGTAGCTCAGAACCAGTTTTCTATCAAGGAGGAGAAGGATAAAACAAATAATCCCGGGGGCTGAGTGATGGGAAATTGTTAGAGGAGAATTCATTTCAGCCCTAATACCTGAGATCTGGCGTAACTGAGCACTGGTTTTCTTTCCTCACCACAGTAATTTATGGAATTACTGCTCAGAGGGCCTGAAGGACGTTGCCTCGTGCCAGTGTGTGCGAGGGCATAATGAACATGTTCAGCTCAAATCACGCTCGAGGTGGGCACGGGTTTATTCTGCCTTCTGCTGGGATTCCCCTGCACGAGCTGCTGCCTCCCCAGCTGCGAGGGCTGCTCCTCTGCCCAGAGTTCCTGCACATGTAACACCTGGCTGTGACAAGTGCCACCTTCCTGGGAGCAGCTCCTTTCAGGCAGGGCGTGAGAAATGCAGAGAGGATGTGATAAATCTGTGCTCAGTGCCAACGGCACAAAATCAGCGAGAGGACAAGAAACCTGGGTTTTTAAATGCTGACCCTCACTTGATTCCCACTCCAACATGAGCTGAGGGACGATGCCTTCACCTGGTTTGTGAAGGAGTTACCCACACCTGGCCATTCCTCCTTGTGCATTTTAATTTCCTGCTGCTCATCAGAAGCAATGATTAAACCTTTAGTTCCCTCTGACAGGGGAATTAAGCTCAGTGACCAGTGGTAGGTGTATATTTAATGGTTTTTTATGTGCAAGCCCATTGACTAAACTTTAGCCCTACTCTGTGTCTCATTTTACCCACCCAAATTTCAAAAGATTGGTCTAAATATATTTTTTGAGTCAATTAAGTCTCATCTTTCCATGCCCTCCCTGACATTACTACATTACAGGAATTTGCCTTAAAAAAGGCAACAAAAAACATATTTTTGAAGTAAACACTCCCTAATTTGGCACTGCTTTTGATTGGCATTTAAAATTTTCTTTTTTTTTTCCTCTCTTTTTTCCCTTTTTTGTTTTTTTCTTTTTTACAACCAGGATATTAGTAGCTCCTTTACAAGCTGCAAAAATAAACAAGAAAAAGTAAATGTGAGGCTTTGTTAAGGAAATTTTCCTTTTTTTCTCTTTTTTTTTGTTAATTTTTTTTTTTTTTTTTTTTGCTTTGGGTTTCCAAAGGGCCGTCTGGGGTGAACCAAGGCTGATCCTGATGCAAAACTCTTCTCCAAGAGATAGCCAAGCTTCTGGAACAACTGGTTTGTGTTAGCTGGAGGGAGACACTGAATCTAAACCATGTGCTCCTGGCTCTTGCGGTTTCGAGCTGAACCACAAACACTCAGGCGAGCTGTCAGTCTCCAGTCACAATCCCAACCAACCTTGCACAGGACAGGGGGGCCGTGCCCACCGATCGTGGTTTTAACCCTTCTCTGATTAGTGGGGTGGTTCAGAGCTCGGTGTGGAGCGCTAAATTGGAGCTAAAAATGGAGCTCTAAAATGGAGTTTTTTGTTTCTTAGGGGGATGAGCACGCTGAGGGCTTGGGAAGGAATTAAAGGCAAGCTTTGGGTGCGATGGAGGTGAAAATAGAGATGGTCAGGATCCTGCAGGACAGGGCTTGGAGGGGACTCAAGGAACCATCCAGCCCAAAACCCTTCCAAGAGCCCAGATCACACTGAGCTCAGCCCTCCTGGCAGGTGCCTCCCCCTGTTCACCTTCCCCTGCAGAGCAGCCAGAGCAGCTCATGCATGAAATGCTCCCTTTTTGCCCCTGAGCAGCTGGGGAAGCGCTGCTGTGGCAGAAAATCACCTGAGAACACACCTGGGACATTCCCAGGAATGTGCTGTGCCACCTGAGCTGAGGGAACAGCCCCTGTGGCCTTGGGCTGGGCTCACTGCTCCAGCCAGAGCACTGGGATGGGGGGTCTCAGCTAAATGTCCTCCTTGCTGGTTGAGATCACCCAAAAAGTGAGCTCAGAGGGTGCCACAACCTTAATCCTTCCGTTCCCACTGCTTTGTCAAAGTAGCTGGAGCACAGGTACCACAGTCTGCACATTCCCAACCCTGGACACAGCCAAGCCAAGAAATCCAAGAGAAACATCTCAGGGAAGATGCCTGTGTGTTTTGGAGGACATGAGGTGAGCTATTTGCAGGTTTTTTCCAGCATGGAGGTGACCTACGTGCAAGGCAAGAACTGCTTGTCCAGGAACTGAGGCTGCTGGAGAAAACACACGGGGATAAAGCTGCATTTTAATTCCAGGAACCACGCTGGGTAAAAACCCTGCTGCAGAGAGCTCAGACACACCTGGTTGCAAGCCCAAAATGGAAATGTGCGAGGGTTGAATATTTTGTGAGGACATGTTCTATAACAGCATTGTTTGGGGGGCTAAAAATCCCCCCTGGCTGTAAGGCCCTGGTAAATCAATCTCTCCCACCTCAGCACTCCTGAGGAATGTTTGTCTCCTGAAGGGCTGTATCATATTTGGGACTGCTGGAGGACTGAGGGCTGAAGAAGGGAGAAGGAGGTGAGGGTTGGAAGCTGTGACTTTGGATCTCATTAGTGGTTGATGTGTTAAAATGAGTCTCTTCCCTCCTTCCTTCTCTTCCTACACTTGCTTGGGATCTACTCAGGCACCCCACAAAAGTTGTAATGAATCACTTTGTGCACAAAACCTTCTCATGTTTTCTTCTTCATTTAGAATGAACACAAAAAAATTTTTTTTTTTTTTTTTAATCTGGAAAAACCCCCAGTGTGAATTTTATCCTGCGGAACAGGGCTGGTTTCAGCAGATGAGGATTTACCCAGGTATTGAATGGAAGAAATAATGTCAGTGTAAACTGAGAGCTTTAAGAATTAAAGAAGGGCTGGGTGAAGATCTGAGAATGGCTCCTGTGTTGTAGGAAACTGAAGGATTAAGGGTGAGGGTGAGCACATTTGGGTACATTGGGCAGATAAGAATGTTTGGAAGAAGCTAAAATTGCTGCTTTGCCAACCAAGCTGCTGAGGGGACAAAGCTACCCTTGTTGGAGAGGTTTCTCCCATTCCAACTTTTCCTCTGGGAGACACCATTCATGAGAATCTGCAGGAATTATCCTGATTTTTCCCAGCACAGCTCCCACGCAGTCACAAGGCAGAGGCTGCTGGGGCTGTGGCAGACCCCTCTGAGCAAACCCTGGGGGTCCCATGCCCTCCTCATGCATCCACCTTGTTTTGAAGATCTAAATGGCAAGAGTGGCTGAGGGGGAAAAAGTGGGACCTAATTCCAGCAGCTCTGCTGCCAACTCAAGGATTTTTACCAACAGTGATGAAAAATGTTCTGTATCTTGCACCAGCCAGAAGGGAAATAGGAACTGGGACAGGGGGAGTGCATTGCTCACCCTCCCCCAGCATTTCACAGGCACTGGATTTATAAATACTGACCCCCAGTTGATTCCCACTCCAACATGAGCTGAGGGACGATGCCTTCACCTGGTTTGTGAAGGAGTTACCCACACCTGGCCATTCCTCCTTGTGCATTTTAATTTCCATCCTTCCTGCTGTTCATTAGAAGCCAGGATCCCTGGGGATGTCGCACTGCTGACTGCTTCCCAGGGGTGTCTGGGCAGGGTTTCCACCCCTTTGGCTCAGCTCGTGTTCTTCCCTGCATTTCCACGGCTTCCCCTTCTAATCTGGAGAGCTCTGGTGAATCCAAACCCAACCTTGTGCAACCCAGGACGGTCCTGGATGAACACGGCTGCCCCAGACTGATCCAGCTCCAAATGAGGGCCAAAACTCCTCCAAACCCAGCCCCAGACTGATCCAGCTCCAAATGAGGGCCAAAATTCCTCCAAATCCAGCCCTTTCCAGCTTTGCATGAAGGTTACATGATCCCCTACTTAATATGCACATGAATTGGGATGCCACAAACTTCCCTGGGGTTTCCTGAGGGCTGAAGTAAAACTTAATTATCCCAATTGGTTAGACAGACTGTTAAAACTTTTGTTTCACATACACTTTTTATTCCCTCTCCTCCATCTTCTCCCATTTGCCAAAACCTCCTGAAGAGAAAATAGAGATTATTTTACTTTTTACCTTAAAGGGCTCCTTGTGTGCGTTGGCCTTATTAAATAACTGCCAGAATATCTAATATTCCATGGACAGCGCTGATGAAAATGAAGCATAACATTGGTCAAACGAGCAAGTTTCATGTACAGCATTGTCCCTAATTTGGTCCTCAGCCAATGAAAATTCTCTTTCCATGCATCTGGATGAGTCTTTGCATTTAAAATGGTCTTAGAAAAGAAAGGATTTCTCTC
>VXBQ01004814.1:127888-148667 GCA_013400175.1 Phainopepla nitens
TTGGGGGGGGGGGGGGTATGAGCTACTGAATTCGTTAGTGAGGGAAAAATTTAAACGGTGTGGATGGGATGGGGCAACAATTCAGTTATAAGTCAGTTATAGCTGCTATAATTCAGTTATAACTCGGTATAACTCAGGTATAACTCGTTTTAAGTGTTTTAATTCATATTTAATTCGTTGTAACTCCGCGCAGGCCGCGGGGCCGCAATCGCACGCCGTTGCCGTGGCAACAGCGAGCTCTCCTCCTATTGGTCGCTGTGAGGCGCAGCAGCCAATCAGCGCGCGGCGTTTCTCCGCCGGAAAGATGGCGGCGGCGAGGCGCGAGCGGGCGGAGGAGCGGGGCCGCGAGCGGGGATGGTTTTAAGAAATAAAATCAGTGTTAGTTACTTGATCCCCGAGTAACTCCGTCCTTAACCCTTCTCAAGCATCAGAGTATCCTCAGGGACCTTCTGGCTGAGCATTCACAGAAACATCCTCCTAAATGACGACATCAATTAACCAAGCACTGCAGAGGCTCAGGGCAGCAGAGGCAACATCTTCGCTATTTTCTTCTATTTGCCTTTTTTTTTTCAATCCCCACTGTGTTAATTCCCATATTTAATTCCCACTGTGTTAATCCCCGTATTTACCTGCAGCACAGTCTAGACAGCTAATGAAATAGTAAGAGCCCAGTGGGTTTTCACAAGAATGTCAACAAAAAAAGAGGATCTGAAATGAATAGATGTAAGAATTGGATGGGTGCTGAGCGTGCCACAGGCAGGGTATCCCGGGATTTTTAGGTATATTCCTGTCATTCCTAAAATCCCCACAGGAATCAGCCCAATGTTCTGAGGAGTGGGAAGGAGCAGCAGGTCACATTTACAAAATGTGCTCAAAGATGTAGTCAGATCCCAAAGGGATTTTTCCAGACAGTTCATAAAACCAGCTGGTGAGTCACCACTGGAAGCTAATGGGAGTAAGGCCTGGAACTTATCTAGGTGCTTTTAATAAATCCTACTCTTTCCATATCGACATGATTAAATGCATAATGTGCTTTTTTTAACTGTGACCCAGTGTTTATACAGTGCCAAGAGCAGCAAGCTGAGCACTAAAATACTCCATAATTCTGGAAAGTAGTGCCTGCTCTGGAGAATCCAAAATATTAATGAGCAGGTAAGTGTTCAGTCAGCCTGAGACAGGAATGAAGCTTCTCCCTCAGCACCTCACAGCAGGGTTTTGTCTCTAAATTTCTGTGCATATTCTAAATTTCAAAAGTTACTTCTGAGTTATCAAGGTCAGATTTTCAGCTTATTTTTGTTTCTCTCAGCAAATATCCCCAGAGCTGTGTTTTACGTGAAGCACACGCCTGACTGACAGCAGAGATTTTCTTTTGGCGTTAAGTGTTTATTTATCATTCCTTTCTATGGATGCAGTTGGATAAAAATCCATTTTGTTCAGGAGCATCCTGCGAGCTGCAGGAGGAGCAGAGAAAACTCCTCATACGCTGAATAAACCATACTCAGTGATAATAAAATTACAAAATTTGGAGCCAGAAGGAAGTGAACTAGGTGGTGTAGTTGGATTTGTCACACTACACCTGGGTTTGGATGTTTGCCAGGAATGTTCCAAGATGCTTTGAACACCTCCAGGTATCTTCTGTGGCATTGTGAGGTGGAGCTTCTTGATGTCCCACCTCTGTGACACTGAGCAGCTCTTCAGGAGCTCCAAAATCGAGCCTGGAGCAAACTTCAGTTGCTCTGAAGTGCCTGCCTTTAGCTTAAACAGCTTAGAACTACATTTGTGTTTTAAGAAAATGGAAGAAACCTGGAGTGTTGTTTTTCCTGAGGTGTTTTCTGCTTTTCTTTGGGAAGTTTAAATTGAGGATTTGGTGTGGAGCCGGTGTGTTGGTTCCGTGCTGCATTCCTGAGGGATTAGTGAGTTCGGGAAGTGGCTGCATCATAAAAAGAGCTGAGCAATACCATGGGATGGAATTTGGGGTGACATGAGTATTCCCTGGACGCTTCAGGAGCTGGACACACAGGAAGAATCCAGGCCTAAAAAGAAAAGCTTCCTTACTGTCCTGGTTTGGGCAAATGTGGGAGACAAAACCTAGGATTTTCAGTCAGTAAGCTGAATGTTTTTTACTCTCAGATGAAAGCTGTTGTATCAAACTTGATGGAGACACAGTTCATATTCCATAAGTGGCCAGGAGAGGAAATCCCAGTTTAAATGAGTCACTATTTTTGTGCAAATATTAACTTTGGCTGATGGACATTTCTGTGATATCTCTTTTCCAGATCTGTCTCACAGTACATTGTCTTGGCTGCATCAAGCTGGAGCATTTGGTTCTGTGAATAACTTTTCTTTTTCAGTCTTTTATCTATTTATTGTATCTGAAAGGTAAAAAAAACCACAATTTTCCCCATGATTCCACTTCCAGCAATACAGTATTAAATTCTGCACTGGTGGAAAACTTGGATTTAATAATGGCAAAAAGCACAATGCTGAGGATTTGGGCTTCTGTGTTAAACAAGTGGAAAATCCAAGAAGCTGGCAAGCCCCGCTTCCCAGGATCTCCCTGCCCTTCCATCCTCATGCTCTCACTGGTATATTTTAGAAATAGAAAGAATTTATTAGAATTATTTTGAATTTATTTTGAATTTATTAGTATTATTTAGAATTTCTTTTATGTGGAAACATTGGTGGGCACTGGAATTAATATTTCATTTTGAAAAATCTTCATATTGCCCAGCAAAGCACTCTTCAAGGTTGCACCCACCAACTGTTCAGAATTAATTACAGATAATGAGAAGAGAGGAAATTAATTAAATATTGCTCGTGCCTTTTTCCTGATCCTACAAACCTCTACACCTGCAATGGAGGAACATGGGAATGCAGAGCTGGAATCCACAGCTCTGGGTGTCTGGAGGAGATATGGAATTTTGGGTATTATGGGGATAAAATAGGACTGAAGTTGGGGCTGTTAAACACATGGAAAGTCTAGGATTGAAATAAATCCATTTTTAATTTATTCTTTCTTGGTCTTTTTTCATTGTGTGGGTGTTCAAGTGCTGCTGCGAGGTGATAAAGGACATTTCTCTTGCCAGGATCCAGCAGCCCTGGGGCTACAGCTCCCATGGCATTCCCCGCAGACAGAACACAAAATTAACTTTTCCAAGCAGTTATTTTAGGGAGGGTGGCCAGAAATAACCCAGGTTTGGACAATGCACCAGGGCTGACACCCCAAATTGTGCCCTGGGATCCTCTGTGGCCACAAGTGGGCAGGAGCTGGGCTTTGGCCTCCCACAGTGACATCTTTTCTTCCTGACCTCAACACTCGTGTCCCCTGCGGTGCCACCTTCCCCTGCAGGCTGGCACCTGGGACCTGGGGACACTGGAAATGTGTGGAAATGTGAAAAGCCAACATTTATTTCACCCTTTCTGTTGTTCCTTTCCAATGAGCTGCCCAGATAAGGGACAGCCAGCATGGAAGGGAGCTGGGAAGGGCTCCATGAGCAGATCAACTGAGGGAGGCAGAATTCCAGGGCTTGTTTTGCTGCTTTGTTTGACATCGTCAAGTTTGTGTTGTTTTATTTTGAGTCCTTGTTTCATCTTATTTTTGGACTTCTGGGCTGCTGCGACTTGCAGAGTTACCGAGTCCCTTTGCACTTATCTTATCTGGGTTTCCTCATTTCCACTATTAGGTGATGTCTGACACCTTTTGGGTGCAATCTGGTTGTCTGGACATGCAGTGAGTCACTCCCAATCCTGCATTTTCCGACCTCCCCTCACCCCTGCTCTGAGGGGAAACTGTTCTCATCGGGTTATCCCAGCCCTTTGATGGGTGCAGCCACATGTGGGTGAGGGTGAAGATGGAAATCTTACAGAAAGAAAAGGTGTTCTGGTCATCCTTCAGAAGGGAGTGAAGTCGGAGGATGTGGGAAGTACTCTGGATGTTTTCAGATTGTTTGGAGTGGTTCTGTGTGTGTAACAAAATCTCATGCTCTGAGTGCTCCTTAGAACAAGGGAGTGACCCCAAATCTTGAACAAAGAACTGTGACAGCAGGAGGACAGAAATGCTCTGATTTCACCCTTATTTATCTGCTCCGATGTGATTCCTGCTGATCGTTTCTCAGCCCCGAGGCCCTGCACACTCAATTTCCTCCTCACTTTGTGCTCTCCAGCATCCCAGAAAAGCCGAGTGATGCGAGCTGGGCCCAGATTATCACCAATTATTGCTCAACACAGCTTTGATCCGCCGCGGGCCGATCCCATCGAAGCCCGGGGCTGGTAATCACATTCCAATGGGTATCCCTAATTCCCCCGGAGCGCAGAGAACAATCCTCGCCAGCCAGGCTGCTTCCTTTGCATTGAGACTGCTGGCGGGTGCCCAGTGTTTACTGACTCCTCTGAGTCACTGGCGAGTGTGATGCTTGGCTAAAAAAATTCTTTCCAAGAGCCCTATCATCATTAATCATTAATGAGTGTGATTGCCCACGGCTGGAACTGAGCAGGTGCCTCGGGCCTGTGGCACACAGAAGGTCTGGGCTGTCCCCAGTCTGTCCCTGCCCAGTGATCCAGGTCACTCAGCACTGGCACAACCTGGCGTTTTTCCCTGCCCAGAGGAGTTTGCAGTTTGAAGAAGCGCTGCTTTCTTCATGCTGCCGTTCCCACGTCAGTCAGCAGAGATGAATTCCCGTCTTGCTTTGATTAAAATGGAAATGAGGGCGCTCGAGACTTCACCTCACCTGCGGGAGGGAGGTTCCACTGCAGGGAGCGTGCCAAGGATGAGTTCGAGGCTCTGTTCCTCCAGCTCTCACCCTTCAAATGTGCTGGAAATTACAGTTTGGGGACTGAAACAGGGAGGAAAAAGGGGTTTGAGGGAGCTGACAAATGGCAGCACTCAAATCTTGAGGCACCATGCCAGAACTGGGGCAAGAAACCAGGGTGAGGGACAGAGGTGGGTGACAGTGTCGTGGTGAGGGTGCTTCGAAGACAGGACCCAAATGAGAGCTGCACATCTGGCTGAGGTGAAGGATTCCAATCAGAGCTGCACATCTGGCTGAGGTGAAGGATCCAAATGAGAGCTGCACATCTGGCTGAGGTGAAGGATTCCAATCAGAGCTGCACATCTGGCTGAGGTGAAGGATCCAAATGAGAGCTGCACATCTGGCTGAGGTGAAGGATTCCAATCAGAGCTGCACATCTGGCTGAGGTGAAGGATCCCCCCAAACAGTGCTGCCAGGACCAGCTAGTGCCTCTCTGTCCCACTTGAAGAAGCCCTTAGGGTGTGAGTAAGAGCTCCCAGGTTCCTCAATGAGACCTGCAAACTGCTCAATTAAAATATGATTGGTTTTTTGGCAGAAAGACAATTAGGAATGAGTTGATGGATGACTTGCTGCTGTTGGATTTGAGAGCCCCACAGGCCCTGAGTTCTGAAGTCCCTCCTAACATTTCTCACTTAGCTGTTAGGCCAGAAATAAAAGTTGTTTTTGCATTAAAATGCACTTTTAAAAATTATTTCCATTTTTTTTATTAAGCAAAAAGAAAATAATACTATTAATATTCATCATGTCAGCCTTTTAAAACATTTTTACCCCAGTACCAAGGGTGATAAAAACATCTTCCGGAGCAAAAGAAAGAGTGAGAGAGTGATGGGAGCCTTTAGTTCCCATAAATTTAATTCCTATAAAGTCTGGACACCCTGGGCGGATGCCTTGGCTCAAAAAGGACCTCCTGGCTCCTCCTTTTTGTCTTGGTTTTTAATGTGAGCCAGGAGAAGGAGCCCAGCATTTGCCAGGTGAACGCGAGCTGTGCCCTGGCAGGACGCCTGCAGGGCCATTACTGGTTTGTAGATTAAAATAAGGACAGGGAAAGGGGTGGAGAGGGAGGAGGAGGAAACCCGAGAGAGAAGAGCAAAACACTTTGTTCTAATTCAGGTGAAAAAGTTCATCTGGGTGTCCTCACAGAGCGTCTGCCACGTACAGGGTGGAGGAGGAACAAATTCTTTTTGGACATGTGTTATATTCCTGAATTATCCCGAATTATCCTGCTGTGCCAGCCTCCAGGAACAGCCCCAGGCTGCTCAGACATCGTTCCCAGGGGGAAGCTCTGGGAGCAGCTTGGACATGGGGCCTATTTTTGGGTGCTCTTTGTGGTGTTGGGACTGAACCACTGCAGCTTTGGCTGTGTTTGATTGATGCCTTAAGTTTTGTGTTTTTCAGATTCTCNTTTCAATAAATCCCTTCTATCCTTTTATTCTACCCGGTCTCTGTTTCCAGATCAGCCTACCCAGGCATCAGGATCCCTGGCTCTCTTTCCTCAGCCTTAAAACGAGCAGGATCCTGGTAAGAGCATGAGGAGCTCAGGAACTCAGTGGTTTCAGCTCCTGGCTGACAAAGCCATGGCAAACAGAGCTTCTGAGCCTGTTTTTCAAGCTGGTTCTGAATGAACCACTTCTCTTTGTGTGTGTTTAATTCCAATTTCAAATTTCACAGAACCAAAGAATCATGGAATGGTTTGGGTTGGGAAGGGACATTAAATCTCATCTCATTCCACCCCTGCTGTGGCAGGGACACCTCTCACCATCCCAGGCTGCTCCAAGCCCCGTCCTTGAACACTTCCATGGATGGGGCAGCCACAACCTCTTAAATTCTTTATACATCCACACTTCCTCTTACTTTGGCCATTAATTCCTTTAATTAAGTCCCTTAATATGGGAGGTGGGACAGAGAGTGGATTTGATTAGCACGAGCAGTCTGATAACCTTAGCAAGAGCAAACAGTGCTTTAAAGATCACAGGGAAATGAAATCGGACTGGTGGCAAGGAAAGAAGATTAAGTCACATAGAAATGTTACAAATTTATAAGTTTGTTTATGTGTTAACCCAATCAATGTAATAAAAAATTACAAGCCTTCCTAGAATTATATATAAGCACAAGTAGCTCCCAGTAAATTCAGATTCTGAGCACCAGTCAGGAGTCCCTGTCTCTCTCTCAATCATCAATACCTGAATTCCCAGATTTTTCTGCACACAGTGCTCGGTCACTAATGGCCAAAGCAGCCTTGCAGCAAATCCCCCTGAAATTCAGTGTTACCACTCTCACTGCATGGGTCTGCTGGGCCATTTGCCATCCAGAGAATTTTCTGAAACAAAATAATCTCTGCAAAATCAAACTTGCTCCTGGAGCCTGCCACGGCTTTGCCAGAAAAATTCAACTCATCACTGGGGAAATGGAACTGACAGCATCCTGCCTGCCCACCTGGAAGCCTCACAATGTAAATTTTTTTTTGTTGTCTGTTGAAGGAAAAAAAATGGAATAAAATGTTTCTTTAATTTTTCAAGCAAACAAACAAAAGCTTAGCAAGACTTGAAAATCCCTGCACGCAAATGAATTTATATCAAGGTTGTTGCTGCCTTTTTATTGGGTTTTTTTGTCCCTGTCAGAATAATTTCTGTCATTATTTTATTTTATACTGATTTGTTGTTGTTGTTGTTCTGGAGAGGGAATTCCATTTTCGGACAGGTTTTGGAGTAATGAATTGAAACTAACTGGGAAGACAAGGTAAGGAGCAGAGAGAGCAGGGAAGGAGTCACAGGATATGCTTGACCTGGGAAAAATTAGTTCACCTATTTGACAAAAATTATCTTTTGGCTGAGCCAGAGCCATTTTCCTGTGGAATGGGGTTGGTTTCTAATTGATTACACGCAGAGGCCACTCAGATGTCTGAAAGGCAACGCTTGGACGTTTTTATTCTTTCTGTTATGGAAGAGATCCCAAGTTCAAACCAACGATTTTTAAGCTGCCATGTTTCCCATTATGTTGGCAATCAACTCCCTGGAATTCTGGCTGGCTGGAGATGTGAGTTCAGACCTCAGAAGGATTTCTGGGCTTAGGAATTCCTAAAAGAGAGTCCAGTTCCTTTCCTGGAGGGGCTGAGACACTGAAAGCCCCAGGGAGGGGATGGTCCCATCATTATTTCACTTACAGGATCTTTCCCTAAAATACAGCAAATTTCACCGGGGTGTGGTTATATCCTCGAATTTTATAAATGGCCAGATCCAAGGTCTTAGGAGAATGATGCCATCCTAAAATCCATCCCAAATTCCCCACCATATCTACATCCCAGTATTTATTTATTGGAGAAGCACTTGTCTTTATTTGCCACTGTTTGTGCTGAGTAAACTCCTTGGAGACAAGGAGCAAATTCCTGGGAGAGCTTGTGGCCAGATCCACGTGTGGAGCTGTTTCCATGTTTTCTGATGCAATCCAGTGTAACAATGTTGTATCCCAGTAAACATGGAAATAGAGCAAGGAAAACATTTCTCAATCGACTTCCTAAAAATACTGCTCTGGCTGGGGAGGGGCTGGAGTTTTATTCCAGGAGCTCATTCAGGCCCTCCTCGGTTTCCACAATGTCTCGGGTTTGACTCAGGCTTGGATTTCATGGATTTATGGGTTGGGTAGAAAAGCTCTCCATGGGCCAAATGCCCACGAGCGTGACATGCAAGAGCCGTTCTGGAGTCCAGAGTGCTGTTCCTGGGTGGAAAAGTGCCAGGCATGGCTAGGAGCAAGCTCTGGGCTTGGCAAGGTGGGCAGATCCCCGAGCTCAGGGCTGGGAGGGGCTCTGTGGAGCTGCCTTGTGGGTATTGCCCTGCTTTGTTCTGCACGGGGGAGAAAAGGTGATGCCTTGAACGTGTTGTTCTGGGATTTCGAGGGGTTTGGTTGAATTGTGTTTCTTGCCCTCCTTCCTTGCTGGCTCCTCAGATGGAGCCTGATGGAAATGCAAGTTTGGAGCTCCTGGAGAGGACAGAGGGAATGACAGGGGACCAAATTATCTGGGGTTGGGGTGAGGAGCAGCACAGAGATGGGGCTATGCCCCTTTCATGGGAAAGTGAAGAACTTCCCACCCTGGCAGAGCTCAGCTCTCAGCCCACAGCACAGATTCCTGTCTGTCCTCTGATCCCTGTTCCTATTTTCAGGCCACCTGGCAGAGCACACCAGCCTCTGGTGCAGATGAGAGCCCCCCTGTGTATTTCCAGTCACTGCAGCCCCTTCCCAGAGGGAATCAGTTCCAGCAGAGCCATCTCAGCGGGATGGAGCTGACCCAGCTTTACCCAGGGCAGTTCTGTGCACTGACATTCAATCTGAGTGGTTTCTCCAGATTGTTCCATGATGAGGAAAGTCCTTCTGCCCCTTTCCTCTCCACGTGTCTCTGGGTCTGTCTAAAAATAGCCCTAAACATCTGAAAATGTGTTCTAATCTTCTAGCAGGGAAGGGATGAGGTCACAAGGCTGGGAGGGGACTGGTGGAGAGAATGCTGATCTTGACACATCCGATAGAGCCACGTGGGGTGAAGAAACGTGGCGAAAGGGGGCCTGAATGTCCTTTTTCCAGTGGCTTTTGTCCCTGTGTTTGGTGCAGAGGAAACTCTGTGGGTGAAAAACCCTTTTGATATACAGAGGGCAGGATGGGATGGGATCAGCTGTTCTGCTTTCACACTGTGAACTGCACAGAGCGTGGAGAGGGAAAGAGAATGGATTCAAGCACAAAAGCCGAGGTGGACACGGACAGAAAAAGGCAAAACAATGGATTCAAGCACAAAACCCAAGGTGGACATGGACAGGGCATGGAAAGAAAAAGACTAAACAGTGAATTCAAGCTCAAAATCCAGTGTGGACACAGCCAGGGCACAGCTCTGCCCCCCTCCCTGTGTGCAGCAAGAAATGGAGGGATTCTCCTTCCACGTGGTTTGGATCAAGTCCTCCCCTCTGGGTTTGGAAAATGTGTTTTCTTTGTTGGCATTTGCCAATATCCCAGCCCTGCCTTGTACCTGGGGAAAAACTGAGGGTGCACAGCCAGGGCAGGAAGCTCAGGAGCACAGGAAAGTGAAATATCCAGCAGTCCATGGGAGCAGGCAGCATCCAGGCTGGAGGTTCTCATAAGAGTTAATAAAAAAAGGTATTAAATATCCTTCTGCCACCCCGACAGAGATTGCCTGGGATAAGTATTCCCTGAATTCTCATTTCCTGCTCCCGCACATCGGGCCGGGCTGGCAGAGTCACTCAGGCGTGAAACACTTTGCTCCAAACTCACAGCAGCTCTACTCCAGGTCTGTTATTTGCATAATTGGGTGCTAAGGAAAACAAAGCCAACAAATTGCTGATAATTGCCCAGTGTCAATTATAGGGGATAGGTCAGAGGTGCAGCAGGAGGGGGAAGGCTCCAGGTGTGTGGAGGTCAAAAGCGACTCGGTTTTTGAGGGGAGGCTTGTTAGGGGTAATAGCTATCAGAGCAACTGCACTGACTCGTGTTAAAGCCGTGTTTAACAACGTGCTCTGCAATATTCCAAATACACCAGGAGAGAGGGACCACTGCCAGAGGGAGTTCTGGGTTAGGGCCCCCCTGAAAAGGGGCCCTGAAGAGAGCTGGGAGCACTCAGGTTGTGAAACAAGTGGTACAAGAGAGCTGCAGGAGGACATGACCACAAAAAACCTGTTAGGAAAGAGAACAGAGGTCCCAAAATGAATTTAGTGCCTGAACAGAGTGCGAGTTGTTTCCCAGGAAAATCTCCATGGCACTCCCATGGCTGGGAAGAGAAATCTCTGTTGGCTGAGGCGAGGCTGAGGGTCAGGAGGGAGTGAAGCTCCCCTGGTGCTTTGGTTGATGCAGAGCCCAGGGCAGGTGCCAGTGGATCACTGGATCCATCCCCTCTGAAACTGCAAAGCTCCCTGGTGCTGAGGAGCATGAAAAAAATACGGAGGAACTGCAGTTCTTTTGGAAACAGCCTTGCTTTTAACTACTGCTGCTCCTTACTGCTTCAAAATGCTCTCCAGAAGTCCTGGGGGTCGGGGACAAACATCCTCCCGAATTTCCAGGGCGTTTAGAGCCTCTCAGGGCAGCACAAGGTGCGTGTGCTCCCTCAGCTGCCCTCAGTGACAGCTTGTCACACCATCACAGAGGGCACTCAGGGGACTTTGCTGGGACATGACTTCTCTCATTCTCTCAGGGATTCTCTTTCCCTTCTGTCCTCAGCTGCAGCAGCCCAGGCAGGAGAGGAACTGCCTGACAAAGGTTTCATTGACACAAGTGGATGATTTTTGCTAGAAAGCACTTCCTTCTCTGCTGAAGGCTTTGAAGTGTTGCCTTTGTTCTTTCAGGCTTGCTATTTTTTTTTTCTCCTCTTCAAAAATGATAGACAAAATACTTGAAAGTCATCTTTTAGTCCAGACAGAATTACAGGAGCAGCAACAGAAACCCTTCATTTGAAAAGGTGTCATCCTGCTCAAGTGGTGCATTTGAAATATCATTTTCTAATCCTTATTAAGAAAACAGCGCCTTGAATAATTGAAAAGTGCTGGTTGAATTTTAAACCATGGTTTACTCTTCAAGTTGTCTTCTTCCTTCTGTGTATCCCTGGCTCTGCTGCCTCTGATCTTTGTCCCTCTTTCATGTGGCTTTGGCTTCACTATCTGTGAAATGGATTCATGAACTCCCTGCAAAGTGCATCCAAAGGTGCCATTGTGAGGCAAGGGGTTATAAATAAATCTGGTTTTTAACATCTGAGCAGTCTGGTGGATTTGGGGGTTCTAAAACCTGAATTTCTGTTATTTCTTTTTTTTTTTTTTTCCTTAGCACCAGGTGTTGTTAGTCCCTGGTGTGGAGACCTGGTTCTCCAAGGCTGAATAAATGGAAATTTCCCTTCCTTGGTGAAGGAAGTGACCCTGGAGGTCGCAGGTGAGGAGAAGGACCTGTGATAACAGTGCCAGGGAGAAAACTCCTGCTCCAAAGAGCTCCAGCTCAGTCAGAGACAGAGATCCCAGATCCAGAGATCAGGGACACCTTGCTGTGGTTTGGAATCTGGAGTGAAACGTGCCTGGGTTAACTCCTGATTACCTCTCTTGCTGGAAGTTTTCCAGTCCATCTCTCCAGGATTGTTCTCCACCCAAGAATGCTTCCTTGGCAGGAAGGATGGGTGATTCCAGCATGTTGGGTGCTCCCAGACTGAGCTGAAAAGCTTTTGGATGCAAAACCTGGGTTTTTTATTGCCCACCCCACGATCAATGGCTCGCCTGCATCTGCTCTGACCCGGCAGCAAAGGGAAAAGGGGAGAGGGCTGAGCAGCAGCAAGGCAGATTCCTGTCCACACTCAGATCCCTGCCTCTGGAAATGGCCAGGAAAAATAAATGCCGTGGAAAAGAATGCCATGAGTGAGATATCCCAGAACTCCAGGGCGGTTTGGGTTGGGAGGGACCTCAAAGCCCACCCAGTGCCACCTCTGCCATGGCAGGGACACCTCCCACTGCCCCAGGCTGCTCCAGCCTGGCCTGGGACATTCCAGGGATCCAGGGGCAGCCCCAGCTGCTCTGGGAATTCCATCTCAGCCCCTCCCCACCCTCCCAGGGAAGGATTTCTCTGTTATATCCCTTCTAAACTGGTTTGGTTCCAGTTTATTGTCCCCATTTCCCCGGGAGCCCTGGCAGCGTCACCCAGAGCACCCCTGGGTGCTCCCCACCCTCCCCAGCAGGACCAGCAGCCTCGCTGGGATCAGCTGGGCTGCCCTGCCCATCCCAGGGCCCTGAGGGCTCATCCCCAGCCTGCACAAGGCTTAAAGCTGAGCTGATAAACCCTGGGAAGTGATAAAGCACTAAAATCAGGGAAATCATCCCGAGAACCCCCAAAGTGTAAATCCCTTAAAATCCAGCCAGGCTAATTCTGCCTCTCCATCTGCTCTGATGCCTTCTCCCATCTCCCCGAGCTTCACAACAGAGCTGGGGGAGGTTTTATAAACTGAATCTTCAACAAAATGTTCACCCACAATTTCCTAAATATTCCATTAAAATAATATTTTGAGAAAGGAGTATTTTTAGTGTGGTTGTCGCTGATGGGAAGCCCATCTCACTTGTGCTGAGCTGAATTTTCCTGAGTTCTCATAATTGGGATAACTTAGAGGTCAATCTTTATGAAAGGTAAAAATAATCAGAGTAATTAGGATTTATAGGGGAAAAAAGATCATTCTTTGCTCCTTGTTCTTTGTGCTGCTCCTCTCCCTCCTTCAGGACTGCAGCAGCAGAGGAAATAAACCCCAATAAAGCAGCCTAAACGCTGCTTTTTTTTTTTTTTTTTTCAAATCCCCATTCTTAGCAGAAGCAATGCTCAGCTGGAAGCCCAATAAAACCTTTGAAGCAGTAATTTGCGCCCATTCTTTTAAAGCCTTTTCCCATTTGAAATATTAGTATAAAAAGGGGATTTGAGGCATCGGGATCGCCAAAGCAAACATTTGACACGCTGTTATATTAGACCTATAGAATATAAAGCTCAGGCACGTGAAGCCAGGCTGCTGCTGGGCTGGGGATCCGTGCTTGCTTCTGCAGGAGGGACAAAAAAGATGGAAAAATTCTGTTTCTGTGTGCTTGGACTCGCTGTTGTTAAAGAGGAGGAGGATTGCACTGAGCTGGGGTGGCAACAAGCTGGAGAAAGCCAATCCTGCTGTTCTAGGATGGAGGGTTTTGGCTAATTTCTGTCTTTCAGCACAAGCCTGGTGCCACTGACACCCTTTCCCTCTGCTGGGCACAGATATTTGTGTTTGGGTGTTGTCGTGGAAACTCCCCGGGCTCAGAGGTTCCTCTGGTTCTGTTTCTGAAAGGTGACACCGGGAGCCCAAACCCCAGACCTGAGGGATTTCACTTTATGGGCCAGAGCATGCAAAGCTCAATCCCCTTCCTCGGACCCAGCTCCTGGAGTTTGGGAGCAGGGAGATGGATGGAAAAATCCCCAGAGCAATAAACAAGTGTTTGGTGTGCAGAGGGTTTAATAAAAGCCACTTTTCACCATCCTTCCCTCTCTTTTCCTCCCTTTTTTCTGCTGTCTTGGAGGCCAGGGAAGCTCCTCTTTGTCTCCCTATCCAATTCTCTATTTTATGAAAACCTCCCTTTAAAATCTTCATTCCCTTGAAATTACCAGTGATTAAAATTTTTTGGGATTGAAAGGAATGGGAGAAGAAATCCACACCGTTCTTTTGGCTTCCAGGTACAACATCCCACAGGGCCAGGGTGAAAAGCGAGGCCTGATGCTCTGTGTTTGTCATCTCCAAAAAAAAAAAACCGAATTCAACAAATCCAACACTGGAGCCCCCTGCTCCTGCTGGAAAGAAAAACAAACTGGGAAGAATGGGAGAAAGCCCAGAGCCCGGCCTGGGGAGGGAATTCTGTCATTGCCCAGGCTCCAGCTGGGAAAGGGAATCCCAGTGCTGGGAGCGGAGGGGGACTGGGGTGGTGTCTGTGCCCTGTCACCACTCCTGAGCCCTGGGTGCTCACTCATTCCAGAGCCTGGCAGGGATTTGGGGATTTCAAACCTTCCCTGAGCTCATTTGGGAGTTCCCAGGTTCCCTGGATTCTGCTCTTACCCGGAGTTGTGCTGTGAATCCATGGGGAGGGAACATGGGGGAAGGTCTGAGTTTATTCCTGAAGGCAGTATCTGGAAAAACCCACTGAGGTAGCCAAGAGCAGAAAATCCTGTTTGAAAGAGGGATATATTTGGTTTTCTGACTCCAGAATAAAGGAGGTTTTTTTAATTTATTTTTTAAATAAAACCCTGACTTTAATGAGTGATACCAAAAGAGCTACTCGACTGCTGCACATGAATTTCTCCTCAGCAGAGGCACAGATTTCCCTGGAAATTAAAAAGAAAAAAGCAAAAAAATAAAGTCCTGCACATGCATTTAAGATGCTGTCCTTCCCCAAAAAATTGCATTTCCCAGTGTCCATGTCCAGGACATGCTGGAAGCACAGGGAGGCCGAATGGAACCTCCCCTCACAAATGTGTGGCTGTTTTTCCTTTGCTCGTGGCATAAATCATAGGAGGGGAAAAAAACTCCTGTTAGCACAGAGCTCAGGTTTGTTTATTTTTTTGCCAGCTGCAACATGCTACCCTCTTAGGGGATGGTGGAGAAGCGGGGCTGCTGGAGGCTGGAGCGACATGTCAGCCCCAAACTGGGGTCTGGCCCCTCTCACTGAATTACAACCTTGTCAGGAGCCCATTTTCCACATCCATATATCCATTTCTGCACCCAGAGATGGAGTTTGTTCCAATTAAGCTCAGTTTTTTTGTTTTTGTTTTTTTTTTTTATCAAATCAAATACCTGCACACTAAATTAGGCTCCTGGTGCCAGGCTGGCTCTGCCTCTCTCCTCCCTGGGACACAGGGGGTTTGTTTGAGTGCCCGGGGAGGTCCCGTGGAGCTGAGGAAACGCTGCCTGACCTTCCCACGTGGGGTTTTTTTTTATTTTTTTGGGGGGGAAATATTTACCACAACACATCCCAGGGCTGCTCCTTAATGGTAAAAATATTGCAAGGAAAAGCGTGGAGGCCTGGGGTGCTGGGTGAAGGAAGGAAGGGGCTCAGTAATGGGCTGCAGCCATCCCAGATGTTTGCTCATCTGTTTTCTGAGCCCAGTTTGTTTTGTTTATTAATAGGCCTTGAAATGCCAAGGGGAAGGGTTAAGGTGAGCTGAAAATGCCATATGTTCCTCTGCATGGCTAAAATTAGTGGGGTGCTGGCTTTTCCCTTTTTATCCAGCCCTATTTCCCCCAGGAGAAGATGCTATTGTTGTTTTAGAAGAGGTCAGAAATCTCAGCAAATTTAACAATTTCCTGAAGGTTGGTTTAATCGTGGCCCAGCACTTTCCATGCTCAGATGAAAATAATAAAACATAATAAAAATATTTTTAAAATGCAAAATAATGAAAAACTAGTTGTCCACACAACAACTAAAAAGAACTGAATAATGAAAACAAATTAAATAATAAAACTAAATTAGATACGAAAAGTAAAGTAAATAATAAAAATAAATTAATAGGCTTTGGTTTTCCATGGAGGAAAAGGGGAATAAAGTAATGAATAAACAGCATTTTTACACAAACAGGCAGGAGATGCTCCTGCTGTCACTGTGATTTTCTGGGGAAGAATTCCACACAGGAAAACTTTAGGCAAATTAAATTGGAATAGTAATTTAATTTCATTTAATTTAATTAATTAATAATAGCATCTCTATTCCTAAGAGATTGATCATGTAGTGAATCCTCACAGGAGGATTTCCAGCATTCTCTGCCCCTGCTGAACCCAGGAACCACTGGCATCAAATCCTGCCTTTTGTGCTTCCCAGGAGCTGCAGGGTTTGGAAAAGGGAATTCTGGAGAAATCCCCAGAGCACTCCTGGGAGTGCCTGTGCTGATGGAGACATGGAGGAAAGGATGGAAAAGGACATTTTCCAGGGCAGAGCTGATGATCTCTAGGTAGAAAGTTTGGATTTTCATTTGAATTTGGATTTCCATTTCATTTCTTCCTGGGAAAGGTGATTGGAGCTGCCCAGGGGGGTTTGGAGTCCCCATCCCTGGAGGTGTCCCAGGCACTGGGAGCTCTGGGCTGGGAACAAGGTGGGGATCAGGCACAGCTTGGACTCCGTGGGCTTGAGGGACTTTTCCAACCTCAGTGATTCTGGGATTAGTCAATATAGAAAGGAAATATGTGGCTTTTCTTGATATTTTTGATTTTGAAGGATGAATTAATCTGAAGTTGAGGTAAAAGTGCATGTATGAGAGAGAGCCTAACAAAAAAACTTGGATGTGTGGGGACACTCTGGATGTAAGTGGAGCAGGAATTAATTCCAAACAGGAAAAGCTAACACCCCATGAAGGTGTCAGGAGTACAGAGTCTATTTTGGATGGTTTGGATTATTCCACAGCGCCTGAACCTCAATCTCTTTCTGAGCACTGATCCCAGGGCCTAAAACCCAGTTTAAGTCGCTCCAGATCATGTTTTTGTCATCTGAAATGGAGCTGGTGAGGTCAGGGTCAAGCACTGACTCAGATTGAGATTTAATACATCCAGGGATCTGAAAGGCAGGGAAATCCAGCAGGACTGAGGTGCTTCTGGAGGTTTTGTCTCATGACAAGTTCAGCAAATCCAAGAAATCAGAACATCCTTAAGATCTGAGATCTCACCCAACCTCCCTAGAAGACACAAATCCTTCAGGAATCCTTCAGGGATCTCTATATCCAGGAATCCTAAAGGTTTGATTCATCCAGGAATCTTAAAGGCAATAAAGTCCAGCAGGACTGAAGAGCTTCTGGAGGTTCTGTCTGTGACAAGTTCAGCAAATCCAAGAAATCAGAAGATCCGTAAGATCCAAGGTCTTCCCCAACCTCCCCAGAAGACACAAATCCTTCAGGGGAGGGTGACCCTCACATGAGAAGGGTCCTGCCCAACCCCTCTGGTGCCTCCTTGTTCTCTCTGCTCCGAGGGGGAGGAATCAGCCACTCCAGGGAAAGGCCCAAAGACAAAAAGTTAATTGTGAAGTGATGTAATTGCATTTATTGCCCTTACTAAACAAGGCACAGAACATAAAGGTGGCCTGCTTCTATTTTTGATGCAGATACTATGGAAATTTACATCCCTGATGATGCCAATCTTGTGAACCCCCTCAGGTTTCTGAACAGTTTCCAAGCTGTCCCCCTTGCTCAGGGTGGAATTCTTTTAATTTCGTTCTGGTTTTGCAGCGGGGCCTGGTGAACCCCCCATGGGTGTTTTCTGTGCTGCCCTTTCCTGCCAGCCAGGAGCTGCATCTGGCCCTGGGGTTTTTTGGCTGCTGGAAGAAAAGTTTGTTTCTGAGGTGAAAAATTTGCCTTTTAAATTTCTGCGCAGTTCATACCCAGATTATAATTCATAGCCAGGGCTGAATACCAAATGACCCTGCTCCTCATTTCCACAAATATCCTGAAAGGCTGAGAGGGAGGCGAGGGAAAACACTGGCCCAAATCCAATGCTGTTCCCAAATCAATGACATTTATGGAAAGGTTGGATTTGGCCTCTTCCATCCTTCATTTCAAGCTCTCAGATTAACAGAATATAAATATTGCATGATGCCCCAGAGCTGCCCCAGCAAATGGCTCCAAGATGCATCTTTCCCCCTTGAACAAGGCAAATATTGTGGGATGGAGGCTCCAGGAGAAAGACTGGAAAAGCTGTTAGTGCCTGCTCCTGTTTGCTCCAAATTTGCTCCGAGGTGCTTGTGGAGACTAAAACTTGGAGGAGAAACTCCACACATGAACCAGAAACTCTTTTCTTGGCACGGCCAGAACAATCTGCAGTTGCTTTTTCCATGATGCATCATTAAAAAGGTTTCGTCAAACTCAGTCCCGCTGGTTCCACGCTGTCTGTTGTCCCAAGAATTTTCCATAACAAAGAGAAAGAAGGAAATGTGAACTTTATGGAGAGGGAGATAAACTGGCTGGAAATGGAACTGAAGAGTTTTCAATACAGTTGAACAAGATTTGCCATCTCCTGGGAATTGTGGCTTATTCCTGCTCTGTTCCCTGTTTTCCAGAGGTGTGGGAGCACCTCAGAGTTTTTAATTATGAATTAATTAGCTTAATGTGACACTAGGAGTGCTCCACGTCTGATGGTGATTCCTGTTGGGATGCCAAGCAAAGGGATTTGTCCTGGCAAACCCCATCCCACCACCCCTGCTCTTCCATGCCAAAATAGTGCCCAAGCACAGGTTTCACTTCCATTTTGGAATCGTTGCTTTCTGGGATTGAAATTTTGGGATAAAACACATGGATTTCAGCTTAATCCCTAGGGATGCCAAGCTCTGGTCCTTTAGGACACCTGTGGTGTGGAACACGTGGTTGTGATTTCTCCATCAGTGCTGGAGCTCCTGCTCCTGTGTCATTTTTCTGGCACCTCATTAATAAACTGGGAATTTCATCCCTGATTTCCACGGTGTCCTGCTGAACACCACCTGGGTTTCACTTTTCAGCAACGCTGGAAGTGAATAAAAGCAGACGAGGAGGGGCTGAGCGTGGTGATTGTGTTTGAACTGGGATCAGTCTTGGAATGAGCATCCATGCTGGAGAAAACACCTCTGGAAATTCAGATGTCCAGGGATTGTGAAGGATTTTCCAGCACTACCTCCCCAGGCAGGAACCTTTCACTGAACAGGACCTTGCCCAGATCTTTGTTGCATCAATAGGATCTGCTCTGATCCTTTATCATGTCTTATCCGTGGAGATGGAGAACAATTTATCCTTCTGTAGCAGCATTCCCTGAATTTCAAGACCCCATGTGCATTTTTCCTGTTTTTCCTTACTTTGGATGATTAACTCCAGTTCCTCTCACTCTCCTGTGTCTCATTTCCCCAAACCCCTGACCTGGTCTCACCAATCCAGGTGATTTTTGGGATTGATCCTTTTCCAGAAGCCGTTACAGGAGGCTGCCTTTGCCAGCAGGTGTCACCATAAGAGAACGATAATTCCAATTCCAGCTTGGCTGTTCTGCAGGAAACGGGAATTCTGTTCCTGCAGCCATCCCTGCTCCGCAGCCCATGGAATCTCCTTTATTCCACAGTGACTTAGGGCAGCACTTCCACAGCACTGGTTTAGAAAATTTTAAACAGGCCTGAGAAAAAAAAAAATCAGGAGGCTCCCAAGCAAAGGGAACCACATCGAGTTTGGAAAGGAGCCCGGCAAAATTATCAGGGATTTTGTGAAGTGGGTGGCAGCCGGGAAGAGGGTGAGGGTTTGGGATGGCAGAGACCTCTGGGTCTGTGTCCCATCGATTCCTGGGGCTGCAGCAGCCAGGAGCACCGGCAGCTTTTCCTCCTTCCCAACTCCTGTGTGAGCTGTTCCTCCTTCACAGTTCCTGTGTGAGCTGTTCCTCCTTCCCAATTCCTGAGTGAGCTTTTCCTCCTTCCCAACTCCTGTGTGAGCTTTTCCTCCTTCCCAGTTCCTGTGTGAGCTTTTCCTCCTTCCCGGTTCCTGTGTGCCCTGAGCTGGGTTTGCTCCTCAGATATTTGCACCAGAGCTCGGGGAGTCCCTCCCGGGTGTGCTGTGCCCTCTCACTGGGATTTATTCCAGGATCATCGCTGCACGAGTGAGGATTTATCTCCTGGTTCTCCTGCTCTCCCCCTGGGCTCGCAGAGGGCTTTCAGTCACACCTCTCCCCGTTTGCACAAACCACCAGCAACAAGTGTCTGCCCGAAGGATTGTCAGGAGAGGCTCTCTCAAAAGTGGATTTTCTCCCAGGTTTCATTATTTCCACCAGCTGGGACTCTGCAGAGGGGTTTTGGGGTGGTTCTGGCACAATTGGTCATTTTTGGAGCCTGGGTGGCTGCAGGACAACCTGGATCTCCAGGACTGCCACGTGCCAGGGAAGGCGTTTTTGGATTTCTCTTTCCTTGCATAAATATTGGAAATGAAACCCGCTGCAAACTGAAGGATTAGTATTTAGCTCTTTATCTAAATACACCCCTGCCCCCTCCCCAAAATAAAATAGCGTTGTTTGAAATTTCCAGGGAAGCTGAAGGCCTAAAGCATTGGGTGAGATGTAAATTTCTTAAAATATTTATCCATCCATAAGTGGCTACATATTTGACATTATTATAGGGTTTCTCAGTGTTCCATTTTATTAAAAAATATTTATTTGGTTTCTAAGATTACTGCTTCTCCGACCACAGAAAATTCAATTACCGAAAACTGCAGCTATCAAATTGGTTGAAAATAAATAGCCTTTTATCCAAACCTGGCATGGGCTGGTTTACTTTTAATACGTAGCCATAAAAAAAGAAGCTCTTTCCACCGAGAGCCGGTTGGTTACAGAGCGAGAAGCCAAGGAATACTTTGCATCATCAGGTTTTATTTAAAATACGGGAGGGAGGGGGAGAAAATAAGTCATTATGAGACTAATTAGCAGCTCGTTTTTCTTTATTTCTTCTTTTTTTCTTCTTTTTTTTCTTCTTTTTTTT
>VXBQ01004814.1:164760-252450 GCA_013400175.1 Phainopepla nitens
GTGTTCACATTCCCAAACTGGCATCCTGAAAATCAGTGTTTCTTGTCCCATGAATGCTCAGGATGCTTGAACTCGTGGAATGGTGGAATGCCAGACTGATTGGGGTTGGAAAGGAGCTAAAACCTCATCCAGTGCCACCCTTGCCATGGCAGGGACACCTTCCACTGTCCCAGGCTGCTCCAAGCCTGGCCTTGGACACATCAAGGGGCAGCCACAGCTTCTCTGGGAATTCCATCCCAGCCCCTGCCCACCCTCAGATGGAAGAATTCCCTCCCAATATCCCATCTCACCCTCCCCTCTGGCTGTTCAAACCCACTGCCCCTTGTCCTGTCACTACCTGCCCATACAAAAATTCCCTTTCCCTCCTCTTTTTAACCCCCCTGAAGGCCCTGCAAGGTCACAGTGGTGTTTCCCTGGAATCTTCTCTCCCCCCACAGGTGTGAGAGCTCCTTAAGCACCACATTTTTGCTGCTGCTGCCCAAACGCTTTCCTCCCTGTGCTGGGCACCTTGGCACAGCATCCAGACAAATCCCTGCTGCCCCTCAGGATGGAGGCGTTCCCGTGTCCCTGTGCCGTCATTTTGGGACAGCCCTGCTCCATGTCACACCCTGTGAGGCCACAGCTGTCCTTCAGGACCCAGAACTGCCTGGTTGGATCCAGGACCCAAAACTGGCTGGTTGGATCCAGGATCCATCCAGTCCCAAGGGGCTTTTCTGCCTTTGGACATGATTGAAGGAGTATAACTTAATCCCAGTTAAACACCAGGGAATGAGCTAAGCATGGGAATGAATTCCTCCTGAATCCAGCCTCCAAACCTCCCAAGCTGCACTTCCAGCTCTGCCACGAGCTCAGGGGATGAGGCTGGACAAGGCCCTCGGCTTCTTTGGGTGTTGTTTTTCAGGCAGGGTGGTGAGTTAATCCCTGCTGGATATGAGAGGAATCCAGCCCCCTTCAGATCACTGCCCTGGCTCCCACAGAACCCTCTGCAGACAGCTCTGATCCTATTATTAGCACTGACACAGCAGGAACACCAGATAGGAATTCTCAGGTAGTCAAGCCTCCTTCATAATTATTGGTTTGACTTCAAAGCGAGGAGAAAAAAGGAAAAAAATCCCACCCTGCTGCCAGTGAGGAGAGCCCAGGCTGTGGTGCCTCGTGGGGAAGGTGACATTTCAGCTGATGGCTCTAAAAATAAAAGGCAAGCAGGGGAGAAAGTGCCTGTTACCTGCAGCCCCAGCCACACCCCGCTGCATTCTTGGCCTGATGAGATCTTTTTGTGCCAGCTTTCCAAAAGCCAAAGTGTCAGTCACAAATGGGAATTTCATCCCCAGCCCTTGCTCGGCACCATTAATGCTGCAGCTGCGGACGGGGGAGCAGCGATGGGAGCTGGAGCCTTTCCCTTGGAAGGAGTTTATTCAGGGAATATTGGAAGGAGTTTATTCAGAGAATATTCATTTCTGGGGTTTGCATTCAGCTGAATTTCGGGGCAGGTGTCAGGTTATTGCTGCTGTTCCTTGTGGGTCGCTCTGGGCAGCCTGGATATGCCCCAAACTGAAAAATTTGGATTATTTAGGTGAGATCTTAACTCCAGTTCTACCCACGTGGACCAGCTCAGCCGGTAGGACCTCACTGGGTGGATTTTGAGAAAGAGCTGGGGCTCCCAAACCTCCCCAAAAGCACCAGAGTTCCTGACATCCCATGCCTTAAATCCCATCCCATTCCTTAAATCCCACTCCATTCCTTAAATCCCATCCCTGAAATCCCATTCTATTCCTTAAATCCCATCCCCTAAATCCCTGGGGAAGCTCCTGCCCTTGAGGGATGGCACAGCCACCCTGAGCTCCTGCTCCTTTAATCCCAAAGTTTGACAACAAGTTGAAAAATTCTAGAGGACAATTTTTCATCATGATTCACTCAAACCACAACTCCTTTTTTATTTTTTTTTTGCAGGAATGGATCCATTTGGAGCAAAGCTTCCCAGACCCAGGGTAGCTCCTGGTTTTGGACAGGAGGAGTCATCTCCAGCAGACAGGGGGAATATTTGGGTTGGAAGAGCTGAGATCCCAAATCAGAGCTTTCACCACGCGATTATTGGATGTTCTTGGGTGGGTCTTTTCTTTTCTCAACAAAATTTATTCCTACAGCACAGCAAAATTGTTTTGGAAATCTCAAGTTTTTGTGGGATGGGAAAATTGTCAGGCAACTTCGAGTTTTATCCAAAATTCTTTTTTTTTTACTTTTTTTGCTTCAGGAATATTTTTTTCAGAGACATCACTTTTCTTGTTTTAGACATATTTTTAGCTCAAACTAAAAGCAGATGGAGGGGATGAGGTTTTGTAGTTTTCTGAGGGAAATGGTGAAACCATCACATTTTGCTTAGAATGGAATTGAGGGAAGTGGCAGCAAGAATTGATAAGAATAATTTTTTCAAACTTTGCAGCCAACTGACATTTTCAGTTTTGTTGGACAAAATCAGTGTCTACACCATCAATATTTTGTTTCAAATTTTACTTAAACCTCTCAGCTTTTTATAGACTAAAACTTTTTTTCACTGAAAAGCAATTTCAAGGCTTTTATCACTTTCACTGCAAAGACCTCATTACTTGGAGCAGTTTGTCTGACCTGAAGTGTTTGAAAAACCGTGGAATAAGACATATTCAGTTCAAGTTTTGAAGCTCTTATTTTAAAATCATAATTTAGAAAAAATAATATGAATCTTTGCTATTTTTGTTTTGCCATGCAATTGTTTTTGCATGCCCATTATTTTCATAACTTCCAGCCAGGAGTGAGACACCTCCAACCTTTTCTGGGCCTTTGATCAAACCAAAATCTCTGTTCCTGAGAGTGTCAGATCCTGAGGTTGAAACATTTGCCTTTCTTTTTGATTAAAACACAATTTCACTTTGTCTGGCCGGGAAGATGATGCTGTTTTCCTCGTCCAGCCTTAATCTCTCCAACTCAAACAAGAACTTTGGGTTGAAAGTTGATTTTCTCCTACAAGGTGGTGCTGGAAGAGTTGGGCAGACAGAGTTTGGAGTGATCCTGGAGATGTGGATCCAAGGGAGGGTGAACAACAGTGTGGAGCCCTCAGATGTCAGATGGAAGAGGCTGAGGGTAGATGAATGCTGGGAATAAACATGGAAGAGATGGCAGAACCGTCCAGCTCAAGTTTTCATGGGATCATGGAATGGTTTGGGTTGGAAGGGACCTTAAAATCCATCCCATTCCACCCCTGCCATGGGCAGGGACACCTTCCACGAGGCCAGGGTGCTCCAGCCTTGTCCAGCCTGGCCTTGGACACTGCCAGGATGAGACAGGGCTTGTCCCAGAGTCTCTGCCACAGCTCAAGAGCATTCTGGTGGTTTTCCCATGCAGGGAGCAAAACTTGAAATGGAATCTCACAGCTTGGTCCTCCCATCTTCAGCTTCCAGCTGCAAATCCTCCTGAGCAGGCCCTGTGGTGTTGTCAGACAATAAAGAGAGATTTGGGTTGGCAGCCAAGGCCTGGAGTTTGTGGATGTGACCCGGGGTTTGTGCTGCTGATATCTGGGGGTTCCACCCAAGGCCTGAGGACACCTCGTGCCCCGGGGTGTCCCCGTGGCAGCGCCAGCTCCTCACACCCTGGAAATCCCCGTGGACGTGGGAAAGGCTCTCCTGGCACTCCAGGCTCTGAGCTCATGGCAATGTCTGGCACAAAGGGGCTCCTCTATCTCCAGCTGGAAGGAACAGCACGAGTTTTATTGGTTTTCCTGAAGTCCTCCTCCTCTGGAGGGCTGGCAATCCCGAGTTCTCCTCCTTTCCATTCCCTTCTGCCTTCCAGGGGCCTGAACAATGCTGGGAAAGAAGGTCCTTCCCTAAGTTCTGACTTCCCAAATCTCCCCTCGGTGTTCCAGCTGGTCACAGTGACTTGGTTTTGTGTTTATTAATAATGATATTAAAGTGCTTCTCCCTGAGGGTTTTTTTCTGGACAGACAACTTCCCAAGTGCAGACCCTGAACCCTGGAAACCCACATTCAGGATTTGGCCAAACCTGTGTGGTGACATACCATGGGTGGGAAGGAGTGGAGGAAGATCAAAACCTGGAATCCACAAGCAAAAATGGAAAAAAAATTGGAAAAGAAAAAAAAAAAAAGAGTGTTATCTTTTGAAATTATTCCTTTTTAGGGCATTCTGCTGTCCCATCTCTCCTCTCCCTGTCCACAAGCAGATCAACATGGAATGTGGAGAGATCTCCTTGCTCAGGATGCCAACAGATGGCAATATTTTATCATCCTTCCCTCTGTGCACTCCAGGGTTTGCATCTTCCTTATTGTGCCATGAGCAGCTTGTGCTTGGCCGCTCCCACAAACACCTTTTTTGCTGTGATATTTTTATTTTTAACGGATATTTTTAATGCGTAGCACAACTGGATGTTCCATATTCTCAAGCAGGAGGATTTTATGGAGCACTTTGTGCCAAAGCAGAGTGTGGAGGTGTCCCCTCAGCCCTCATGAGTGCTGTGTCAGACAGACTGTCAGGGTGTGACTGACAGACAGTCCCAGGGGACACGGGACAGGAGGGCCACTCTTCGAGCCAGGTTTGTGGCTGAACGTGGCAGCTCTGTCAGGAGTGAACCTCCCCTGGCCCTGCTGGTCACTTTTTCCTTGTTGTTGTGAGCAAACATTTGGCAGGGGAAGAAGGCACGCAGATAGGCCTCAGCATTTTGTCCTGTTTACTTGTTCTCAGCTCACTCTTCCAGAAGCCAGTTGGTCTTTTCTGCTTTCCCTTTGGCCAGGAATCCCTGTCCTTACAAACACATCCAAATCTTTCCATGAATGTGCCTTTTCCCCTCTGATTTTGCCAATATTTGCCTCAGGTAGGAGCCAGGCCCTGCATCCTCTGACAATCCCCAGCAGCTTGGGCCTCTGCGGTGAGGGCAGGCCTCCAACAAGCAATAAAAGAGAGACCACCAGAAAAACAGCGCCCATTTCTTTCCTTTTTTTAAAGAAAAGAATATTTCCCTGAGTTACAGATATCAGCAGCAGAGTTTCCCTGAGCTGAAAGGAATCCCCTGGCCACGGGTCAGCAGGAGAGGCTGGGCAAAGCTTTGACAGTCACTGAGGTGGAACTTTACAACCCACGGGAGCAGCTCACAGCGAGGGAGTCCCTTCCCTCCAGGGCAGCCTGGGGTCATTCCTCCTCCAGGCCCCCCTCCAAGCACTCCCATCCTGGCTCCCCAGCTTGTCCTTTTCCACAGGTGGTGCTAAAGCAAATAGCACCCTGTATTTACTGGGTGCAACACTTGAAATCAGATTACTCTGGCTAATAAAGGATTTATGGCCGTAAAAAATCCCCCAGTGGCGTGGCTGGTTTGGGAGGAAGACCAGGAATGAGGGGCTCGTGCCTAGCCCCAGCCAGGCTGTCAGAATTCCAGAGCAGGGAGAGGAGATGGCATCATGAGGCTCAAGGGTGCTGGGGATGAGCAGGCTGGGGTTCTCTGACATTTCTGTTTGAAGCTTTGGGCTTGGGAGCAACAAAAAAAAACCCAAATAAATCATTAGAGAATCGTGGAATGGTTTGGGTTGGAAGGGACCAGAAGGATCAACTCCTTTCATCTTCAGGGAGAACTTCCACTCTCCCAAGGTGCTCCAAACCTCATCCAGCCTTGGACAGTTCCAGGAACCCAGGGGCAGCCACAGCTTCTCTGGGCAGCCTTGTGTTGATGATTTAGGTGTGGGGGCTTAGAAAGTCTTGATAGCCCTGAATGGCCTGGATTTCAATCATTCTCCATCCATTTATCTTGCTATATCATCCAGATATCCATTTATTCTGTATTTTTCTAAATAACACAGGTAGGTCTTGGAGAACAATGGCAAGCCAGGTTAAAGACTGGTTTGGGTGACATCCTTACCTCCTCAGGCCCAACCTGTTCAGGCTTTTTGCTTTTTGATAGATGTCACTGTTGAAGCTCTCATGGCTGTTTTGTCAAAGGGATTCTCTTAATCCCAAAGAGTATCTGGGGAGTTTGTTGCTTTGGGGATCAAATTTTCAGCAAATTTGGATTGGTTTCATCCTCCTTCTTTCGTTGAGGTCGAAGAAAAAGAATAAACCAGTGAAAATCAGCTCCGTTTCTGCCTCCTGTTAGCTCAGTGGAGCAGATAGGAGGGAAATTAGGCTCCCTAATTGCTAGGGCTGATTGGCATCTGGAGCCCAGTGACTCAGAGGGTGTTCCTGAGACTCTGTGGAGACAGCCAGGCCTCTGCTGTCCCTGACAGGTATCTGTGCGGCATTCCCAGCACTGGGCATTGCTCATTTCAGCTGGAACAGAGAGGAAGAGGAGAAGGGAAGAGAGACATGAACTCATGGAACAGTTTAGGAATTGTCTCTGACATTGCGGTGCCCAGGCAAAGCCGGTTCTTAGCCCTGGCACAAATCCCGTGCTGCCACCCAGAACATTCCCCCTCGGGGAGCTGGAGGCAGGGAATGCCATCCTACAACAATGACAGCACCAAGGGGAGGAGAGGCCCTGCAAACACAAACAGATGAGGTTTTTTGTTTGCTCACCTCTGGTTTTTTTCCGTGCCCGCTCCGAGGTGACTTTCCAGCTGACTTCTCTGGAAAGGGATTGCTGCAGCAGGGCCTGGAGCACCACCACCCTCTAGAACAACAAACCCGTGGGGACGTGGCAGCCCCACAGCCCTCACAGGGTGATGCCTTACGTTTTCAGCTTTTAGATTTTTCAGATCCTGTCTGTGTTAGTGCAGAACTCTGAGCTCCATGCAGAGCGTTAGTGAGCTCTCCTCACGTTTTGGTCAGACACAACAATCCTTCCAGGCCTGAGATCCAAGGACAGCCTCAGCTTCAGGCCCTGAGAAGCAGAAACAAAAGTGAATTGGGGAGGAGCAAACTGGGGGAATGTGACTTCATTACCTGAAGCTCTAATTGGACAATTAATCTCTGATATGCAAACAGACAAAACTTATTTCTGTCTGAAAAATTCATGACCATCGTCCACCTTGGGTGTGGCTCTGTGAAGCTCCTGCACTGCCCAAGCTGCATCTATTGAAAGCCTTTAATAAATAACTTTATTCTCTTAATTCTGTCCAGCCTCTGTTCTAGGTAGCCACTCCAAGGCATCAAGGGCTTGACACAAACACAAGCCAGGCCAACCCCCAGCTTGGCCAGCATGGATCCAGAGCTCCCATCCCAGCTGGATCATCATCACTCCACACCAGCAGCAAAGTTGAGCTCTTGGAAAGCCTCAAATTCTCCCCCTCTATGGGTTTTCCTGAAATCCTCCTCCTCTGGAGGGCTGGCAATCCCGAGTTCTCCTCCTTTCCATTCCCTTCTGCCTTCCAGGGGCCTGAACAATGCTGGGAAAGAAGGTCCTTCCCTAAGTTCTGACTTCCCAAATCTCCCCTCAGTGTTCCAGCTGGTCACAGTGACCCGATTTTATATTTATTGATAATAATATTAAAGTACACAGACCTTTGCAAACTGAAAATAACTGATGGGTCAAACTCCCCTCGCAATGGAATTGTTTCAGAGAATCAGAACACAGATTTGGAGCCCTCCAAAGGATGAGCAAGTCCAGCTCTGGTTCCTTTGGGAAAGAAAGGATGCCTGTGGCACAAAGATGAATGTTCCACTCCTTTCTGAAGGAGCTGGGGGTTGTTGTGGTCGTTCTGAATGACCCTGAGGGTTTGTGGTTGTCTGACACCGTGTCAGAGCTGCTCTGTAACACGTGGGGACCTCTCTCCTGTCACCTCTGCCTGGTGGCTTTGCAGCCCTGCTCTTGTCTCTCCTCTGGTTTTGTGTCAGAGTGGCAGCAGCTTTGTCTGAAAGCAAAAAACAAAACCCTCCACGAGCACCAACTCCAGCCTGATCTCTCTGGGAATATTTCATTGTGTGCATATCAACATCTGCATGTGGATTTGCCTTTTTTTCTACCATTTCATTTTCAGGCAAAGGATCCTGCACTCCAAATCCCAAGTTCTTGCATTGTATGATGTGATGGAAATTAACACCTTAATATATATATGAAAACCAGCCCCAATTAGATTTTTTTTCTTTTACTGTGTTTCCTGCTCCTTATGACTAAGTGTGGGTAATTATCTTGGCTCACTTTTTCCACTCCACCCATGCTTAGAGAAAACCTGTTGCAAGTTTTCTTGAGATTTTTGGGTTTTTTCCTCCCTCACTTCTTTTTCTTTTTTTTTTTCCCCTAATTAAAAGCCTTGCAAATTGTCGTGTGTGATAATTATTTTTATTCTGGTTTAGCAACCTAAAAGTAGAGATTTGAAATGCTTTTAAGAAGGAATTGAGGTGTCCAAACATGATTTTTTTCCTTTTGCTTCAAAAATTACTTTTCCAAAAGCTTATAAAGAATGTGTTCCTGTAAAAAAAGAACACAGTAAATAACAACAGAAAACTCTGAACATTCTTGCCACTTATTTGGTCCCAATTCTGTGGGATTCAGGACCTTGTAAAGTTTGTTATGATTGAAATGTAAGACCTCCATCTCCAAATCTACATCATTTTCCCATTCCTGAGGGAAAATAGCTCTCTCAGCAGAGATTTTCCATGTCCCCATTGTAGGATGGACCCAAACTCCCATCTCTGACAGAACTATCCCCAAAACCTGCTGGGTGTATGAGGAAAATTTAGACTTTTCCCAAATCCCCCTCTCCTTGAGGATGAAAAAAGCAGGAATGTTTTCTCAAGGACTGCAGAGCCCAGATCCTTTCCCTGGGCTCTCCCTGGCCACATCCCGAGGGGACACTTCCCAAAGCTCCCAGGTTTGGCCCTCCCATTGATCCAGGACTGTCTGAAAGCTGAGAAAGTTTGGAAGTGGAAAACAGGGATCCTCCAGGATTTGGAGACAGATCCCTGCTTCCCTAAGATTATTTACCCTTGCTCCATAATGAGTATTAATTAACACAGAGGAGCTTTGCCTTGGCGAAACATAAAATCCAATCTTCTTTCCTGCAGAATTCCTTCTGCTGCTCTTCCTTCCACACATTGTTGTTGATTGTTGTGATCTTTGCCATTCCTGTTTCCCAAATATTCCCATTCATAGGATGCACAAGAGGGAAATCAGGAGTTACAGGTCAGAAACACAGAGCTGGTATCAAAGGCATCACTTGGAGCAATTTTTGGCCATCATAGAAAGAGTTGTGAAACAGGGAAAGTGTCCTCTCCACATAATTCTTCAATCCTATTTCTGAATTCCCACCTTTTTTGCTGCCTCCCTTCCTTTTTTCCTTTGTTTTCCCCCACAAAAACCATCCACAACTCCCAAGAGGAATCCAGGGCACAAAGCAAAGAAAAACAAAACTCTTTGAATTGATTTCAATCCCATTCTCTTGCCTGGAGACCCAGACCTTTGGAATATCCATTTTCCCACCTTTTGGAGAAAATCAGCAGTAAATTGTCAGATAATGCCCTTCATTCAGAGAACATTTCACACATAAATAGCAAAAAATATAAACAGTGACCTGCATGGATCAGCTGCAATGGGTCTCCCAGGCATTTTCTCCTGACCTCTGAAACATCCATAACTTTTTTTCTTTTCTCTAATAAATGCATTCGAACTTCTTAAAGGATTTACTGTGTGGGTCTGCAGAGAGGTTTATTCTCTTCTGCTCCATGATTAACCAGCTCTGATTTTGGCTCCTACAAGATTTAGGGATTTTAAATATTTTTCCAAGGGTCAAGGGGGTGTTACATGGGAATCAATTGTTCCATAAGTGTTGTCTAGAGGTGACAAACCGAAATTATTTTAGTTATCCCTTTTTCCTCCATGAAAAGATGGATTCCAGAAGCATCAGGAAGGTGGGGAGTGGGAAAGGACTGGAAAGCTTCTCAAAATGTTGGGAAAGAAGAGCTGGGACAGAGGATGAATTGATTTGCTGGGGAACCTGAGAACAGCGAGTGCAGAACCTGAGAACAGCGAGAAGCATCTTTATCCCAAGATTTCTCCCTTTCCCTCTTTCCAGGTATTTCTGGGAGTTTCCTGTCACAGACATCACTATTTTTCCAAACATGTTTTGCCCTCCTATCCCCTGCACTTGTCCCTGGCCCAGGGCAGGATGAGCTGCACCATCAGACCCCAGTTCTGCAGCTCCTCACCATGAGGAATTAACAGATGACATTTCTGACAAGTGCAATGGCAGAATTTCCAGGAGAAAGATCCTTTTATTTCTGCAATTAATTATCAATCCAAGTTAGGACAAAATAGAGGTGGGGGAAAGCATCCCAAAAAACAACATGGAACTTCTTAAGAGGGTTTGGGCCTTTTTAATATACATACAATGGACAAGTGAGGAGGAAATCTGGCATTTACCTGCTCTCTTGTTAGAACTGGGAATCCAATTCCTTTTGTCACCTTGAAATGCTGAGAGTTCAGAATGCTGAGACCTGGAAATGCTGAGAGTTCAGAATGCTGAGACCTCTCAATGCTGAGACCTGGTCATGCTGAGACCTCCCTAAATTAAAAACAAGAACAATGCAAATCTGTCCCAGAAAAAAAAAAAGGGAGTCAGGAGAGAACTGAGTGGCACTTGGGGGGATTTTCTGCAAGCACTGGGAGCCCCAGCACTTGCCAGGATGAGCCCAGGCTTTTCCTGAATTACTCTGGCTGTCAGAGCCTTGCTGCTGCAGTCAGCAGGGACCTGTTGGGTCTCGCCTTCCGCCAAAACAATTCCCACAGGCTGAGCCACCAGCAAGGTTCAGGAGCAGGTTACAGACTCCCAGTCATCCGGAAAAGCCACGCTCCCCACAGGAACGGGCTGGGCTGCTCTCCCAGAGGAGATTTCCCCTCAGGCGTGAGGTGCCAGGGGGACACCTCAGAGAGGAGGCTCAGATCCCTTTGTTCTGCCCCTCCCGGGCTCTGGCAGCGGGATCTGCCGGATCCAAGGGGGATTCCAGCACCCTAGAGCCAGGAGCTGCCTGTGCCAGGCACCCCACGCTGTCTGCTCCCTGCTCAGGGAAGGAACTGAAGGGAAAAACAAAGGCTTAGGGATGAGAAAGAAGCAAGAAAAAATGCTAATTCTGGTGATCACAGGTGGACACGCTGATGTTTTTATCCTCTGTTTTCCTTTTAGTGCTTGCTACCATTTCCTGACAGCAAAATGTTCCTCATGGCCATTGGCTGGAGAAAAAAAAATTACAAAAGACCAAAAACAAACAAACAAACAAACAAGAGAAACCCAAGCTGAGGCTGGAATTTTATTCCCTTAAAGAACCATGATGGCATTTGCTACCCAAAGCTGAATTCCTTCATCCAAAGCCTAAAGGAGGGAATCACTGCCATCACTCATGATCATTCATGGCAATGAAAAGTAAATTTTCAGGTGTAGAAATGTCACCTTTGGGATCTAATCCCACTGCTGCTGCCTGTTGAGGACTGCCCCAGTCCTGGAAAAAATGAGTGTGACATATTCCAGGCCCTACTTGGCACAGCTTGGGTGCTTTCCCTCCCAAGGAAAAATCTGGATCACAACTAGATGCAGCAGCAAATCCCAGGGCTGTATCTCATTTGATTGTGTCCCTGGTGCCATTTATCCTTCCCTACAGAAATTCTGGGAAGCAGGTTCAGCAGGGAACAGCTCAGAGCCAGCACTGATTGCTCAGGCTTTAGGGCTTTGTTGAATCAGGATGTGAAAAGTCAGCTGAGGGAGGATAAAGCCCAACCTGGGAACAAAGCTGTGCTGAGTGAGGCTCAGCCATGGGGAGCAAACACAAATCTTCCTGAGAATGGATTTGGCTTGCTCTAATTCTGATCTTTTTCCCAAATATGTCAAAATGATGAGGAGGAATATAACAAATAATGGCTAATTCATGATGGTGGGGGTTTTCTGATGTGGAATCGAGGTTACAGATCCCAGCTGATTGAACATCTTGATTTTAGGTTCATCTATGTCATGTGCCAGCTGTAAAATATCTCCTCTTTTCAGCAGCTGAGCTTCCTGAAGGACCACAGAATCCCAGTCTGGTTTGGGTGGGAAGGGACCTAAATTTCACCTCATTCCAGCCCCTGCCACGGCAGAGACACCTTCCCCTGTCCCAGGGTGCTCCCAGCCCTGTCCAGCCTGGTCTTGGACACTTCAGGGATCCAGAGGCAGCCACAGCTGCTCTGGGAAAAAAATTCTTCAGCCCTGTTGCAGTTGTCACCCAGTTTCGCCCTGGTGGCCCTGGGCCAAAGGGCATCAGGTGCTGAGCAAGAGCTGGAAAAGCTTTGATTTCCAGACCCCAAACTTCACCCACTCTGCTATAAACCAGAAATTATCATTTTCCTCCTTTTCTCTGCGTTTTGTCCTCCCTTTGCAGACTGTGAGGTGATTATAAATGCACCATGCCAGCGTTTTGAGGTTTATTTTTACTGTTCTCCTTAATTCAGGACACACCCTTTTCTCCTTTGCCTCCTACTCAATTTATTCCTATTTATTCTGGATTTCCTCTCCAGCTAACGAGGGAAAACGAGCATCTCTGGTAATAAATCACCCACAAAGAGCACCAGGGAATATGTGGCCGCCACTTCCACTTCCAACCTGATCCTCTAACCGGGAGTAGAGGCTTTATCTCCCTGAATGATCAGGATAAAATGCTGCAAGGCAGCAAACCAGGCTCTTTTCCCCTCCCTCTCCTGTTCAGACCTGCTGCTTTTTGCCCTGGGACTTGTGATGGATGTCAGGAGAAAAATATTCTTCAGGGAAGAGAGTCCTTAACCTCGGGGATTGCTGTGGATGCTGTGAGTGGTTCAGAGAGGGATTCACCTCCCAAAATTCTCCTTGGCCTGATGCCTTAAGTTTTAGCTTTTCTATTTTTCAGAATCTGGGCTGGTTTAGTGTGGAATTCTGGGCTTCACATTAAGGGTTGGCGAGCTCTCTTCACAGAGCAGGGAGACAANTCCCTTTTATCCTTTTATCCTACCTGGTCTCTGTTTCCAGGGCAGCCTACCCAGACATCAGGCCAAGGTAAGGTGCAGTTTTCTGTCAGGCTGAGGGCAAATCTTTCAGCTTTGAGGAGCCAAAAGCTGATTTTTTTTTTTTTTCCTTTGGAAGCCCTGACTGGTATTATCCCTGCTAATAACTCATTCCTGGCCTGAGAACAACAAATCCAACAAGCAGGGGACGTGTCCTGAGAGGCCAGGCCACTGTCACCCCTCATGGCTTTGCTGGAACAGGGAATGTTTTATATCCCAGAGTGTTTCCACCTCCAAACACAATCCCAGATCAGAGCCTGATTCCAGAAGAATCCCTGTGGTTTTCCCTCAGCAATTTCCAGGGACTGGAGCATTTGAAAGGTGCTCAGGGCCCTGCTGAGTGTGACTGGGATCACACCAGGCAGGGGAAGGGAGGAAAAATCAGCATTATTTGTATTTGGATAATGCCAATATTAATATTTATTTATTTATTAATAATGACAATAAATAAACAATGAAAATTTTAAATTATGATGAATACATTAATTAATTTATTATGAATATCATTTATTATATTAATATCAAATCATCACCAATCAGTTTTGCCTCAGCCTGACCAGGATGCCTGAAATTCATGGAAATGGCTCCTCTAAGCCAAGGAAATCCTAAAATTAGAGAGGAGGGATCTCACAGCTCACAACAGAGTGAAATCTGAAGTTCTTTTTCCCTGGGAATGGTTGTGCTCCTTCCCGAGGACTCCAAGGTGTCCTCTGTCCCATGAAATCCCAAGGTGTCAGCAGGAGAATTATCCAATTTTGTGAGGGCACTTGCAGCTAATAAACAAGAAGGGAGAAATAAATAATGCTTCCCTAGGCAATTAAATATAAATAAATAATGCTCCCCTCCCCTTCCACCTAATCTGGACCCACAACTGACAGCAAATTCTATTTTTATTATGGAAATCCCAGAGCAGCTGGGTTTGTTTATCCCTGAAAGGACTCGGCACCGTTGCTTTTGTTTTCCAAACTTCCATTTTTCCGTATTTGATGTTGTTGTGGTCAAAACTCAAAAGAGGGGAGGAAAATCCATTCTCTAAATAAAGCCAGAGATGAGCAAAAAGAAATAAGTGCAAAATTTGCTGCTCTTTAGAACCTTCATGCTGGGGCTTGCTGCTGCTGAAAAAGCAGAAGGAAAAAGAGAAACGTTCACAGTCGTGTTGGAAACCTCGGGAATTATTCTAAATTCATCAGGAAAATGATCATTTTTGATTTGTAGGACAACAATATGAAGTCTGGGGGACAAACGTGGTGCTTGTCTCAAAGCCCTGCTTGCTGTGACACGTTCCCTTTATTGCAGCAAAAACCTGGTGGTTATTTACAGTCATTAAGCTAATTGTGGCAGGGCAGGGAGGGAAGAGAGGCTCAGAGGGCTGAGGAAATCACACAGACACTGTCCCCCCCCCAGAGCTGATCCATGTGGGATCCTGCAAAACACCAACATCTGGAAGGATCATAATGGGCTCTGGAAGAATTATTGCAGTGCTTGGGGAGGAGATTCAGAGCTCTGCAGCCCAACTGCAGCTTGCAGTTACTGAAAGGATTTTAATGTCCTCAACCACAATGAAACTGAAAGGGAAAAAAAACCTAAACTGAATCCAAAAATAGCCACCAGAATGGAAAAAAACTAAACTGAACCAAAAAATAGACAGGATGGACAGCAAGCCCCTGTGGCCAGCCAGGACAGGCAGAGGGCTGAGCTGGGCCATGGAAAAGATGGAAAGGCAGAAATTTCAACTCCTGGATCAGGTTTGTAATTGGGCCACAGAGGTGAAGCTTTACAGCTCCTTCCACTAACTGGGAATGCTTCGTCCTTTGGGGGACCCCATGGGAATCCACTGGTTCTCCTTTCCAGAGGAAATTCAGAGGAAAACCAGGAAAAGTTCAGCGCCTAAAACTGATGGGTGCTTTGGAAGGCTTCTCTTTGGCCATTTTTGGGGTTTAATTGTCTGGTGAATGTGAAATGGATCCATGACAGGACAAGGTGCCAGGCTTGGTTGCTGTTGTACATTGATATTAAAAGCTTGGAAAGGAGCTCCCAAAAATCTGAATTATTATGTCCAGCTCTAGAATTCAGGGAGGGCTGAAGAGTTTCTCCCTGACCCTGTCCTGACCTGGGGCTGGTTTTAGGACAGGATAAAGCTTGAATTGCTCACATTGATGCTGATGGAGCCTGTGCAGGACTGATGCCGGGATCAGAGCCACGCCTTGGTGACATCCACTGACATTTTGTCACCTGAAGTGTCACCTGGGGAGGGCTGTGTGTGACCCAGGGATTGCTTGCTCTGCCTGAAAGCACCAGGACCTGCAGGACCTGGCCTTCCAGAGGATGGGGAGTTTTTGTGAGGATGCAAATCAGGAATAACAGATTTTGGGGTGGCTTTCAAGAATTCGGTTGGATTTTGGGTTTTTCTCCTCACACCCAGCGGGAGGTGATTTTTAAAGTCCTTTCCAACCCAAAGCATTCCATGAGTCCATGATTCCACTGTCCTCTGGTGCTCTTAAATGCACTGAAAAATGGAGAATCTGCTGGATTGCTCGTGGGAGAGCTCAGGGTGAGCAGCACCCCAATTAAAGCTGTTGCCAAAGCTCCCTCCTGGCCAGGTGCCACCCCAAACCCCTGCAGGCTGGGGAAGGTGGGCATTGTTTATCAGAGCCACATCTCTCCCAGTTTCATCATCACCTCATTTTCAGGAAGAGGGCTGCTCCAAATCATTCCTTGCTGCATCTCAGGGGGCCTTCCTGCAGCCTGGGCTCTCCAAAAATGGGATTTTGGGAAGCAAAAAAATACCCAAAAAATAAAATAATTAAAAAAAAAAAAAAAAACACAGCAAAATATTGGGCTGAGCCAAGACTGGAAATCAGTCCTGGAAGTGCCTTTGGCTCCAACAGTAATAATTCCCTGTCATTTGTTACATGTTAATTATCACCTAATTATCTTTTGTAGGTTAAATCAACCCAAGGTTTCTTGTAGGGTTGGAAATGAAGTTGTGGTCTCTGGTGTGGGCTGGGGTTGGGTTTGTCCTGGTTGGGATCTTGCACTGGATTCATTGCAGGTCCCCAGGGTGGAAATGCCCCTTCCCCCAGGATCATCCCAACCAGCAAACCTGCAGTGACTGAGGGGATGGCAAATCCTAATCCTCATCTGTTAAACACTGCCAGAGCGAGCCACTGAGGAATCAGGAAAGATTCCCAAGGTTTGAAGCTCTTCTGTCACCACAGATAAACCCATCTGCTCCTACCAAGGAGTCTGGAATGGAATTATGAGGGCTTTATAAAAAAGAATTAAAGAAACATTAATTTTCCTGTTCTCGCCCCATCCCCGTCAGTTTGTTCCTCACAATTCTCTTTTCCCAGCCTGAGGATGGGATGGAACTGTGATTTATCCAGGCTGGGAATTCCCAGTGCTGATGCTCTGCTCCTTGGCACTGTTGATCCATCAAACCCTGAGCCAGGCAGTGGCAGATGCACGGCCACCTCGCTGCTCCTTGATGAGCTTCCCAAGGTTTTTCCTGAACGTTATTTGGCTGAAGATCTGTGTTGAGAGATGGAAGAGGATACCCAGGATTCAAAGCTGAGGAAAACTGAGCCCAGGGAAATAGGGAAAACACACTGGCCATTTGTAGCTGCGGGAGCCTGTCCGGGTGCCCCAGGTTTTTTTAGGTTATTCCATCACATTAGGCCAAAGCAACAGCACAGAAATCATCCTCCAGCCACTGCACTCTCATCCCATATTTTGTCTGCTCACATCTTTTCCTGACTTTTACTGCACAGCTAATGGGGAGTCTGGGATTGCTGCCTGCAGACAGAGGACAGGTTTAAAAGCTGAGCAGGACTTTTTCCCCGTTGCCCCATGAATGTAATATAAACCTGAAATTGCAGCATTTGCCTTGTTATCACTGTATTTTTTTTTCCCTCTACACACAAGTCTGGACATGATTTTCCACTCAGAGCCTCCACATTTGTCTGTTGATTTAATTTCTCCCAGGATATTAAAAAAAAAAAACCCAAAACAATCCCAACACTTTTCAAGTGTTCCCAAGCACCATCCTGCTGCCAGGCAGGAAAACAAGAGCTGAACCGGAGTGTTCCAGGAGAGATTTTCTCTAAGGAAGGGAAATGTGTAAAGAGAGTGATTGAAACCATCTTCAGGATTGTTTGTGATTTATTTGCATTTTTTTGGAGGAATGAAGGTCAGGACTTGCTGCTGACTTTACCTGTGCAGGTGTCTGACCTGGGATGAGGGCACAGCCCCCAGAAGGGCTCATTCCTCCTGCCTTCCCTTCTTAGCAGTTTTAGGGGTACTCTGGCAAATATTTCTTCTCTACCTCGGCCTGAGAGGGCATTGGGTGCAAAATTTCAATTGGATGAAGGAGTTTCAGGGAGGTAATTCCAGGAGAGATTAATTCTCTCAGTTTTAGGAAGGCTCTGCCCTTCTCTCTGAGCATCTTCCTTTTAAGTGACAGCTTTGTGACCATGAGGAGCTAAAATTCAACCCAGCCACCCTAAACTCCAGCACTTCCATTCCTTCTCATTTCACACCCCTCTTCTGCATTTTAAAAAGCAATTTAATTAACCCACCTGTCCCTTATCACCCATCCTGTTTGCACTCACCTGTTTCCTATCTGGAGTCAATCTGTTTTCATATGTGTCTACTTAAATAATCATTAATCCAATTCCTTTAATTCCAGCTCAAAAAGGAACACAGTTTCACATGTTTCCCCTCGGTGTGTTATGTTCTGCACCTGGAGCTGTCTGGGGGGATTTTGGGGGTTGGGTTGGGGGGGGTTTTGCTTTGTCTGCTTTGCATTTTTGCCCCGGGGCAGTGACAGTGTCTCATTGAAACCTTCCCCCGCTGAAGGACAGCGAAAAGCTCGGCAAGAAGGAACAAGTGAGGTGCTTTTTGTGCTGGTGGCAGGCTGGGACCGGACCACCACGCGAGAACAAAAGGGATCAAACCAGCGCCAGCAGCTCTGATTTCACAGCCCCAGCCGGGGGTAGGACCCAGCAGAGCCCCGGTCCCACAATCCAGAGGGGTTTTAACTCTGCCAGACTGCTTGGGAACGTGAAGCGATGGGGTAAATTCAGCACAGCCCTGGGGATGCTCCTGCACATCCGGCAGGTCAGGCTGCTCTCTGCCCCAGGAGGGGCCGGGCTGGGCTGGAATTCCTGCTCCTGTCCCCTGGGCAGTGTCCCAGCCCAGAACAGAGAGCTGGGATTTGGGACAAGGGCCATGAGGAATTCCTGCTCCTGTCCCCTGGGCAGTGTCCCAGCCCAGAACAGAGAGCTGGGATTTGGGACAGTGACTCTGTCAGAGCCCTCCTTGTTTACACAAAGAGCAGGAGTGGGTAATTCCAACACAGTTCTATGTCTCTCTCATTTTCCTTTCACTTAAAAGCAAAATCCTTCCTCCAACCCCAGTTTGGCAGAGGCAGAACCCTTTAACCCAACACAGAATTCCCAGAGCAGCTGTGGCAGTCCCTGGATCCCTGGCAGTGTCCCAGGCCAGGCTGGGCAGGGCTTGGAGCACCCTGGGACAGTGGGAGGTGTCCCTGCCCATGGCACTGGATGGGCTTTAAAATCCCTCCAAAACCATTCCATAATTCCAGGATTAATGTTCCTTGTGCTTCTCAGCTGGAAGGACCAAGCAGTCCTACCAGGAGCTGCTCTTGCTCCTGCTGGAATTCCATTCCAGTAATTTTCCATGAAAGGAGGAGCTGCTATTAATTGGGATAAATATTCCAGGTTATTTGTTTGTATTTCTGTTCCACTGATCGATTAGAAATTCCCAGAGCATCCTCACACTTCTGTAATAGTGTGTTTTATGTGGGGCTTATAATCTAAATCCATTTTCCCTCTTTTTCTTCCAAAGCTCATGACTTAAAAATTCTACCACCAGGGGTGAACCCATAAAGGTGGAACAAAAACCAGAATTCCAGGGAAATCCTTCAATCCCCATCAATGTAAATAATATTTACTGGGACATCTAGTGGAAGAACAACACAGTGCAAATCCCAGCCTTTATCACTGCTGGGGCTGGCTGGGAGGCTGGAAATCTGCAAATACATCCAGTTTGGGCTGGAAAAATCCTCCCTTTCCAAAGAACCCCACGAGGAGCAACAGGAGCAAAGGTGGTGTGAACTGCCTTCATTTAATTTTAAATGTCATTCTACAAAATCTCTGCTGGGTTTGAAGTGGTAAAGATTGAAAAAAAAAAACAAAAACAAAGAAACAAAAAAGGGACAGGACAAAAAGTAAAAGTTTTGAGAAACTCATCATGATTATTTTTCCAAAACTGGAAGGTACCAATGAAAAACTAGGAGGTGGAGAATGTTCTTTCTAATTTTTTCAACCTCAACTGAAACCTCATTTGCAGATTGAAGTGATAATGGAGTAAATAAGGGAAATGACGATATTGTTTTGGAAACAAGAGCCTCCCTTTTGGCTCCCATTTGGGCAGCGTTGCTGCCAGGGATGCCTGGCACGACCAGGGCTCCTTGGAGCCACCAGTGATGATGGGAAAGGATCATTTCTGAAGCTCTCTTGTGTTGTTGCTGTGCCCAAGTGCTCCCAGAGGAACCTGGAGCTGTTGGTGAGCCCCAAATTTGTGCCAAGATGTATCTCTTGTCCTTTGCCATGAAAACAAAGGGAAGGGGGGTGTTTGTGTCTGGGTGAGGCACTGAAAAAGCAAAAGGTTTCAGCTTTTTGGTGGTGGGAGGTGGAGGAGTGGCAGGAGGGTTCTGTCACATGCTGCCTGTCCCAGCTCCTCCAGTCCTGACTCAGACAAATTCTTTGCTGTTTTTCCAAAAAATACCTGCAAATTTCAGGAGTTCCAGTTTGCTCTTCCCATCTCTGGGGTGGTGACCCCTGGGTAACTCTCTTGGGCAGCTGGACCCATCTCTGGGAGGTCAGAGAACCTTCAAGGAAAAAGAAATACAACAACAACTGAGAGGTTTTTGTTCTTTTTTTGTGTTCACTGCTTTGATTAAGCCTTGCTGGGTGCTTGTCCCAGGTTTTCCAGCACCCTTCAGTCCCTGGGATGTGTCTGGGATCACCTGGAGCCTTCCAGGGTGTTTTCCTCTCACAATTCCCTCTATTCACATTCACAGGCCAGGTGAAATGGGGCAATTCCTGCCACATTCCTCACTGGGACATTTGCCAGGGTGCCACCAAACCCTCTGAGCTCCTTGGAGGCGTTTTCAGGGACAAGGTGGAGGCAGAGCAGGAATTTCTACTGGAATTGCAGCAGGCAGAGATGTTCTGGAACCACAGGGAGACCCAATAAGCAAAGCAGAGTTTAGCAAAGGTCAGAGGGATCCAGCAATTCCTTGCAGGGTTTTTCAGGGACAAGATGAAGGCAGAGCAGGAATTTCTGCTGGAATTACAGCAGGCAGAGCTGTTGTGGAACCCCATTAAGCAAAGCAGAGTTTAGAAAGGTCAGAGATCCCAGCTCCTGGATCCAACAATTCCCACATTGGCTCGGAGGTAGGAGGAGCTGATCTAAGAATTCTTGTTGTCCAAGAGGCAGGAAGCTGATTCCTTCCAGCTTTAGGGGTGAGGAGGTGGATAAACCCCACGAATGCTCTGTACCAGAATCCTTTGTGCCACCCTCCCAGGCTGCTCAGTTTGCCATCAGCTGCTCTCAGCCCCACAAATCCCCGCTGCCAGCACACGAGCACAGGGCTCAGAAAGAGTGGGGCTGGAAAAGAGGTGGGATCAGGCTCGCCCACAGACTTCCCTTTTGTGCCAGGGCTCGCAGACGTTTCGAGTTAAAGCAAGAAACAGCCAGGAAAAATGTGCAGATGCTTAATTCTCTGCAGGATTTATAATATTACACGGTGAGCGTTTGCACCCTATACAATAAAACCTCGTTGGCTTTACTACATATAAAAGAAAACAAAACAAAACAAAAAAAAAATCACAAGTTTGACAGCAATTAGGGTGAATAGACATTTATTTTATCCTTTTACTAGCAGGACCAATTGTGATTTTATGCTCTGAAAAAGCTCATTTTAAAGTTTTATGTCTGAAGTGGCCTTGCCAAATCGAGCTTAATATTGTTACATTAAATGGATGGTAAAATGTGTTCTTAAACCCCTCCATCCTGTAAAGGGCCTGGAAGCAGGGAGCTGCTGCTAATGAGAGGCAGGGCCTGAATCCCAGCCCTCGTGGCTGTTTGCTGCAGCAGCTGGAGGTGTTTGCCAGTCCCTCCCAGCATCGTCCTCACTTCCCAGACTGCATTTGCCATCCAAGCTCCTCATCCCAGCCCTGCAGAGCCCTGGCCACAGCCACAGCAGCAACCCCAGAGTGCCTGGAGCTGTGCTGGCACTCTCCAAGGAGATCTTTCCCCTCTCCAGAACAGGCTCTCTCCCTTCCCACACCCCCAACAGTTCTTTTTTTCCCCTCTCTTCTGGCTTTGGGAGCACTGAAAACACTTGGTTAGAGCAGCCTCACAGTGATCACAGAAACTCTGGTCACATTTTCCTATTTTCTTTTCTTCACCCTCCCAAAATCTTTATCATTCTGTGCAGTGGTTCCAGGCATGGGGGAGCTTTGTGCCCTTGGTGCTCAGATCCCTCCCAGCCCTCCTGCTCACAGCACCCTCAGAGAACCCAATGGGACCAGGTGATTCCACCCCCTCTGCACCCCAGGTTTGCCTGGGCCTCCAAATATTTGCTTTTTGAATGGTGAGTCAGGCCTGGAGGGGCTGGAGCGTGTCCAGGGAAGGGAATGGAGCTGGGAAGGGGCTGGAGAATTCCTCAGGGATCTGGGAAGGGGCTGGAGAATCCTCGAGGGAGCTGGGAAGGGGCTGGGGAGCTCCTGAGGGAGCTTGGAAGGGGCTGGACAACTCCTGAGGGAGCTGGGAAGGGGCTGGGGAGCTCCTGAGGGAGCTTGAAAGGCTCAACCTGGAGCAAAGGAGGCTCAGGGGGGCCCTTGTGGCTCTGCACAAGTCCCTGCCAGGAGGTGAGAGTCAGGATCTGCTCCCAGGGAACAGGGACAGGACAAGAGGAGATGGCCTTAAAAGGGGTGGTCCAGGACAGGAGGAGGAATTTCCTCCTGGAAAGGGTGGCCAGGCATTGGAAGAGGCTGCTCAGGGAGGTTTCACCATCCCTGGAAGTGTCCCAGGAAGGCCTGGAGGTGGCACTCAGTGCTCTGGGCTGGGGACAAGGTGGGGATGGGGCACAGCTGAGACTCGATGACCTTGGGGAGCTTTTCCACTCTCAGTGCTCCTGGGATCCTGAGAATGTTGTGCCCAGACACTCCCTCGTGCTCTGTGCCACCAGCCCAAAGATGAGCCAGAACCTGCAGCACGAGCTGGACTGGGGAGGGAACATCCCCAGCAGCTCTGAGCACCAGGAGCTGAGGGGCAAGAGGGATTAAAGAGCTTTCCTGCAGATTAAATCGCCCCTCCTCGTGCACAGGGCTCCTCAAACTGGTTCAGCAGTGCCCCAGCTCTGGTGGAAGGTGCCAAAATTCCCAGCACTGCCCCAAGTCCCTGCAAAGTTCAGCACTCCCAGAGGGCGTGGAGAGCTTCCCATGCACACCCAGCCCTGTCCTCGCCTCCCTCCCCGGATGAGACCAGGAAACAACAGCTCAGAGGCTGAGAGGGGATAATTGTGGGGTAAAACTGAAGGTGAGGGATGGCCTGAGGGGCCACGGGAGTGCTGCAGGTCCTGGAAGCTGCCCCAGCAGAGCTCCAGCTCCTTCCAGCAGAGCAGGAGCTCTGGGCTGGGTTCTGGGGATTATTTTTCAAGGCCACTTTAACTCCTCCAAATCTCTTGCTCAATAAAAAGCTGACATTTGAAATGTCAGGGTTGTGTAAGGAGGACACAGCCAAGGAAAAGTTCTGTAAAAACTGGGCTGGAAATGCTCCTGCTAAAAGCTGTCCCAGAGCCTGCTGGGGAGGGATGCTTTCTCAGGAGAAAGAGCTCAGATTGGTGCTGTTCATTAGGGAATTAATGCCAGATGGTCTTTTCTGTAATTTGGTTTTATTCATTATAAAGATGAGGGTCCATGCTGGAAAAACAAACAAACAAACAAACAAAAAAACAACGCCAATCCAGAACCAATCTACCCAACAAAACCACCCCAATATCAGTGGAATTCTTTGGGTTTCCCCACAAAACCCAGGGATTTTTACCAATATCTCAGCCCCCATCCTTCCCTACCATGAAGTTCATGATCCAGTTGAAATGGAGCAAGAGGAGATGGATGAATTTTTCCTCCAGTGGGAGGATGGATGAGGCATTTCCCCACAGCCATCCCTCCTCCTGCCTGTCCTTGCTAGATCTGGATTAGGCCAAACTTTGCTGGACTTGCCTTGGAAAAACGCTGATCCTAAAAAGTGAGCACATCCTTCCAGAGATTCCTGCACTGACAATCCCTGCTCCCTTAAATCCCTCTGGCATTCACTCAGGAGATTTTATTCAGCCCCACAGAAGGTTTAATATATCAGAATTCCTTTAATTACATCACAAACAGGCACTTCCGAGCACTATTGACCAGGCTTTTCTTTCTGCAGGTTCTTGCTGAAAGCTTTCCTAGCTTTCCTAGGGAGGTGATTTCCAGCCTCTTTGTTCCATGGCACTTATTAAACAATTCTTTCTGACAGCCTTAAATGCAAACAGCGAGACTGCAGCAACTGGGAAATTAAAAATATATCGTTAATACAACGCCACAGGCACTTTTTTCTCCCCCATGAATGGTTTGACAGCATTTGCTTTTTAAAATGGAGCTGTTCTTTAAACAAATTGTGTTTAGTTACTGACTTGTGTCATAAACCTCTGGTCAATCATTTAGGGAAAGGTCTTAAATGTGGATTTAAATTCAATATTTATAACGTTTGTTGTTAACAAATATATTTAATATTCCTATTTTGTTTATTAGGTTTTTCAGCCTGGAGAAAAGAAGGCTCTGGGGAGACCTCAGAGCCCCTTCCAGGGCCTAAAGGGGCTCCAGGAGAGGGACTGGGGACAAGGCATGGAGGGACAGGACACAGGGAATGGCTTCACATGGACAGAGGGCAGGGCTGGGATTTTGGGAAGGATCCCTGGGTGGGCAGGGAGGGGCTGGGATGGAATTCCCAGAGAAGCTGTGGCTGCTCTGGATCCCTGGAGGTGTCCAAGGCCAGGCTGGACACTGGGGCTTGGAGCAGCCTGGGACACTGGGAGCTGTCCCTGTGGAACTGGGTGAGCTTTGAGGTCCCTTCCCAGCCAAACCACTCCATGATTCCCTGAGTTAAAGCCACTCAATGATGTGGACTGGAACTCCACATTTCCCAGATGGTACCAAAGCATGCCACTGAATTTGGGCCTTGGCTGCTTGGTGGGGTTACTCAGGAGGCACAAAGCTGATCCACAGCTCTGGGCATTCACTGGGCAGATCAATTCCTTCTGTTTCCCAGAGTTTGGGGTGACTTTCATCCCCTCACAGCTGAATTTAGGCGGAGATTGTGGCCAGCAGGAAGGGAAAGGACAGCTGGTGACAAATCTTCCCTCGGGGCTGCTCCTGAGGTCTCCCCAGGCCACGGCATCACCTGGGGGTGCTGCGAATCCTCCAGAGCAGACAAAGCCACTTTTGAGCCTGGAAACCAGGCTCTGTTTCCACCACCCCGCCGTGATCACAATGTAGATTTCCCCAAAATCCATCCTCCCCCTCCCTCGGTGAGCACGTTCAGCTGTCCCTTCCACCGCTGCCACGTGTCTTTGTTTTCAAACATCATTTTCTATTCCAGACTGAGCCGTCAGCTTTCCCAGGGGAACATCGGGATGTTGGGCAAGAGGGAACAGCCTGGGCCGGCGCTGCCAGCAGAGGTGGCAACGGGGAAAGTGGTGCCTTGGGAGGGTTGTGCAAGGCTTGTGTTCCAGGAGGAGGGTTGGAGCCAGGCCAGGTTTCCAGGCTGCCAACTTCGGGAATAAAACCCGGGCGGGAAGGGCGAGAGGAGCCGCGGGGATCCAGCGGAGTTCCCGGGGCTAATGAGGGAATCCGCTCGCTGCGGGTACAATTAGCGGCAAAGAAAATAAGTATTAACCAGTCTGGGCTGGAATGGCTTGCTTTGCCTCACACCTTGGTGACACTCCTTGAACTGAACACCTGCGGGGTGGTTTGGAGCCAAATTGGGAAGGTCTCCACCCAGAACACTTCTCCTGGAGGGCTCCAAGGGCACATTTGGGGATTACAGCTACGAGCTGGCATCGAGTCCAGATCTGATGGCTCCATGCAGATGGGATCAGGTTGTAATTTATAAATAGACCTTCCATCTCCACATCCATGTAAAACAGAGGTGGCACCTCCTTGGAGGAATCAGCAGAAAAATGCAGCGGTGAGGTGATTTGCAGCCCATCTTTTAAAATCAAGTGTGAAATCTCCGGCTTGATTGGGGTGGGGGTGATGATTTCAGTGGAATGATCTTTATTGCCCAATCCTCACTTTCTCAGCTCATGAACTCATAAACGCACGGAGATAAACATGTTAGAGTGCCTCTGAAAGTGCAGAGATACCAGGCTGTGCCAGACCAGAAAATTCTAGCCCTACATGAAGCTGAAAGCCCTGAATTTGGATGTTCAGCCCTTTCAGCACTGAGCACGGGGCTGAGGGTGAATGTGCTGCTAATTTTGGCCACCTCCAGTAGGCGCCTGGAGTGGAGTGGAAGGAACGAGTGCCAGATGTTGTCCGTGCAGACTTGGTGTCACTGGGAGGAGAAGGTGCTTCAGGGAGAGCATTCATCTGGGAGGGGCCTAAAATAATGAAATAACTGAATGTCGCAGCGTTTTGGTTTATACAGGAGGAGAAACTCTGGCAGCATGAGTCAGGCCCTCTTCTAAGAATGACTAATATTATAAACAAATGGTAAGATAGAGGCACTAAACTCCCTTTTCTGACTGCACTCCTTAAAGGTCATAAAACCGATCGAGTTTTCCAGTTTCAGCTTTTCCCATCGACTTTGCTGAGCAGTAATCAGGTCATTGGGCCACTTCCCTTGGACACTGACCAATGCATCCTCAGCTTTATCCTAAATATAGCAGGCCTTTTTTTAGCATTGTTGGTTTTCCCACTTTTCTTTTTTTTTATTATTTTTTTTTTCACTTGAGTCCCTCAAAGCGAGTTTAGTGCAGCAGGAAGGTGCCAGATCGACATCACTGGAAAATGACGTTGCAGGGCTGCTGTTGCTGCACGGAGAGCAGGCTGTGTTTATCCACAGGCTCTGGCACTGCAGCCTGGCTCCTGCACCTCTCCACCAGCCTGCCTTAAGCCTGACCTGTGGAAACCAGGCTGGGCTCAAACCGCCCCATGCAGGCAGCCAACAAAACCAACACGTCCTGGTGCCTTTGGAAGGCAGGCAGTGCTCAGGCTGGAGCTGCAGCTCCCATGGCACCAGGAACGTCCTCCTGCACAGGAGTTTTACCCAGAAAAGCTGGGATTTGGTTTCTTCATCTCCTGCTGTTGAAGGATGGGGTGTCTGCTCCGAGCTGGACACTCCCTGGGAGGGTGGGGAGGCCCTGGCACAGGGTTCCACAGGAGCTGGGGCTGCCCCTGGATCCCTGGAATGTCCAAGGCCAGGCTGGAGAGGGCTTGGAGCACTCTGGGGCAGTGGAAGGTGTCCCTGCCACAGCAGGGGTGGAATTAAATTGTGGAATTTAAGGTCCCTTCTAACCCAAACCATTCCATGTTCCATGATTCCCTGAAAAAGGAGAGGACCTGTGTAAGACCCCCATGAGAGGGAGGTGGCACAACTCCATTTCTGACTTCCCTCTGTGCTGCTGGCTTTGAAGTGGACTTGAGGAGCAGCTTCAACCAGCCAGGAGGCCTCAAGCTGGGCAGAGCTCAGTGAGTGAATCCCACCCAAAGCGAGGGGAGGCAACGCCGCGCTGAACAGCCTGGGGTTGTTCCAATTGCTCCGTGTTTCCTCAGGCCCCAGCCCTCCCCTGGATTCCTGGAGACTCCTTCTGCTGTGCTGCCCCCATTCCTGGAGCAGAGCAGCCCTGCAGACCCTCAGGGGTGCAGGAACTCACCCTGCAGCTCCTGGGACACCTTCACCTGCACAGCTTCACCAGCACCCAGAGCCACAGGGCAAACGTGGTCCTGCAGCTCTGCTTAGGGTTGAAACATGGGGCTCTGAGTAAACAGGATTTTAATTAAATGGAAATAACTCTGCCCTGCTGTTTATTGTGTCACTGAGAAGTTTCATACCCACTCTAATCGCTACAATTTGCTCCCGTAATTGCAACTCCATGTTTTGCAAAATGCACGATGCTTCTCACTTCCAATCCATGGAAAGTATCCCAGATCGACCCTGACAGCTCCCAGCTTCCCCTTCTCTCCCCCTGTGTGCTTTCCTGTCTCTTGCTCACTCTTGGCATGGTGCTTTGGAAGCTGCAGGGCTGCTTGCAGGGTGTTCTTATGAAAAACCAGCAGAGCAAGATGTCCCCAAACTTATTCCTGCTGGTGATCTCCTGCAAACGCTGTTCCAACGTGCTCCGTCCAGCCCAAGGAAATAAAACTGCTGGAATGCACTCCATGTCATCCCAGGGGACATCCAGGGACTCCTGACATCCCCTGGGAAGAGCTGCACATCTGCAGAGAGGAATTTCATCCACCTGGTTCTTTTCCACACTGAGGCATTGGGTGGTGACCTTCAGTTCAGCTGGAGGAATAACAGGGATTTCTTCCTTCAGCCCTTGGGCCTTGTCCTTCAGAAGCCTCAGCCATCCTGAAATCCCACCAAACAGTAAAAACCAAACAAGACACCAAGAACATTTCCACTCAGCCCTGTAACCTGCGAGAAGAAGGAGAAAAGGCCATTTTTAAAGCATGTTTTACAATTTAGTGTCTCCAAACAAGCCCAGCCACCGGGTTTGTCTTCGGATAGACAGATATTTGTCACTCTATTATTGTTTTACAGTGTCAGCTCCAGACACTTAAGTATTGTTGGAATGCAGTAGAGGGGGGGAAAAAAAATCATGTTTTAAATCTCCGATGGGGTAATAAACTGCAGCCAGGAGCTAATTGTGCTGAAACTTGATCTTTTACAATCTGTTATTGCTGGAGTGGGACTCCCCAAGCCCAGAGCACTGGGGTTTGTTCCACCATTAGTTAGGTCGTTCATACACACTCCCCAAAACCCCCAGATCACAGCTCTGCTCCCAGCTGGGGACTCCAGTTCAATCCTCAGAGCCATCGATGCATTTTGGACATGAAACCAGCGAGGGAGGGGATTAATCCTCATCAAGTTTAATGGCTCGCTGTGGATTTGCTTCCTACAAACTTTCTTCCACCCAAGAAGTGCTGGGAATGTTGTACCCCTCCTGTCAGGAGGAAAATGAATCATTGCCCAGAGCCTGGAAGGCCAGAGGTGAATTGGAAGCCGCGCTGTGGAACACTCACACTGCAGAATTATTATTTTCTTTTTACGCCAGCATTAAATAATATTTGAGCTCAGGGTGGCCAAGCCAACGGGTGGTTTCAATGCTGAATGAGACCAAAGAAAGGGTCCATCCATCATGGGCTCAGCTCAGGTTTTGTTTAACAATCTTGGGGTTTTTTTGTTGGTTTTTTTTTCTTATTTTGTCCCAAACTTTGTATCGACCAGATCTTAAAATGCCAAGTCCAACTTCTAAATGTTAAGTCCCAGTTTGGATGAAATTTTTGGCTGGAAAATGTTTTGAAGGTCCAATAAAAGGGATGTTCTTTCCCAATGTTTTTCTCATCTGGGTGAGGCCGATTAATAGATGTGCCTGGTTAAAACTGGAGAATTATTCCGAGGATATTTTAGCCAAGGACAATGAGATTTATTGAGGCTGGTGCAATTCTAGGGTGACATTTCATTGGGAATTCGTTGAATTTTTATTTTCAAATTTTTCAGCTGTAAAATGCAGTGTGAAGATATGTTCTCTTAAGGTTTTCACCCAGTCCTGGGCTCACGGAATCTCCTGAGTTGGAAGGGACCCATGAGGGTCACGGAGGGTCGCTGAGGATTTCCTGGGCTCTAGGCAGTTCAGCAGAGATTGTGGGCAGAGCCCGCTGCAGACTGAGGCTGCAAAGGGGTGCAGATAAATTCAGATTCATCAGAAGTGCCCAAGGAAGTGCCCAAGGCCAGGCTGGACAGGGCTGGGAGCAGCCTGGAACAGTGGGAGGCGTCCCTGCCATGGCAGGGCTGGCACTGGATGGGATTTAAGGTTTCTTCCATCCCAAACCATTGCAGGATTCTATTCCAACATTCTGCCTCTGAAGTGGAGCTGAGGATACTAACAGGGGATGGAAATTGGTTTTCTCCCTAAAGCTGAGAAACCCCTGGTTGTTCTGTGTGCCTGGGGTGACTGAGCAGCCCATTAGCACCAGCCACGTGGGGGACAAAGCCAGCAGCCTCTTTCCACAGCAAGCATCTGACAAGGAGACAAAATAATTGTAGAACTGTGTGGTACTTAATCCAAAAGTGAAGAGCTTGGCACTCCGAGGGCCCAGGCACGCAGGGAGCACGTGGGAAGGGAGGAAGTGTTTTGCACAACCATTTGTCAGGCCAGAAGTGCTCATTAAACATGGTCAGCCTCTCCTCCCCGGGAAATTCGCTCCCTCCTGCCTGAGGAGAGCTGAGATGTCCATGGATATCCACCCCTCAACTCCCATGGCTTGGACACAGCAATTAGAAACTAATTACACCAAAATTAATCCCAATACAGGGAGGGGGAAGAGAAACTGCTGAAATTCGGAGTTGTTAATCCATCATTCCAAGGGAACAAGTGCCAAAGGGAAGGAACAGAGCTGGGGCCAAAGCAGCTCAAGGAGGTTTGGCTGTTTACTCCTTCTTTAAGTGCATGTTTGGTCACAGGGGGTCTGACTGGGATTCTGTTGATATTCAGCTTTCCAGGGGCAGTTCCAAATATAAGAGTTAAAGTTTATTCTCAGCCCTCTCTGTGCATCTGAGTTTAGTTCAGCCAAGACCAGAATTAAATGCAGCTTTGGTGTAACTAATGAGAAAAACTTGTTAAAAAAAAAAAAAAAAAAAAGGGAGCCTTTCACTCATGGATGCTTTCCAAAGAGATGCTGTGGTTGATTAGAGCTGGTTTAATTACTGTGCATTACAAAGAGCACATCTCCTCCTCCCTGGGCAGTGCCTCGGTTGCACAGTGTGGATAAGCAGGAATCCTTCCAAGGCACGGAGCTCACCCCCTGCCATGTGCACAGCAACTCCTGGCCCCTGTGCCCCCAGAGATTCCCCATCCCAGGAGGATTGTCCAGTTCTGTGCGAGCTGACCCAAGCCAGAGATTGATGAGAAAGAGAAATTCCCCTTGGTGAAATCTGAAGTCATTGTACTCTACAGTGACAGCAAGCGAGGGGACAGCTTCCAGAAACCAGGAACTGGGGTCATTTATGACAAAAGCCAGAAAAATGAAGACGTATCTTTAGAACCTTTGGATCTCACAGCAGAAAGTTGTTGCACGGGGGAAATATCCATCAGCTCTGCCTGACAGATCCTGTTGGGTTGGTGGAAGAGAAACCTTTGGATGATCCATGTTCCTCCCTGACTTTGAGAGGGGCCACAAAAAGCTCCAGGGTCACCATCATGTTTGGGGCTGAGGAGTTTGGCAGGTAAAGAATATTCCACAGGCTCAGGGGGGATGCAGAGCGGAGTCCAAGTGGAGCCCAAGCTCAGCTCTGCACAAGAGAGACGTTGATTGTTTTGGCCTCTTTCCTTTGCTCCAGGGGAAAATCGAGGCACCCTTCTTGGGATATTATTGGTGCGAAATCATAAGTTACAGTTTTATTACCAGTGGCTGTGTGCGTGTGAGGGAGAGAGGAGGAGGTGCTGGGCACAGAAGAGCATAACCACTCTTTTGTAACCATTAATCCATTCTTTTTCAGCTCGCTCTGCAAAACACAGGTTTAATTTAGGGAGAGAAAAATTGGGGAAAAAAAAAATAGAATTTGCTTTTCCATATAGCACCAAACAGCTATGTTTGGAATATTTATATTTCATTTAAAGCCTTCTTGTCTTCAAACTTGAATTCTTCCATTTGCATTGCTGAAAAAAATGTTTTAAAAATTAAAAAAATAGGTGGGCTGTAAAGACTTATTCTCGCTTTTTTAAATTGTGAATTATTTTAGCCCACCTCACATATTGATCTAGAGCAACCATGTTTTCCATGTAAAAACATCTCCCTGCATTTCATCCCTTCACAGATTTCAAAGCTCCCTGGCCTGTGTTGAGTTGTAAAGTTCTATTCAATGGCTTGGTTCGCTTCCAAAAAAGTTGGCTGAGAAATTTGGATCTGGAATCAGAGTTGTTGGGGGAAATGTTTTCCCCCATTAACTGCAGGATGTTTTCATTGATTGTTTTGCACATGGTATGGATTTATTTACTTTTCCCCGTGTCAGAAGCCTCAGCTGGGCCCTTTGGTAGAGTCCAAACCCAACAGGTTTTAGCAACTGGAAAATTTTTGTGGAATTAGGAAAATGTCCCCTTCTCAGGGGCAATGAGCACTTTGCTGTTCTGGCCTTTCTGTGCCTGTGGACATTTGTTCATCTGCTGATTTGTGTTTTTCCTGCAGCTCATCCCTCACCATCTCCCTTCTCCTCACAGACTGGGTCTGACCCTCTGCAGTTGTGGTCAGTGGGAGTCAAATCCATCAAGAATTGCTAGTGGCTGCCCTGGATCCCTGGCAGTGCCCAAGGCCAGGCTGCACGGGGCTTGGAGCAGCCTGAGGTAGTGGAAGGTGTCCCTGCCCATGGTAGGAGGTGGGATGGGATAAAATTTAAGGTCATTTCCAACCCAAGCCACTCTGAGATTCTGGAATTGTACTATAAAATGTCCTCTCCACTCTATTTCAAGAAGCAGCCACCCATTCGTATTTTAATTGATTTACCAAAAGAGTTTAAGAACCATTTAAAAGTTCTCTGATCTCTGCCTGACAACGTGTGAGCTCACCTGAGGCACAGCATGGAGGAGGGATGAGTATTTTGTACTCTGCATGTTCCTGGTGGGATGAGCTTTTTGTACTCTGCATGTTCATGGGTCTCCTGTTGTCTCAGTTCTCCCAGGAATGGTGTTTGGAAGAGGTAGGGATGGCAGAGAGGCACTGGGGCTGGTTCCTCTCCCAGAGGACTTGGAATCACAGAACCCCAGAGGGGTTTGGGGTGGAAGGGACCTTAAAGCCCATCCCACCCCACTCCTCACAGGCAGGGACACTTCTCCTACCCCAGGTAGCTCCAAGCCCATCCAAGCTGTCCTCGGTGATGGGACATCCATCAAAGCCCTCTCTACTCTTCAAAGAGATACTCGATGAAAACTCTGAATTTCGCCAACACCAAAGTGACTTCACTGAGGTTTTTTTAAACGATTGTTAGAGTATTTTGCAACTTCTGTTCCCCTCTGGCTGGGATTTGAGCACCCTCTCCCTCCACCCCCTCCCCACCTCCTGACAGCAATCGCCAGTTGTAAAATAATAGACCATCAGCCAGCAATAATTTGCAATCCAAACAGACTTGACGCTCTCTGACATTTATTGAAACCTCAGACCCTGTTCGCTGGTTTCAGTTTTCCTCCCTTTGCTCTGTTTTTACAGACAGACAAGTGCTTAGATTTGGGTTTAATAATGAGCAGAAATTTCGCCTTGGCCCAGCTTTGCTTGTGTTGGCTGCGGCGGGGCCGTGCAGCAGACGGGCGGTTGGAGTTAATTACGCTAAATGGTGAGAACATTATTTGACCCCACTGGTTCAGCACCAGATGTTGAACATTGCCTCTGAGAAACCAGCACAGACGTCAGGCTTTGGAGGCTGCATGGAGAGGGAGAACAGACTTGGAGCTCGAGTCACTTTTTTTACCTTTTTTTTTTTTTTTTCCCCCAGCTTTAACTATCCCACTATCCTGGGATAAGCCCGGGACAAACAAAGCCCTTATTAGGGACAGATGACAACATTCAGCTGCAGCCACTCAGGGCAAATTAGGGCATGGTTGTAGTTTTGGAGCTGAACGTATCAAAAACCTTCTCCGAAAAATCATTTTGCTAAATGTACAGTGAACGTTCTGCCAGCACAAGGTATCAACTTTGGTAAATCCTTCCTGGAAAGTGAACTTTACATTTACGGGCCAGACATGATGGAATTTAATGTTTGAAAATGATTAAAGGATTTTGTTCTTTCCTAGTAACAACTGCATTTATCAAGGTGGCAGCCACGGTGGCCTTAAAAAGAGCTGAAATGGAGCTGAACTGCTGAGCTTTCCCTGGCTTGGGGCTGGGAATCCCTCCGGTCTTTAGGCATTAGGATTGGGGAATTACGTGGGGAGATATGGGAGGAGGGCAGAACAAAGTGTTTATTGACCCCAGTCTGTGTTAATAAGGCATTAGAAGTATTACCTGCTCGGGGATTGTCAGGGCACAGCAAAGTTGTCCTGACCTTGGTGGAAAACTGAAACTCCTCTCAGTCTCTGAGTAAACTGTTTGGACTGTGGGAGTGACAATGCTTGTGGAGATTTATATAGGACAGGAAAATAAGTTAAAAAGCTTTTTGCCCCCAAAAATGTGTTCCAAATGCCTTTAGCTGCTTGCATGGCAGTGATGAAGGCTTTAACACTGCACGATTCACAGACAAATTTGAATTGTGGTTCTTTTTCCAGCAGGTGACATCCCTCACGTTGTGCTGAGCAGCAGCTCCCCTCCACCCCCTGTGTGTCCCTGGGATGCAGGACAGGGACTCCCAAACCTGAACAGCATTTGAGGCCTGGTTTTGGGGGTACTGGAGCCCAACCACTGGCCAAAGCCAGCAGAATTCACAGTCATTGGATAATTGCAGTGGTTCGAGGTCTCTGGTATTTGGTTAGAGCATCAGCACTTGCCTGGAGCATTATTTCAGGGGCTTAACCATCCCAAAGTCTTTGTTCAGCTTTGGTGTTCCTTCCTCATTCCCCACATGACAACACGATCCACGACCTGTGTCCCCACATCTGGATCAAACCCTGAACTGGATCACTCAAGGAGTCTCTCTGAACTCTTTTATTTCCCTTTTCCCTCCAAGTTTCCTGGCCTTTGAGTGCTGTTCTGCCAGTAACACAACACACAATGCTTCAATTTGAGTATTCCCACTATTTTCTGGGTCAGTGAGAGATTCTCAGCCCCCTTGATCTATCAAAGTCCTGCAGATATCACTTTCCATTGCGAAAAACTAAGAGCAAATCCACTGGGATAAGTGGAGCTATTCTGCAATTCCCGCAGGGCAGGTCTGAACAAAACATCCTGGCTGGATTCTGCCATGAAAAAGCAAAAACCATGGAACAGGTTTCACAAAAAACCATGGAAGAGTTCACACTGAACTCACCTGGAGAGCATCACCACCCTGGGATCCTGCAGGGCACATCCCCTGTGCCCAAAAAACACACAACACAGGGATACCCCAGGGCTGAGGACACAATGAACTTTCAGAGAATGTCCAGGACACAGCTCCCGTTTCCTTTCCCTCTAAAGCAGGTGAAGATGCCCTCAAGGACAAAGCCATGGCCAGGCCTCTGCTGAGACCAGCAGGAACTGACAGAAATGGGATTTTCCACCCAAAACTTGGGCCCTGGCACAGATTCCCAGACTGGCAGGACAGGAGGGACGTTACCTGGAGGGTTTTTTACAGCAGAGGAGGGGACATGGTTCATATCATGCCAGGGTCAAAGTGCTGTCAGGTAGGCACAGGTTATTGCAATTTTTTTCCCCTCTTTGAGCACTAAATAGGTAATTTTGGATCAGCTGTGTGATTTTCTGTATATATTTTATGCAAAATTGGGTGCCTGACACAAGCAGCTGAAGAGTCCTTTATAAAACTTCACAGCCACAGCAACCTGTGAGATGAGGAAAGACAGGGTTTGGTGTTCTGGGGTTCTCTAGGAGAGGTTTAGGTTCCCTCACAGCCTTCAACACTGTCTGTAATTTACTGTGAACCAGGAGGGACATGAGCTGAAATTTTTAGGAGCAGATTAGGTTGAAAAAATTTATGACAGCATTTAGAAACATTAGACTTGGGACTGCATGCCAGAGCATGACAAAATAGCAGGTAATAACAGATCTCATTAGAACTGTTTATTTAAATTGAACATTAGCCTGTCAGGGATGTTTTTGCTGCTGGATTGGTCTTATTTTCATCCAGATTAATTTCTACCCAATCCAAGTAGACAGAGGTGTCTTCCTAGCACTGCTCATTCCATGAAGTTTATGTTATTTCTGAATTTTAAGGAGAACGTTACTTTCTATTCTTCTTCATCCACCACCTCCATGTTTAATGATCTCTATGTATCAAAATGCAATTAGATTTTCAGAAGGATCCAAGTGATTCAGGCTCCAGTGTGCTGTTTCAAAAGGATTGGCTCACCCTCCCTGAACAAAACATTGGAGTATTTGCTTTTCTTGGTCTTGGACCACAGTTCTTCTGTCTCAGCCTTCACCTTCTCCCCTGTGAGGGTGGGGAGGCCCTGGCACAGATTCCCAGAGAAGCTGGGGCTGCCCCTGGACCCCTGGAAGTGTCCAGGGCCAGGTTGGACGGGGCTTGGAGCACCCTGGGATGGTGGAAAGTGTCCCTGCCCATTGATTTTTAAGATCCCTTCCCACCCAAACTGTTCCATGATACCAAGGCTCTTCCTGGCTCTTACCCTTAGTCCTTTATGCACCAGATGTGTGTACAGAAATCACCCAGACCAAATCCCCCCTCTGGATGATCTCTGCTCTCTTTTCCCTGATCTTAACCAACCTTTCAATAACAGCTTTATTATTTCAGCTCAGCAGACCTTCAATAATTGCAGCAGATCAGCTGCCTCCCCCTCCAGTGAAGGTGAAGATCTTTCCTGGCTCAAACCTCGAGGGAACTGCTGTGGCTTGGGGTTGTTTGAAGCACACAGAGACATCCTGGATGTGCCTGGACCTGCTGCTTGGTTTATCCAGGCCAAGCCCCTCCAGACATGAGCTTTGTGATTTATTTTCTTAGACAACAACCCGAGGTGCAGCAGAATATTTACGTGGACAAAGATTAGGCAAAGGCAGGAAAACAAACCCCAAAACAACACAAACAAGCAAATCTTCCAAAGCTGCACTTTCACTTCAGCACCTGAGCTGTGTTTGACAGGAATTCAGTGCCAGCCCCATCTCCAGCAGACAATTATTGCTTGGATCTTAAAATAAAAATCATTGGAATGATGTCACCATTGCTCAGCTAAATCTGGGCAAAATCCGTTGGGTTTTGCAACTGTGGGAATGGAAAGTGCTTTTCATGAGCCTGGGCAAAATAATGTTCAAATAATTTCCTACCTTTTATTTTATCTCTACTAATCAAGCTGTTTCCTTTTATTATATGAATTTTGGAGGGGGAAGTTCAGCTCCAGAAGAGCATCTTTAGGCTCTTTAAAAATATTCACGGAAGGGTTCATGGATTCATGGAATGGTCTGGGTTGAAGGGGACCTTAAAGATTATCTAGTCCAGCCCCAGGGGCATAAAAAATGGAAGGCAACCCTGAGGAACCAACATTCCTGAGGCTATTCCCAACGTATCTCCAGGAAAACCAAAAAGAAGGAAAGATGTTGATGAAGAAGGGGCCATTCCAGCTCTGGAGAGGCTCCCTGATGTCCCAGTGCCTTTGATTTCCACACCTCTGACTGCTGCAAAGCAGCAAAACATGATTACCTTCAGCAGAGCCGTTGGAAGAGGAGTTTCACGTTCACTGCAGGTGCTTCCCATCCACCTTTTCCTTCCCTTCCCTGCTCCAGTCAAACACCTCCCATCCTCTCTGGCTTCAGAGGTGCCCTCCTGCCAGAAATTCATCAGATCCATTTAGTCAGGACGTCTGTCAGGACAACAGAATTTGGATTTTTTGGTTTCGTGTTTTTTGGATTCGTGTTTTTTCGGACAGCAGCTCCAGCTGACCTCCCTGGAAATCTTGCCCCGTTATTAATCCCTGAGGAGCAGCTGGCAGCCAGTCCCTGCTTTATTTGGCTGCTGGCACTGGGGCTGAGATAACCCCAGCCCTGCCATGCTTTTAGGGGGAAAAACAACTGGAAAACTCCTTTCCCCAGCAGGTGGAATGTCTGAGCAGCCTCACCCGTGGTGGTCCCCAGGGTCCATCAGCAGCAGTGGCCGTGGTGACGTTAATTACAGAGCTGTGGCACTTTTAATTCCCCCAGGGAAGGGCTTTTAGAGCAGAATTTCCTGCAAAAATTCTCTTTCTGCCAGGCCTTTGTTTTGTGAACTTCATGGTCATCAGCACAACCAAGCGTAGCTTATCCTAAATTAAAGAGTTTGTCCTAAATATAAGAGTTTGTCCTAAATTAAAGAGCTTGTACTAAATTAAGACAAATACACACACAGAACTCCCTCTCACCAAAAATGCTGTTCAACCTACATTTCTCTCCCTAAATTAGCTAAATTCTAGGTTTTTCTATTGCCACCATGTTCTGGGCTCTGTGAATAATGGGTGTTCTGGGCTGGGTGAATAATGTATATTCTGGTCATTTAATTAATTCATAAGTTTTCTAGTTTGCCCCATTTTAAGACCTTTTCATGTGGCTTAATATTTGGTTCATGATTTAATAATCTCAATTTCACATCCACAAACAAGAATCTGGATAATTAGATGTGAGCATAAAGAGAATTATATGTGCTTGGAATTAAAGAAATCCCTCTAAATTTTTAATTAAAGAAAAATTAAAGGAATTTTTAAATGTTTTAACAGTCACCAAGACACTTTTTGAACAGAATCACTGCAATTCACTGCTAAAATCCTTCCATCATTCCTCCTCATGTTTCTAAGTGATGTTAACTTCAAGCCATGGAGCTCAGCTGTGTCGTTTTTGGGTAATAGAGAAGCAAATTCTCCTTGCTGCAGGAAGCACAGGGTATAATTCTGTGGCTGATGTTGTGGTGGGGCCCAGCCTGGGTTTTCCTCTCTGTGAAATTATTGTGTATTTTAAACCCTCAAGCACCTGGAAGGAAGGAGCTCAGCAGGTACCTGTGGAGGGATGGAAGGGCAGCTTTTAAGGGCAGGAGCTTCTCCCTGACTTCCCAACAGGAATCTTTTCCCCCTGCTGAATGGGGCTGGATTTCCAGGAGCTGGTTTTGGTGCCAGCTGCCCAGCTGGGAGTGCTGCTTGTTGTGGTGGGAGATCTGCATCTCAAACCAAACCCAGTTATTGCTGTGGCCTGGGTGAGCAGTTCACCCCCAGCGTTCCTGGGAAGTTCTCCTATTTGGAACAGCCCAAAAGTTCCCATCCCAGAATGGTCTGGGCATCAACCTCAGCCTGCCTGGCCCTGCTGGGCTGCGGTGTTGTTTAGTGCCACAAAACAAGTGCTGTCACCTCAGAACTCTGCAGTCTTTGGAGCTCATTTCTGATAAATGGCTTTTTCTCCCCTTGTTCCACTGGAATCCAGCTGCTGGCTCAGCCCTGAAGGATGCTGAGCTGTCCCCTCTGCTGTGTCACTCTGGGACAAGGTTTGGGACAGGGGATGGGAAGTGCACATGAGGGGAAACATTGGATTAGTGGAGCTGCTTTAATCCAGAGCCCCGTTCAGCAGGGGGGAATCCCTGAGAAGCCCTGCTGGGCTTTCCCTTTGGATTCTGCTCCATCTCACCTGGGAGAATTCCTGGGGTTACTCCTGCTAAACAGCTCCAGAGTGCCCAGCCATGCCACAGATTTTAAACAGAGGAGAAAATTCCCAAAGGAATTCAGGCTCCAAGCCTGGGATCCACTCGTGGGCATCTCCTGTTCCTTCCTCCAGTCCCATCCCAGCTGTCCCTCACCCACAGGCAAAAGCCCTTCCTGCTTTTCTGATCCTACTGGGAATTCCAAGGTACCATTCAAATACTTATTCCCAACATTTCTTCCTGCCAGTCTGTGCCAATGTGTTGCCTTCCCAGTCTGGATAAAGAGAGGATCCGTGTGTCAATCCCATCAGGTGGATGCGGGGACTGGCTGCCCTTCCCAGGATTTCAGCCTCAAGCAGAGGCATTTCTCTATTTATTTTTTATTTATGAAGTTAGCCAGACTCAAAGCCAGAGGATGGAAAACCTGGCAGTGGAATTAACTTTGCAAAGCAGGGTAGGAAGGATTCTGTTCCCCTTAAAAAGCAAAAGTCAGCTGTAAAGGTTTTGATAACTGGTAGAGCTGAAGTGGAATCAATTTGCAAAATAACAAAAAAAAAATGTTAAAAATCAGCTTTTGCCTGCAGTCTGTGCCCTTCTCAGGAATCCCAGAACCAAAGCAGAGTTTCCAAGCTGCCCACTATGAATTTAAAGGGATTTAAGTAATAACTTCAATATAAACCACTCAATAATTGTCCTCCCAGTGCTTTAGTAACTCTGGGCAGAATATGGAAAGTTCAAATCCTGGAATAAAATGCCCAGGTTTCATTTCATTTGCTTCCTTCTCTTTACCCCAAAAAGACGTTTTCCAGCCAAAACCCACCACTTGTTCTTATTAATGAGCTTCTGTGTATTTATCCAGATTTCTCACTACTGAACATCTCCTTCTCCCTGTTATTTTATGCTGCTGAAATTCAAGCAGAAGAAAGGGGTTAGAATTAATTATAGCCTTTGGCTTGGAGGATTAGCCACAGATGTTGAATTATTATTATTATTGTACTGTATTTTGGGAATGACACAAGGACTATGTGGAGACCGGTGATATCTGTTAGGAGAAAAAGGAATGTTTAAATCCTGAAAGAAGTTTAATTCTCCTTTTAATGGCAATCATTGGGCCTGTTTTGAAAATGAAGAATTAAGGTGACAACTATGAAACATTAGAGTGGAGGGCCAGGATGGGACTTGGATCATCCTTGTGGGTCCTTTCCATGTTCTGTGATTCCATGATTCCATGATTCTGTGATTCTTTGATTCTGTGATTCCCTGATTCTATGATTCCATTCAAACCCATCTTGCTCTCTGTGTGCAAATGATCTTTTCTAAAATCCAAAATACCAAATCCTTTGGTAACACAGCTTGGCATGAAAAGCAGAGAGGCTTCTCACAATTAAGGATAGGTCTGTAATTAAATTACTCTTCTGCCCATGTTAATTATGGCTGGATCTGACCATTCAGCGCCACCACAGTGAATCCACAGCACGATTATTTTACTGTTGAATTAATGTTCAATTAGGTTTGCATTTAGCTCTGGGCATGCTTGGCCATTGTTACAATGAGAAGGGATTAAAAGAAAAGGAAAAAAACCTCCCCTGCAGCCAAGGCCAAGGGGAATAACATCAGAAGCCTGATCATTTGTCACCTATGGTCACTCGAAACCATTATTTCTTTTACACACTGTAATTTCAGATAGACTTGTGTAAACAGTGTAAAGATTTATTTTCTCAAAATATCAGAACCACTTAGCGTGAGTCACAAGCCAGATTTCAGGCAGATAATTTTCTTCTAATAGATTTTTGGGTTAACAAGATAAAAATTAACATGAAAATGATTATGTGCTGACTGAAGGAAACCTGGTTTTATTTTGTTCCCTATTTGTTTTACAAGGGAAGTCTTCAAGTATCTTGCAGGGGCAAAAATATTTAAAGTGTTTGCACATGTTTCCCATTTCCATTTTATAAGATTCATTCACAGTCAGCCAAACGTATCTTTCTCTCTCTCTCCTTCTCTCTCTTTTTTTTTTTTCTTTTGATGCACTCCTTAATTAGTCTTAAAGGCTCCAAAGGTGCTTTTTTCTGTCTGTCTCTTTATTCCAGACGTCGAGAGCGGCGAGCGACGCTCGCAGTGAAGTCATCGGGCTTTCAAAGCCGAGCTGGATGCTCCTCAAAGGCTTGGGGGGTGTCCTCTGATCCGCTCTTTCTCCTCCCCAGAAAGGAGCAAAGTGCAGATCTGAGCCTGGCCGTCATCAGGAGCTCAAGTGGCTGCTCGTGGATAATTTGGATTTGGCTCCGGCTGCCAAATTCCAGCCCCTGGGAAGGATTCGCCACCGGGCTCCGTGTGGAGCTCCATGCTCAGAGGGGCTCCAGTTTGGGCACCCCACAGCCCCTTCTGTCCCCAGAGAAGCTGTGGCACCATGGCAGGGACACCGTGGGCTCTCTGAGGCCAGGTTTTAAAGTTATTTAGGCACAGGGTTTTGCAGGAGTTGGGGATTTTTTTCCTTTTAAAAATCTGCTCCAAAATGCAGCAGACCTGAGTGAAGGCCTGAGGCCCCTCTGAACTGCCCCAAGCTCTCGTGTCTCCCCTGTTGTACTGTCATCTCCTTGGGCCAGGCTTTCAAATTATTTAGGCATGGATTTTTCAGCAGTTAGGGCTTTTTCTCCCTTTTAAAATCTCATCCAAAATTCAGCAGACCTGAGTGACAGCCTAAGGCCCCTCCAAACTGTCCCCAGGCCCTGTGTCCCCATTGCTGGGTCTTCAGCTCCTTGGGGCAGGTTTTAAAGTTATTTAGGCACAGGATTTTTCAGCAGTTAGGGATTTTTTTTTTTTCCTTTTTAATACCTGCTCCAAAACAGAACAAAGCTGAGTGAAGACCTGAGGTCCCTCGAAACTGCCCCAAGTCCTTGTGCCCCATTGCTGTGCCATCATCTCCTTGGGCCAGGTTTTAAAATTCTTTAGGCACAGGGTCTTGCAGGAGTTAGGGACTTTTTTGCCTTTTAGGATCTGCTCCAAAATGCAGCAGCCCTGAGCCCCCTCGGAACTGTTTTGTGTCCCCACTGCTGTGCCATCAGCATTGCACCACATGGAATTTGTAACCACAATTACAAATACAATTTTACAATTTAGCACAGCTCAAGGTCTCTGTGATGATGAATGTGCTGCAGCAGGGCTCTCAGGGCAGGACTGAATGTTTTTAAGGAGAATCTTATCACGGTGATTAAAGTTTCTTTTTATTTTGTATTTTGCAAAGTGACCCCTTTTTTCCCATCCTCAGAGTTTCAGCACCACAGGGAATTCCATCCTCCCGTTTTAGCAGGAGAGAGAAAAGAAGGATTTGAAGAAGTTAAGGATTAAGATGTTCCACTTTCTCCCCTTTGCTCAGCCTCAGAAATCCCTCACACAGTGATGAGTCATTTTTTATTCTATTTAAGCCCAAGTTAAGTCAACATCATTTAAGGCTGGTGACTAAGTCTTGAGTGATGTTGATGTAAATGAAATAGGAATAACTGGGACTTCACCAGGACACAGCAAATAGAGATTCTCTCCATAGCAAAAACAAAAAAAAAAAAATAGAAAGACACTGAGTTAGTCCTGACTAGAGAAAGAAAAAAGAAAAAAGAATAGAAGAAAAGAAATAAAAGGCAGCTGTTTGCAGGAGATCTCTGATGAATTAAAACCGGGACTGGAAAGCTGCCCTTCTCCTGCTGGTGGAAATCAGCAGATCTCTCCTCAAAGTGGGCAGGATTTCAGCAATTTCTGTGCAGACCAAGGACAGGAGCCCTCATCTGCCATGAGTCTTATCTGGCTCAGGTCTGAGTTCATGATCTGCACTAAGTAATTCCACTGGAGTCCTGTTTTGGGTCAAGAAGGGAAATTAAGCTCTGTGGCCCTCGAGAGTGGGATGGATTCAAGAGTAGACGGGGTACAGTTTGCAATAAAGGATATGAATGAGCTTGTGGGCATTCTTGGGGTTCCATGTGGCAAAACAGTCCAGTAAAGACCAGTAAAACCGGTTCTAAAGCCAGGGCAGCCTGCCCAGCCCAGCAGCACCAGAGAGCCCCATTCCTTGGCTGGCACCACTTTTTTCTTGTCAGCTTTGGAGCCTGCCCCACCAACACCACAACAACCTCCAGAGGCAACACCTGAATCCTGCTTCTCCTCCTTTCTTCTCCTGGAACGTTCTCAGCAGCCGCTGCAGAGGCTTTGCTAAACATGTCAGATTAAAGGTCTAAGCAGACGAATAAATGCAGTCCATCTGAGGGCATGTTTCCTCTCACACCTTCAGGGGCTGTCAGCATCTTGAATGGGATTCAGAAACATGTCCTTGAAGCTGGCTGGAATGCAGCTTAATACATCAGGGGCAGCATTAGAGAGAGGAGAAAAAAGGATGGGGGAAGCTTTCATGGCAATGCACCCCCCTCCTTCCCTCTCCAGTCCTGCATTTGCTGCACAGCAGGGATAAACAAGGACCAAGGAGGGGATGGGGACCTGCAGCCATCTCCCTGCTCTGGAGCTCGGTTTGCCCTCTGCTCTCCCTATCCTGGGGTTTTCACACTCTCTTCAAAGCTTATTTGATTTTTTATATTCAAACCCCAGTTCTTCCCAGCACTCCAAACTGCCAGATTTCAGCACTCTGCAGAGCTGGTTGTGTCAATATTCCTGGTTAAAGGGAAGCTGAGGAATTACAAAGAGATTTCTCAGCTCTTCACACTCCTATTTCTTTGCACAGCTCGTCTCCCAGGAATAATTCCTCTGTCCTGGGCCAAGTCCTGTCCTGCCCTCAGTGCAGGGAGCAGCCCCAGAGCAGCTGAGCTGGGCCTTGTTTTTGCTGTATGTGCATGAAAATTGCAAGAAATCAAGTTTAGGGCAAAGCTGATGAGAGTCAGATGCTTCCTGAGCACAGGGGTGCTCCTGGCACAGGACAGTCCCTGAGGGAGGTGACCTGAGCACAGGCAGGGCTTTGGATGCTCTGCCAGGTAAAATATTCCGTGGAATGAGCAGCACTGAACATTGAACATCCTCCTGAATTGCACATTAGCACCCCTGGAAGTGTCCAAGGCCACCTTGGAGCAACCTGGGATGCTGGAAAATGTCCCTGCCCATGGCAAAGGATGGGAGGAGCTTCGAGGTCCCCCCCATCCCAAACCACTCTGGGATTCTGTGGAAAATCACTGATTTCACAATAGGAGTATCCTTCAAACATTGGTTTAAACTTGCAAACCAATCACTGTGCTCCTCACTGCTGCTTTTTTGTTTTTGCCTGACATGGCTATTTGTTTGTTTCCCCTCAAGTCTTTAATTTAAGGAATGTAATTAATCTCAAAACCTTTTAAATTTTAGAGTGAACACCCCAAAGCAACATTGTACCATCCATCTTTGCGATTCAGCTGGGAAATTCAGAGAAGCTGAATAAAATAAATTTTATAGGATGTCTGCATTTATCTCCTCTGTAGGAAGACAAATTCTTGTGTTACAGGGAAAGAAAAATCATTCAGGCTCCTGTGCATTGTAGAGGACTTAAAATATCTCCTTAAAATGTAGATTTTGACTTTCTGCCCAGCACTGCCTTGAAAGTTTTGCCATTACAACCTAATTGCTGAATAAATGTTCCCTCAGTGGAGGACAGGGAGTGGGGCAGTGGCTCAGTTTTGGTACCAATTCTGCTCCTGGAAATCTGTTCCCTTTATTATTTTATATAGAATTATTTCCTTATTCAATTCAATCCAATCAGCTGCAAACTACTGATCTTCCACCTCAGAACAGGCTTTGGAACCAAGGGGGGGAAGGTAAAATGTGTTGAATTTCCAGGAGTTATTCCCCTCTTCCCAAGCAGAAGATGGATTTCCCCTTCTCCAGGGTCTCTGGCACCATCGTTTTTCCCTGGATATTCCTGACATGTCACAAATCACCCCTGGCTTACCGACTTGGAAACGCTCTCCTTTGTGCCTGAACTGGGCAGACTGGGAGCTGCTGGCTCAGCTCCAGGAATTAATCCAATCCTGGGCTAGAAGAAACACTCGGGGCCCAGGGATTATTATTTATTTAATAAGATGCATGGAATGAATTAAGTTTTAATGCAGTAGTTCTGTTCTCTGACCTTGCAAGCTCCACACCTGGGCAGGGCTGGGAAGGGGGGTGGTGCTGCCAGAGGGGCCCAAAAAATGGCATTGGGCACTCAGGGGAGGAACAGAGATTTGGGGGCTCCCTTCTGGGGTAAATCATCGTGTGCAGCTGCTGAAGTTCTCTCTTGAGGGGAGCATTCCCGTGTTTTGTCTCCCTCCCTCATCCCACACCCAGTGCAGAATCCTCTCCTGATTCCTCCTGGCCACACGGGAGTGAGGAGAGGATTGCCTGAGGATGTGAGCTACCAACAGCACCCAACACCACAGAAATCCTGCAAATCATCAATTAAACTCTCTTTTTAACCTGCTGAGGGGTTCAGCAGAGCCAGGGGGAGTCACCAACATCCTGGGCAGACCTTCCCCCGCCACAATAGGGGGAGATGAAAACCAAAGGCAAGGTTTTCCTGGGAAAACAAGAAATAAAGAGGTTTTAGTTGGATTTAGTTGGATTTCTTGCTTTACCTGGATCTTGCAGAGCTCAGGGGAGCTGTGATTTGTAAGCCCCAAGTCAGAATTAACAATAACTCAACTCTATTATATTTCACTGATGCTTATCTGCATGAAATGCATGATACTCCCAACCTGCAAGATTTATTATTTGCTATTTATTTGATCTCCTGGATAATTATTTAATTAAAGTAATTAGTAGCTGCTTTCAAGGCTCAAAATCATTACTGAGCTGATTCCAGCATGCAGCTACTCCAACCACAACACCTTCACCTGCTCTGTGCCAGCCCAGGATGTCGGAGCTCCTCTGGAATTACATCCCCCAGGACTGGATTTGGGACATTACTCTGATATTTCACTGCTTGTGGCATCCAACAATTGTCACCACAATTAACAACTGACCTGAGTTCAGCAGGAGGTGGGAAATGGGTTTGAAAGTGGAAGACGTGAATATGTTGTTAATAGATTCTAGTTCTGAGTGATATTTTGGGATTATTTTTTTCCTGGGGGAATTCTTCATGGCTGTAGGAAATTCATCTGAGTTATTCCATGCTTCCCTGAGAAACTCCTGATATCCATCCATGTGTTTATATCCACGGAATTAGGCCAGGACCAAGACATAATCCTTTGAAAGGACTTCTGTGATGGAAATCCATGTTAAGGATCCAGTGGGGATTACAGGAAAACAGCTCAGTCAGGGAAAAACTTGTCAGGGAGAATGTAAATAAGCAGAAGGTCCATATCCACAGTCCTAAAGGGAGAGAAGGAAATTGAATTCCTTTATGGCCTCACTCCTGAACCTCCCACAGCACAGGAAGCAGTAGGCCATGTAAAACCCAAAAATAGCTCTGCAACTTCGTGTTCCCCCTCAGACAGACAGCAAAAAAAATGAAATAAAAAATGTTCCCTGGGGAAAAATATGATCTTTTCCCCATGTTTGAGTTGTCAGTTTTGACAGGAATGCTACAAACTAATTAAATTTTTGTTAATTTATTTTGTCTGATGCAGCGAGTGCCTGTCACAGGAATGGCTCGGGAAGTCTGACTTCTCCAGGAAGCACCCGTGGCTTCGTGCAGTGAAAATGGACCTGCTTAAGTCAAATAAACACAAAAAGCATTTAAATTCATTTCTCCCTCAGTGCTCCAGCTCTGTTTGTCTGCTCCAAAGGCGATCCAAGCTTCTTTAAATCCCCAGTCTGGTGGGATGGCTGCTCTCTTCTGGATAGAGATGAAATGGGGAATGGGAAAGGACAAAGTCAAATTCCATCCTGGAGCTGCCCTGGCATTTGTGTTAAACCTGGAATTACTGGACATTTTTAGGCTGGATTATTCCCAATGCAGGAACTGTTTTGAGATCCAAGAAGTTTCTCTTTTCACCCAGGGAACAAAATGGAACCAGGCTGTCCAGAGTGTCAAAATGTCCAAGGCCAGCTTGGAGCAACCTGGGATAGTGGAAGGTGTCCCTGCCCATGGCACGGGATGGGTCTTAAGGTGCCTTGCCACCCAAATATTCCATGTTCCCATGGCTTTTTCAGGGAGATCCATGTGGTCAAATGTATTAAAAGATGAAATGCTGGATTTACGACCCTCCCTCGGCCAGGAAGGAGGGGAAATCCAGAGCACAGCTCCGCAGCCATCCCGAGCCTGCTCCAACACGATCCATGCTCATTTTGCATTCTCCTGGAACTCCGTAAGGGCACGGCCAGATCCAAAGAAAGCAGCGCGCAGCCTGATTGTTCTCAGATAATCAGCTGAGGAAACAGGGAAAAGACAACCCCCGGGGGTGTTTATTCTGGGGTTTTGAACCTGTCTCTGTCAGGGCTTTGCACTTCGCAGGCCTTTCACAGTTGAAAACCCCTTTAAGAACGCACCCAGAGAGGCAGAGCACGGCTGGGGGAGGTGAACCGATAAGAGAAGGAGATAAGCAATTAGCAGAGCCCTCCAAAGTGCCAGCTGAAAGGGGAAAGTGGAGTCTCCATCGCACAGCCCAGCCAGCAGCGGGACCCACAGATGTTCCCAGCTCGGATCCGAGTGTTTACACAAACATCCAGCTCTCATTCCAGCAGGGATTGCTCTGCTCTTATCTCGTTCAATGGGTAATTTCTGCATTAAGGGATCTGCAGGTTTCAATTAAAGCTCCCCCTCTTTTTGGCAGTGAAATCCCACCGTACGTGACTGAAGGCACTGCCAGCCCCAGGGTTTGCCAGATGGGGATGAGGAATGTACCCCGAGCACATCCTGCACCTCTCAGCACCTCACACCTGCACCTGGGCTCCTCCAGCTGGGAAAAGGCTTCAGGAGCAGAAAGTCCAACCACCAGCTGGGATGGAGCTCCTGGAAGGTGTCACTGCCCATGGCAGAGCTTTGAAATTGTAGTTTGGTGCCTTCCAACCCAACCCATTTGAGATCCCAATACCAACCCCAAACCCAGCCCATTTGAGATCCCAATACCAACCCCAAACCCAGCCCAACCCATTTGAGATCCCAAAACCAAGCTGCATTTCTCTGCATCTTTAACGTCTCAATACCTGTCAAAACCTAATCTGTGTTTTCTTCCAGAACTCTCCATTTTATTTTTTCATCTACTGCATTTACTGGAAGTGTTTAAGAGAGAGACAAACCCAGAATTTCCTTTTGGTGGGAGTTGTGGGAACAGAAAGGAAACTTTGTTCCCATTCTGAAGAGTTTGAAGCAGAAGCAGAAGAATTAAAGAGCTCTGATTTCAGTGGGAATTTTGGATGGAGTTGTTTTCACCCCCTTGAAGTGTCCCTTTGCAGGGAGTGGTGCTGCCTGTGGAGGGAAGGAGATTCCCACCTGTTTCTTCATCCAATATTTCTGGACAATGAATAACAAGGAAGGATCTTTGAAGCCCTAAATTCATGTTCAGTTGCTCTTCTAAACATCCTGCAGTGGAAAATTGCACCAGAAGATGTCTCCAATAAAGATTTAATCATATAATCTAATATATTAATATTAAATGTGCTCCAGGGAGCCAGGTATGCATTGCAAACATCTGTAATAAACATTTATAATTCAACAGGCTTCTGAAGTATTAAGAAATTACCAAAAATAGAAAGGAGAGGGGTTTTGTAAAATAATTTCCTTCCAACTTGAAGCAGATGTCGTCCAATTACTGCATTTGGAGATGAGGCTGGGAGGGTTTTGATTCAGGAGGCTTTTGACAGAGATGAAGCACAGACTCAAGCAGGTAAAAATGCCACAGAGGACCCTTTAAAGTCATTTTCAGTCATCTTATGGACTCTGATTTCTGCTTCAACATTTTGTGCTTCCCAGCATTGAACCTCCAGACACCCACAGTGGTGCTCCCACTCCCAAAATACTGATTTGGGTGGGTGATGAGTATGTGGAGGAGTCACTGGGCTGAGAGGCTCTTTACTGTAAAGAGTTCCTCAAACCTTCAGTGTTTGCACGTGGAAATCATGGGGTGGTGGCTGCTCCTCCCAGGAGAAAGATCTCAAGGAGCCTGGGGCACTCCGCCCATTTTATATCTCCATTTCCCTGGACTTCTCTCTGTAGCCAGCCTATAAAACCTGGGCAAACAGAACAAAAATGGGTTGAAAGCTTTGAATTCAGCATTTAAAACACCGAGCTGAGTCTAAAAAGCCGAGAGCTGCTCCTTGAGCTGCCTCAGATGTGGTCGTGGTGCAGGACAAATGTGTCTTCTGCTGCTTGTGAAGCTGCAATGAAGCCAGAGGGAGATGAAAATATCGTAAAACCCCGGCTTTGCATCTTTCTGCCAAATTCTGAGATGCTGACGAAAGATAACGTTGAAGTTTCAAAGCTGGGGGGAAAAAAAAGCTCCCCAAAGATTTTTGTGATGTCAGAGGAAGAAGGAAGCCAGCTTGAAATGAAGGGCTGCTCTCGGGCTCTAATCTTGTAGACACCTACTTAACTTTAAGCCAATTAAATCAATGGACTACTTAACCTTTGCCTACAGGAGAAAGGATTTGCCAGCACAGTTTATATTAGTGCCCCAAACCAAATAAGCAATGCTCCAAAAAGCACTCTTCTTTCAGCAAAACTCTATCTGCCCTCAGTGTCACAGGCACAAAGCTGCGGCCGGGGACTCTAAAGGAAACCTTTCCTTTCAGGGACACCGCTGGAACTTGTTCCTCTCAGAAAAACAAGCCCCAAACAAAGCCCTGCCAGGGTGGAGGCTGCGTTTTCCAGAGCCAGAGCTGGCTCCTGGTTTCTGCAAATCCGTGGGCAGCTTTCCTGAGCTGAGTGCTGGAGGCTGTGCCCAGATCCCCTCAGGGTTTCCAGCGTGGAGTATCTCCCAGGGGTGCCCATTCCACAGAAGCCCAGGGTGAGTTCAGAGGTTCAGAGGGAGTGGCAGCCCTTTGTGCCCATTTGTTTCTGGTATTTGGGTGCTGCCCTGGCACCCCGGGCCGCGGGGAGGTGTCGTGGTGCCGCAGGGTTTGTGAAAGAGAAAATGTTCGCGTGCAAAATGTAATGAAAGCCAGGGCTCCCCTGCACAGCCCCCCTGGGCCAGTAACACGTTACATCATTTGTCACTGGACACGTTGGGAGTGTGTCACTGGAAAAACCTTTAAAAGCCGAGCTGGAAGTGCTGTGGAGACAACCACGGCCTCCGCGGGGGGAAAAAAGACAGCATCATTTATAAATGTTTTTGTGTCTACTATTTACATTTGGGGCATTTCAATGGAGAAGGGGAACAGAAAGGCTCCACTTAACATCTTCCCAGATGGTAACAACATCTGTCTAGATGGCAGCCCAAGGATCTGACATTTTATGGGTGAAGAGGGGGGTATTTTGGGATTTCTTGTTTTATTTTGCTTTTTTTCCCCCCCTAGATTAATTGTCCTGCACGTTGGTCCCATCACTCTTTGCTTTGGGCCATCTGGTCAGATGTCATTAACCCTGAAGACCAACAGCCCAAGAAAGTGGAACCATATGTTCTCAGCAAAGATAAACAGTAAATAGGGCCCTGTGCAAGAGAATTTTGAGTTTGAGGCTTGTTTGGGGTTTTTTTTGTTGTTAAAATGAACACAAAAACATTTTGGTGGCAAAGCACATATACAAACACATCCTGCTGTGCAAATCCTAGGATTTCCATGGCCCTGTGGCAGAGCTGCTCTCATTTCTGGGGTCTGGATCCCAGCTTTGCCCTGTGCTCTGAGGAAGGGGTCATTGCCACATTGGAATGATGCTGGATCCTGCAGGAAAATTCCCCATCTCTCAGCACAGGGTCACTGAGCCACCACCCGCTGCCTCTGTCTACCTCTCCCTTGTGCATCTTGATCTCCGCCAGCTAATTCTTCTAAATCTCTTATTTCCTGCCCCGTTTCACGTGACAAAAATGGGGTGTTTTTCCTGTGGGCCTATTCTTTTGGGGGCTGTCATCATTTGGAGCCAAATGAGAGATTTCCTTTTAGCTCAGGATACTGTGGCAGCTCTTCCAGAGGAGAATAATTCCCCAGGACACCCAGGGGCAGGGAGTCAGTAGCTGTTCATCTGTCTCCCACCCAGCAAAGTCACCCTGACACCTCAGTGTATCCAGGGAAAAATGGGATAACACCCAGACTCCTGGCTGATGAGGCAGGCTGGATGATTTCTTCCTTGCCAGGTGTTGTTCTTACTTTTTGTCTGTTTTGTGCTGAAGCCTCATTTCCAGACAAGGGCACTGTAACTTCAGCACAGAAATCCAGGGACAAACCGGCGGATCCGTGTGCCAGCCAGAGATTGTTGTAACAAAACATCCACTGGCTTGGATTATTTACAATGAAACACCACCAACAACAGCACCTGTGGAGAATTATGTGGTGATACAACACTGGAAAGAATTCGAGCTGAATCCCTGCCTCGCAGATTTGTGTCAGCGCTTCGAACGCTGCTAAATTTATCTGCTGCAGGGAGAAGCTTTGTAGTCCCAAATATTCCCCTCCTTTCCACGCAGGAGCCCAGGCTCAGCTCTGTTGGAGCAGCTCAGGAGGGAGGATGGGGTTGATCAGCTGGGTTTATCCTGAGCTGTCACATTCCTGAGCACGGGCAGGTCAGCACAGCCCGGCTCCCAGATCCCGGTTTGTGTTTGTTTGTTGTCTTTGCCCAGAGCTCAGGGAACATCTCTGGCGTGTTTGCTCCACGAGCGGCCTGGAGAGGGATGAAGCAGCACAGGGAGCACAAACAGCACCAGGGACTGCAGCCAGGCCTGGCCCAGAGGTGCCAACCTGCTGGACTGGTAAACCAGGAGCAGTTTGGGCAGAGTTTGATTATCCAGCACCTCTCCTAACCCTGACTGGGCCCTGGAAGTCAGCACTGCCCAGCCTGTGGGGTTTCACCCCCTCACCCCATCCCAGGGCAGCCTTTCCTTGTTTTCCTGTGGGCTGTGACAGCTCTGCTGCACTTCTGGCTCAGTGCAAGGTCAGCCAACAAATCTCCTGTGGAAAATTCAGGATGCAAGGGACATTCTAATCCAGGTGGAACCTCAGGCAAGGTGAGGACTGCCTTGTCCTGCCCCTGAAGGACAGTGCAGGTCCTGTGATCACTCTTGTCCGGGGGCTCTGCGGATGCAGAGCTGGCTGGGATCACCCTCCAGCTGCTCTGCTTTCTGTGGGAAACCAGTCCGCATTTATTCTTTTTCTTTGGATGTTTTATGTTGCAGAGACACTCTCACTGTGGACATGATTAGCCCCAATATTTTCCCCACCTTTGTTGCCGTGCCCAGCTTGGCCAAGGCTATATTCTGTCCCATTTGGGAATCAGTGAGCATCTGAATTTATCCAATTTCTCTGGGCATTCTGGAATATCCTCTCAGCTGGGCTGCTCCTTCTCCAGCCACCCCAGCCAATTTGATCATATTTAACGTGCATTCTTCACACATGATCTTATTACCATTCCAATGTTCTTGGTTTTGCTTTTTCAGGCTGACCTTCGGCATCTCCTGCCATCCTCTGCCATGGTCAAGACCTCCCAGCTTGTTGCCTGGTGGCCCCCAAAGGAAGGTGTGAAGATTAACAGCCCAGAGGATGTATTTAATGAATGGCAACAAGGGATTAGTGACACAGTGTCACCTTTCATGGCCTCTTTAAGCAGGCGAGCTGACACCCGTTTATTTTTGTTTGCACTGTTGAGTAAACTCTGGAAACAGACTGGATTTACAGTCCCTGCTCCCCCAGCGAGGAGCCTCCTCCTGTCCACCAGCCTTGGCTTGAGGGGAGGATAAAACCAGGAATATCTCTCCCAGTTTTCTGCCCGGGGAAGCCTGACAGTGTCGTGGCCTTCTCCTCTCTGCTGAAGGTGCAGGGGAAAGGGGAGAGAAGTTTCTGGAAGTTCTGACTGACTTCTCAGCTTTCCAGCTCCACACTTCCCCTTCCTCCACCTGCCAAAGGGTTCCTGTGCCTGGACAAGGCTGAGCTGCCAGGGGGCACAGGGCACTCCCTGCCCTCCTGCCACACAGGGGCCATTCCATCCCAGCCTCTCCCCACCCTCAGAGGGAACAATTCCTTCCCAGTATCCAACCTAAAGCCACCCTCTTTTAGTTTAGAGCCTTTCCTCCTTAAAATTCTCTGGGAAGCTCCAGCCCGTGCTGCCCCTCCTGCAGGATTTGCTGGTTTTAGAAGATTTGCTGGATACATGCAGGTGTTCCCTGCAGGGCAGGACAGAAACGCAGGAGGGTTTCCAAGGACAGAGTTGTCCCAGCACAGTGGTGACAGGGATGTGGGGTTTTATCCTTTTGCACTGGTGACACCCCCAGCCAGCAGCAGATCCTGATGAAGGCCCTGGGGACCAGCCTGGTGTCCTGGCTCCAGCACAGAGCTCATCCCCTGCCCACTTTGGAGCAGCTCCTCCACACCCAGCAGCTTTCCTGGGATCTTTCCTGGCATCTGGGATGTGCTGCCAGCTCCGTGCTGTGCTCAGTGTCCCTGGATGGGGACACAGGGCCCTCTGAGGTGACACTGGATAAGGTTATCCCACAGCTGGCCTTGCACTTCATTCTGAGCCATTTCTGCCTTCTCTGCTTTCAAATTATTCTTCACGCTATGGCAATTCTGCTGCTCACAAAATTTATTCTCGGTAGCTGCCTTCAGTTCTGCTTTTCTTCATTCCATTCTCACCCATCCTCTCCCCCTTTGCAGATCTCTTGAAGAAATCCACAGAGCAAATTTATCCATGACACCCTAAAATTCCATCTCAGGGCAGCTGCAGGGACCCAGAAAAAAAATACCCAAAGCACAGGAGAAGGGGCAGTGGAGCAGGAAGCCCAGGGATGGACGGGTGGGAAAAACTTTCCTTGGGAATGGGAAGTTAAATCTGGAAAGGGTGTTTTGGACTCCATGTACAGGGGTAATCTTTGCTGCTGACAATAAATTAGTACATTTTGTAGTGCTGAGGGAAATTAAGTTTATCTTTCCCAAGAAGCTTTCATGGCAAATGTTGCAATTGTATCTGAAATGCCAGGCAGGAATTACTGTCTCCAAATAAAGGCCAATCCAGTGGCTTTGATTTGTCTCCAGTTCAGGGAGTCTCCTGTGATTGTATCTCCCCCGTGTCAAGGACAGAGGCTGATGTTTCCTTTGCAGAGACAAGAAAACAAAAAGAAAAATCGAAAATCACCCCAAAATCCTGAGCAGGAGTTCAGAGAAATGCTGCTCTGATTTAGCTTTGATGTATTTGCAAATGTATTTAAGTTGTGCTCTGGATCCTGGGTGATTATTGAGAAAGTGGAGTTTGTGTCAATGAAAAGTTTGGTACAGTGGAGACCCGAGAGAGGAGCAGACAAAGCAGAAAAATCCCTTTTAAAGACGTTTATCTATTTGGATGTGATGTTTATCTATTTGTATGAGATGTTTATTATCTATCTGTATGTGTTTCATGCAAAATGCAGCACAGATGGAGCCATTAAAATCCCATTTTTGGATTTTTTTTTTTTCCCATTTGGAGATCTGTGGCAGAGGAAGCTGTGAGTGAGCCGGGGCTGAGCTGTGTCAGTCTGGAGCAGCAGGAACTGAAGGGATCCTCTGGCAGCGAGGGGTCCCCATCAGGAGCAGGGTGGGAGCTGCAGCTTCGGCAGGAGGGAAATTAGGAGATTCCCATCAGCCAAGGGCAGGGCAGGAGAGGTGGGGAAAGCTGCGCCAGGCCTTTGGCTCAGGGCGCTGCAATCTGCTCCATTGTCTTACAAATTAATTCCCCCTTCACTTCACAGCTTTGTATCTTTTTTGGTGGTTTTGTTGTTTTGGGTTTTGGGGTTTTTTTCGTATTTTTGAATCACGCTCGCTATTATTTTTAAGGCAATTAAAACCTAGAAACAAGATCCAAGGAAACACCCACTGCATTCCTGGGATGATCCGTCTGTGCTCCCTGCATTCCACCCCAGGCGCAGAGGTGGGAGGCAGCCGGGTGCCAACATTCCCACCAGGAAAAATCCATGGGCAAAGCGCGATGATCCAACCCGAGCGCTTCCAACGAACACAAGGGCTGGAAAGAAGTCCCCCAGGGCTTTTTTCCAAGTGCTTCTTCAACAGAGAGTGCACAAAACGCCTTCCACTCACCAGGACAAACGTATCCTGGAAAAAAAAAGAGCCCAATTAACATTGCAGAGTCTCCGCACCCAGATTCCTGCCGGTTGGCATTTCTGTCCCTGGGATGCTGCCTGTCTTTGCCGCTGGATTCCTGAGGCTTAACACCTTAATTCCTGAAATGAGCCCCAGTCCTAATTCCCGATTTTAGGAAAACAACATTCCTGCCATTGAATGAAAACATTTGTACACAGTCCATAAACCATCTTCCTGAGGGGAGGGGGGCTGGGGAGGGGAGCCGCGAGCGCATAGAAGTGCATTGTCCGCGGGAGCCGGTGCGATCCAGCCCGGGAAGGGCTCCGCTCTAACATTCCAAAATCCTCTGCTGGACACGGCCATGGCCACGCACAAATCCCAAAACACACAGGGTGGAGAAGTTTCTGGATCAGGCCTTGCGTTTGTCGCCGTCAGGGGCAGAAATTCCACAGCTGCTCCTCGCTCGGTGTCACCACGGCCGGGTGGGACAGCGCGTCCTGGTCTGTTGGGACACCTCTGGCTCTGAGGTCTCCCGTGGCACACTCGTTTGGAGAGGTGAGCAGGAGTGATGTTGGCACAAACTGGGATCACAGAATCATGGAATCATGGTTTGGATTGGATTGGATTGGATTGGATTGGATTGGATTGGATTGGATTGGACCTTAAAGCCCATCCAGTTCCACAGGGACACTCTCCACCATCCCAGTTTGCTCCAGCCTGGCTTTGAACACTTCCAGGGATCCAGGGGCAGCCACAGCTTCTCTGAGAATTCCATCCCAGCCTCTCCTCACCCTCAGAGGGAACAATTCCTTCCCAGTATCCAAACTAAAGCCACTCTCGTTTAGTTTAGAGCCCTTCCTCCTTAAAATTCTCTGGGAAGCTCCAGCCCGTGCTGCCCCTCCTGCAGGATTTGCTCCGTTTGTAGAAGATTTGCTCAAGCAGAAGCTATTGGGTGGAATCCTTAGGCCTGTGTTCCACAGGAGCTTGGCCTGAGAGGGTTGGGATTCCTCCTGAACCAGTCAGGTTCCTCCTGACTTTTCTTTTTCTGTGTCCCAGGGGAATGTCAGTGGGAAGCAGGACGTACAACGTTCCTATTCCAGCTCATGTTGAGCTCTGCTCCCATGCTGCACCTGAACATGTCACACTTCGTTTCTCCTGCTGGGAAGCTCCATAATCCACTCCCCATCCTGTCAGGAATCCCATCCCACTGTTCTGGGACCTCTGTCCCCATGAGTTCTATAAGAGCAGCAAGAGCTCGACAAAAATCGAGCAGAGGAGACCAAGGGATCTCCAGCAGGTTCTAAAATATTATTTTTTATAATATTTTTATATTAAATATGGATATTTTCCCTAGCACAGGTCATCTGTCAAATCACAGGATCCAGTCAATACGTGGAATTACAGTCCTGGGGGGGAAAATGAAAAAAAAAATGGAGAGAGAGAGGGAAAAATTTGATTCCGAATTGGAGGGATTAATGGTCAAAAGAATGTTCTTCTGGGAGTAATCTAAGTGTTATATTTACATTTGGCTTGGAATTATTTGCAGTGAGGAATTTCAAATGCAAATATTTTAAAAGCATAACATGTAGAGAGAGACACTGTGGGCACTTCTGTTTTCTCTGAAAAAAAAATTTAAAAAAAAAAAAGAAGAAGAAAAAAACTGTTTTCTTGACTATTTTTTATTGGAATCTTAATGAGACCATAATTACAGCAGGGAAAAAAAAAAAGAAAAAATGTAGCTCTTAAAGGTTTGCTGTGAGTGTGCATACGGGCCTTGGATTGCAAAGAGAAAAAAAACCTCCATATTTTTTAAAACTATTTATTTTCCAAAGTGGTGCATGGGAGGGAAAAAAATGACTGAGCTAAGTAAGTCTTGTCCATTTATGTGCTTAGTCTGTATTTTCTTTTTCTAAAAAAATATCTAGGAATAAATGTTGAGAGTGGGCCCGTGGTGTTTGCCTTGGCTCCCGCCTTTATCTTGTTTTATTGTGTGACCCTTCCAAGGGGGGCTGGAGGAACTGCAGAGTTTTCTGGACTTCTTCTGTGTCCCCAGGAGAGGGAAAAAGGGGTGCTCATTTCTCTTTTTTTGGAAGAAATTGAAGAAATTCTTCTATTTCTTTTTCATGGAATCATGGAACATGTTGGGTGGGAAGGGACCTTAAAAACCTTTTCATTCCACACCTTCCACTGTCCCAGATCGATCCAAGCCCTCTCCAGCCTGGTCGTGGACACTTCCAGGGATGGGAATTCCACAAACTCTCTGGGAATCTGTGCCAGGGCCTCCTCACCCTCCCAGGGAAGAGTTTATTCCAAAATCTCATCCAAGAAGGCCCCACGTGAGCCCAGCAGCCGGAATCAGCAGCAGGATCACCACAGGAACAAAGGTTCCATTTCATGTGGATCCTTCTGAGGTCCCCTCCACTCTCCCTTTCCTTCTCTAAATCACTTCTCACCAGCAGGGTTTAATCTCTGCACTGCTTGCATGGCACATTTCAAGATCTCTTTTTATATCTCTTCCCATTTTGCCTCTTTTCATTCACTTTCATTAATCCTTCATTCATTTTCTTTGCCTTTAGTTTTGCTCAGGTTTTTCGCACATCTTTCTTTCATGTCCTTTCCCCTCTGTTTCTCTTGCTCCCCTCTCACAGATGGAGCAAACTTGTTAAAATAAAGTGCCTTTTCTTTTCCCCAAGGAAGAAAGTGTCCATTTAATACCCCACAAGCCCCTCAGAGCTGGTGGATAGGCAGAGCATGACAGGCACATTCTGTGATTCAAACCTTCTGGGTATTGGCAGGAGAATAAATCTTATGTCTGACATAAGAGGGCATCGAGAAAACCAACCTGAAGCTTTTGGAAAGGATCCACGGAGCTGTCAGTCAGGAGGAGATAAACTTTACATGAAATAGGACCTTCTGAAGTCATTAGCTCCCCACTCCTGCCAGAACTGTTGGAGGAGAGCAATGAGAGGCAGCCAAAGAGAACAGAAAACAAACATGAATGGCACCATGTCCCTGAAGGAAGTGCCCAGTACAAATGTGGGAATGCCCAGGAAAATAGCTCTCCAAAGGCTCAGCAGGAATAGGATTGATCCACAGGAAAACTGCGCTGCCTGGAGGACCCAAAGCCAGGCTTAGATCGTGTGCAGGCAGAGGATGCAGCCCTGAGCAAAGGGAGCACAGCAAGGAGCAAAAAATCTCAAATCTCTTGTTCAAAAATCTGTGTAAGCAGCTCTGGGAAGATCTGCTGGTTGAGGACAGTCCGTGGTCAAACCCTGTGGGTCACACCCAGCAAAGGCCCAACTCCTGCTGCTGCCACTGGCACAACATTTGAATTTTCCAATGGAAGCTTCTGCCAAACTGCAGAACATCCTGTGAGGGAAGAGCCTGAGCAAAACCCCCTGGCTCTGAAATGAGGGATTCACTGCAGATTGATGCCACAAATACCTGTGATTTCCTCTCAGTCCCTCTGACTGCAATCTCCCCATTCAATTGCTGCCCTAATTGATGAAGACAATCCAGGAAATGGCAAAGCCACATCCTGGAGCTGCCCTGGTGAGTGGTGTCGCCAGGGGAAGTCCCATGGTCGGTGTCAACGCAACCCAGGTGTTCCAGAGGCACCAGAGCTCTCACAGGTCCTGGCAGGACAATCCCCTGGAAATGCAATCCTCAATGATCTCCCAAATCCAGCTCCAGCAGAGCTGGAAATCCTCTCCAATACAACAAAGGCCCTTCCCTCAGGTTTGCCCACTCCCTCGAGGTCCCAAGGACCTTTGGAGCGTTGCTTGCTCCAATTCACGTTTCTCAGTTGAATGACATGGGGAACAGCGACCAACCTTGTCAAATCCAATGTGGAGCCATGGGAAGGATGGGAATTTGTTGGAGATTCAGCATTTCTAACCGACTGACTTGCTGTTGGGTTGGATTTTCCCTCTTGTTTCTCCTCTCCTTTGCCCTGCCCTGCTCTTATCACAGCAAAAATACATCAGAGAGCTGTGCAGGGGACAGCTGTGGGCACACCTGTGCCCCATGAACTTTCATCCTCCCTGCTCCCTTTCAACAGGTGTTTTATGCCTTGTTTTCAACAGATCCTGCCCTGAATTTGTTATTGCACCGAGTAATTTCATTTTTAAGGGTTGCCTGACAGGACAGGCTTTTCTTCTTATAGAAACATTCAGGAAAGCTCCTTGTGAAGAGGGAAAAAGGGAAGCATGAAGGCAGAGGCTGTCCCAGGGTGTCTCCAGTCCATGGAAGGAAATAACTCAGGAGCTCGTGGAGGTGATGCTCAGCATCATTCCCTGATTTGCCAGCACTGTGTTGGGAAGGTCCATTCAGACTGTCCCTGTAATTCCAAACATTCACCCAAAACCAAACAGCACCAGCAGGAAACTAGGGCAGAAATGCTGAAAATTTAAATCAGCTTTAATGATGGATCACGTTTTAGCATAAGGTAAAATTTCCAGGAAAACTCTGGGAGCAGTGCCATTCCCAACCCCAATCCCTCTTCCAGAAATGAGTAGAGACACACAAATATTCCCCTTCTGTCTCTGAGCCTTTCCATGGGATTCCATTTGCTGCATCTCTCCACACTAAAAATTGCTTTGTATCTGTGAGGATGCCCCGATGATCCCAAGTGGAAAGAGGATGATGATGGATTGTTTGATTGATCCCCAGGGATTTGAGGAAGAGGAGTGAGAAGGGCCCTGCTTTGCTCTGCTCAGGCTGGGTTTGCTCTGTGATCCTCCCAACAGGTCCTCATGGTATAATATCTCCCCGAGCCATAATATCTTTCTAATAATTCCATTTATTGCCCTGTTTGTTTTCATTTCTGGTTTAACACACCAGCTGGCAATTAGGCCCTAATTATGCTGTTATGCAAAGTAGCTGTGTTTATTTTTATAACACGGGCTGCAGCATAAGCTGGATTTGTTTTTAATTGTGAAAGCAGCCATGGCAACATCCCGTAATGATGATCCAAGTGTCACAGCTGGGAATGGCTGGGAATGGCCAGGAATGCTGCTCAGCTTGGCCAAGGAAGGTACCAAAAAGCTGGAGAGGCCACAGCCCTCGGATTCCCACTCCACACCCAGAGTGCTCAGGATTCCCCCTGGATCCAGCACCAGTCTTGCTGGCATTCCACTTTTCCACTTGCCTCCAGTCCCGATTTGCTCATGAGGGGCAGGAAATGCTCACTGGGACAGGGACAGGACCCAGGGGATGGCTCCAGCTGTGTCAGGGGATTGGGATGGATTTTAGGGAAAGGTTCTTCCCTCAGAGGCTGCTGGGCACTGCCCAGGCTCCCCAGGGAATGGTGACATTCCCAAGGCTCCCAGAGCTCCAGGAGGGTTTGGACAGTGCTCCCAGGGATGCCCAGGGTGGGACTTGGGGTGTCTGTGCAGGGAGTTGGGCTGGATGACCCCTGTGAGTCCCTTTCCCACTCAGGATATTCTGTGATTCCAGTCTCTGGTATCTTTCATTTTGCTCTTTTTTCCCCACATTCATATGACTCAAAGGGGGAGATTTGCCCTCATTCCCAGAAACCTGGGGTGACAATTCCCTCGGGTGGTGGCTGTTGCTATCCCAGCCCTGGCCAGAAGCACCCTCAGCCCCATCCGTGAGGGGACACAGCCTGGCCCCTGCGCTCCTCAGAGTTTCAGAGAGGGTGAGACCCTCGATGGCTCCAAATGTTTCAATCTGCCGGGCCTGCAAAACAAGAATTGTAATAAATCACGAGATTGAGGGGGCTGCAAAGAGCAGGAGGAAGCACAACTGCCTCGCTTCCCAGAGCTGTCCTCACCCACTGGGCTTTTCCCCAGAACCACGGCTTATCTTCCCAGGCCGGGAGCAGAGGGACGTGAGTTCAGCTTTTGGCACAGCCAGGGCCCTCCTGAGGGAGCTCAGAGTTCTTCCTGTGCCTGGAATCTGCTCCTGCACAGCCGGGATGTGGCCTCTCCTTCCCCTTCCCCGTCCCATCTGCTGGAATTGTCCTCTCTGTGGGAAAACACTCTGTCCCAGTGTCTGCTTTTGGAGGGTCTTCGCTGCTGCAGATACCTGGGGTTTTGGGCAGTGGGATTTTTTTAGGCAGTACGTTCCCCTGCCCCAGAGTGATTAAATCAGGCCTAAAATGCTCCAAGTGCAGCCCCTGAGGCCTCTGTTGTCTCTTCCCCAGGCCCATGTGCCAAACAATCACTCCAGGCTGGTTATTTTTATCTCATTCATTGGGAAAGTGATACACCAAGGTTGTTGTTCCCTCTGCGTGAGCAGTGATGGAAACTCAGGGTCCTGCCTCCTCCCCACTGCTCTATCTGGGAACAAAACCCAGCAGGGCAAGAAAAAGGAGATCCCAGGAGCACAGAATCGAATGTAAATAACCAATATATGAAAAAAAAACTAGTTGTTGTTGTTTTTTTTTTTTTCCAGAAAAGAAATCCAAAACCCTTTGGTGCTGGTTGCTTGTCCTGGTGCTTTATTTGAGGGAGTCTGTCAATCCCTGCTGGCCCTGCCTGGAGCCGTGTGTGAACGAACACACACGCACACAAAAATGCAGACAGCAAGAAGAAGTCATTCCACAGTCTAGCCTTGTTAAAGAATACAGCCACTTTCCAGCAGCAAACCTTCCCCCCTCAGCCTCTCCAGCCAGAGGAATTTCTTTCACCTCCTCAGAAGCTGCTTATTAAAGCCGGGCTGGTGCTGGTTCCCAGGTATTAGAACAGCAGCAAGGCTTAACTAATCTCTGCTTTTACTGCAGTAATTAAACCATGCACTTGCCAGTAAAAAGGTAACACTTTAAATTAAGGCCCCGTTTCTAAATGCTGTATTAATATTTATGAAATGATTACTGCATGCAGCCACATTCTTGCAGGACTTATTAGAACGTGGGTTATAAAACTCGATTGTAATAAAGCCTTAATGGCTCTGCTCTGGTGAGCTGCAAGGTTTGCAACTCTACCAGGGGCGTCTTCTTAAACTGAGAGGAAAATGCTCTTCCCGAAACCTCCCAAAAGTTTTGTGTCTCTGTGGCTGTTTGTCCTTCCGCTCAACCATCCCCAAGATGAGGTGGGATTTCATCGTTGGGGTGTTTCTCCCGCTCTGCAGATGCTTTGGAGAGGTTTGGGATCTCTGAACCCTCCTAAAACCTCTGAAAGCTCTCTGCCATCCCACACACACACCTGGGCTAGCACAGGGCTCTGGGAGCAGACATTGCTGCTTGGTAATTAAATCAGTGGTGTTTTGGTAGTTCAGTCCTGCCCTTGGTTGGGTGACAGAGCTCCTTCCCTGATGTCACCCCATCCCCCTGGCCAGGGCATTTTGGCATCACTTTGGAAACCCCACCTGATCTGGAGCTTCACTGGGTTCGGAGCTCCTGCCGAGGGTGAGGTCACTGCCCAAAAAATCAGATTTTCATCTCCACAATCGTGAATTAGATCCAGAGGAGAGCAGTGGATGTTCAGCGAGCAACAGGAAAGGACTTCAACATCTCACAGTGCCAAGGCTCTGGTTTTTAGGCTTTTTTTTGGCACTCTGGGCACCCAACCTGCAACTCTTTCACCCTGAGCTGTCGTTTTCAACTTGCAATGTTTAATATAAAAATAATCTTTAAAATAATAAATAATACATTAAAAATAATACATATAAAATATATCAAAATATATTAAAAATAAATCTTAAAAATAATATAAAAATAATATAAAAAAAATCTTTGACTATTCCATCCCAAAGCATTTTGCAAGGGGTTGTACCCAAGGTGAGCATTTGCAGCAAAACTTTTGGGGGGTTTTAGCTCATTTTTTTCTTTATTTTCTGTAGTTTGAGCATGGTATTGCCACCTCCTGCCTTCCCTTTTGCTCCTGGAAGGGCACACGTGAGGTCCCAAACGTGCAAAACCTGAATGTCTATAAAATATTCTGCACCATGAATAGCTCAGTGTAAGCCAGTGGCACTTCTCCTGCAGGAAAATATTCCCATGCAGAAGTGTTTGACAGTTTAAGCATCGGTGATTAACCTCTTCTAATTAAAGCTTGGGGGGAAAAAAAAAAAATCCAGCACAGCTTGCAGAGAGCAGAAAACTGGGATAAACTCGTGGAGAAAAAAAAAGGCATTTCCATGAAGCAGCCCCTGGAAACAAAAGACAACCTCCACTCCAAGCGTGGAACATCCCCAAGGGCCAAAATGCAGAGAGGTTGTGCTCGAACTGACCTCACCTAGAGCTGCTCCAGTCACATAGCAACGTTTGTTATGGCCAACAACAGAACCCAAAATGACACAATAAAAAAAGAATTATCTGTGATTAGAACGAAACTCTTGAAACGTCTCCAGCTGGAGCCAAAATTTTGGGAGGGAGGGGGGAGAGAGGAGTTTATTATTTCAGTAGCAGCAGTGCAAATCCCCTCTGGGTGCTCTGCAAACCACCCTGTGCTCTTTGAACCCAGCCCCCTCATTGACATGGTAATGGGCTTTGTTGAATTCAAAGACGATTACATCAGAAATGTGTGGCCTCTTGTGGCTTTTCCAAGGCTTATAAAGCACACAAATTATATGAAAATATTGGGTTGAAAAATTAGTAAGCCATAGGAGTTTGTGTTGTTTTAGCCACGCTTTACTGCAGGGAAGGAAAACTCTGGCTCCTCCAGACCTTTGCCCAGTCTTTCAAAGCTACTTTCTTTATTATTTTTCTTTTCTGGTGGGCTCACTTCGGATGTACAGCCTGGGTTTTTAAAGGACTTTCATACTGCAGCCACCTTTTCAACAAGAAATATGTAAAGAGCAGATACCAATTCTCTGAGCTGCTCCAGTTCTAACCAGGGAAAGTTTTAACCAGAAAGTTCTGCCCCACAACTTCTGGTGGCATGAACCATCCAGAGACATCACTGTCCTTATGGATTCTTGCGTGTGCAATTGGAAAACGTGGTTGGGAATGATTTTTTTTAAATTATCTGTTATGTCAGGTTCATAGATTTGATAACACCACCTCAAGTGCAACAGATCAGTGAAAAGCACAAGTTCTTTCCAGCACCTACCAATCAAAACTGAATCAAAACTAAATCACAGCTCACCTCCAGTTATAAAATATTTTAATTTCCTATTCAAATGGTAAAATCTTATGCTAAAAGAGGTATTGGAACTGCTGGGAATGCCTTTTCCACCCACCAGCTCTCCTTCCATTCATCCTCCAGTACAAGCTCCCCTTTCTGACTCTGACTGATTGAACCGTCACTGTTAAATATAAAATTTTCCAGAATTGATACTCTAGTGTTGATCAGGGTATTGACAGAGTTTATCAGGAGTTAAGAACGAGCCACAGCACAAGTTCTGCTTCCCATGTGAGCAGGCAAATTGTCCTCCCCGCAGCAGCCAGGGCAGGAGGCATGTGAGAAGAGAGTTAAATGCACTTGATCTTGTCTGTTTGGAGTTTGGGGACAGTTCAAGATCATGGATGTGCTGCTCCAGTGTAAAAAACCTCAGCTGTCCACACAGAACAGCTTTTTGGTGCCTCCAGTGAGATGTGGAGATTTTGGAGGATGTGTGAAAGGGGCAGAAGGTTGGAGAGGACACGTCCTGTTCTGCCTGCGAGCACAAATACCATGCACAGAAATAACAACGGCATTCCACACTCTCCAAAACACGCAAAAGGATGGCCGTGGGATCATGTTGTGAAGATCCAGAGGATCCCAAACAGCTTCCTCTGCTGCAGCCTCGCAGGGAAGAGGGCTGGCTTTGGGCTGGGTGGGCTCCCAGGCCTGGCTGTGCTCCTGGAGCAGCTGAGCTGAGCTGAGCTGAGCTGAGCTGAGCTGAGCTGAGGGAGGCACAGGGACACTGCAGCTGGAGCAGGAGGCAGGGCAGGAGCTCCCTGTCAGCACCAGGGGCTGAGATCAGCTCAGCCCAGCCCTGAAATCACATGCTGTGGCTGAGCTGATGCACTCATGGCAGGGATGTTTCCCCAAAAGTGACATTCCCAAAGTGCACACAGTGCCTGAAGAGCTCGACGCTCATCGTGTCCAGAGCAGCTGGAGTCACCAAAATCACTGGGAATTCTGCACCTGAGGGACACAGAGGAGCTCCAGGGTGTTCAGCCAGAGCTGCTGACACAGGGGCTGTGCCACAGCAGCCATGTCCTCCTGAAGGAGCATTTTCCCTTCTGCACATCCCAGCGTGGGCTGGGCAGGACTGGGATTTCCTCTTCACACCTTGCCACAAAGCAGTTCCTGCAGGCAGAGCAGCCTCTTGGGGATTTTCCCTCTGCTGTTGGTGGAGAGAGGGAGGCTGGAGAGCACAAAGCCACCACAGAGTCCTGCCAGGTCACACTTGTTCCAGCAGGCCCAGGCTTAGGGAGAATGGTGACTAAAACCAAAGGCACAAAAGTTGTGTGAGGTTAGGTAACCAAAACCAAAGGCACAAAAGTTGTGTGGGGTTTTTGACAGCTCTGAGTTCCCTGTTCCAGGCTGGGAACAGCCCAGGACAGCAGGATGGGAATTGCTGAGCTCCTTGCATGGAGCCACCTCAGCTTCTGTCTCCTCCAGGCTGCTCAGGGCCAGGTGTCTGTCAAGGAAAAAGGCAGAGCCAGGAATCAGGAATTTGGAATTAGCTCTTCACACATGGTTTATTTACCAACATTCCATGTTCCCCCACTCCCACAAAGCCAGTAGGACCTTCCCTGGGCCTGCCTGGAAGGAGCAGGGAAATAAGAGTGGGACAGTCTGGTCTGGCTGCCACTTTGGGGGTCTGAAGACAGGAGCAGGCACAGGGGATGATTTTTCCCTCCCTGGCACTGCTGGGGTGCCCACACACTCAGGATGAATTGCCCCATCATTCCAGCAGCTCTTTTGATTCTGGCCACTCACAATATTATTATTATTATGAGCTCCTGTTTTTCCAGAGCCAATTATTGTAGGATTAGAACACAGCATCTGCCCCTGTGTGTGTGTAGATGCATAAATAAGGAACTGGGAATCAAATAAAAGAAATACATTGGACTTTTTTCTGTCTTTTTTTTTTTTTTTTTGTCTCTGTCCCCTTCCAGCTTTTCACATTCAGATATAAAAGTCCTGGAAGGAAAAGGCTTGGAGAGAAGCAATGGGAGAAAAGTTTGCAAAGGGCAAAATCAGTGGGACCCTGCAGAACAAACATGTGTAAAGGCTTTGTTTCAAAGTGGATGAATGCAAAAGCCTGTTGGGGATAATTTTTAGGCTTTGCCTATTTTGAAAGGGTTGAGGATCAGGAGTAAAGTGAGAAAACAATTCTCTGTAGGAAGCTGTAGCAGACTAAATGGAGCTTGTTGTTGTTGGCAGGGGCCGTGATGCTGAGGGCAGCAGCATCGTTACTGAAGCTGGAGGCAGCAGAGGTTTAAATAAATAAGGAGAGATCCCTGAACCGAGATAAAAACGGGATCTCACTGTGCTGGGTCCTGCCGTGCTCCGGAGCAGGGAGGGCTGGCAGGGTGTGAGTAAAGCGAGATGGATGAGGGTGATCAGAGCCGGCTCAGAGCTCTCTCCTGGTCGGGCTGCTGGGAATTAGTGACAGAATTCCCGAGGAATGGGGAGTTTATCTGTCCATCTGCACGGAGGCACAGCCTGGCACTGCCCCAGGAGGGAATTGGGGAATGGCACAGCCTGGCAGTGCCCCAGGAGGGAATTGGGAAATGGCACAGCCTGGCAGTGCCCCAGCAAAGGAATTGTGGAATGGCACAGCCTGGCACTGCCCACCAGGGAATTGGGGAATGGCACAGCCAGGCACTGCCCAGGAGGGAATTGGGGAATGGCACAGCCTGGCACTGCCCACCAGGGAACTGGGGAATGGCACAGCCTTGCACTGCCCACCAGGGAACTGGGGAATGGCACAGCAGGAAGCTCCTGGGCTCTGCTCAGAGCCCCAGCCCACAGCCCAGGGATCTTTCCTTTTGGTTCCAGTGCAAAGCAAAGGGGACCAAAGTCCCTTTTCCATGGCCCTGCTGAGGAGCAAAGCCCCATAAAAGCGCTGGGATTGTCCCTGGCTCAGGCCAGCCCTAACCCAGGATTCTCCCCAAGCTCTCCCAGGCAGCTCAGCAATATCAGGAACAATAAAACCCCCTGAAATCCTGCAGGACGTGCACTGAGCCCAGGAAGGATTTGAAAAATTCTTCAAACATTCCCTAAATCCAACCCTCAAGCCAGCAGAGGTTGGGGATGTCAAGGGCAGGTGATAAGAGCCTGGCCTGGGTAGGGAATCACTGATCACAACCAAAGCCTCCAAAGAAACATTTTTTCAGATTCTGTCCACTGGATTATCCTCCCACTCCCAGAAAAAAATTCATGGGAAGGCTGCTCTGGACAAAATTCCCAGGATAAAGGGAGACCAAAGCCAGAAAGAGAGGGCAGGAACAACCTGCTCCTGCTCTAGGGTGAAAAACAACAGTGCATCTGCAACATATCCAGGCAAAATATCCCTGTGATCCCAATTTTCTCTGTTCTTGAAGAAAATTCTGGCTCTTGATTAAGGATCTGGTTTGTAGAGGTGGAGGTTAAGCGGAAAAAAAAAAAGAAAAAAAAAAAGGGATTTGCATCCATATTTAAGAAATTCAAAATATTCCTCTATATTTTCAAGTTGGAACATTTGCTAAATTCCCTTCTCCAGGAGCAAACTTTGAAGGGGAAAAAAAAATCAAAATAGTTAAGAAAATAATTTTTCTTATCCTGGTTTTCTCCTCCAGCATTTGACACTGAGAATACATTTTGAAACAGTAAAAGTCGAGATAAAATAGCAAGGAGTGGCAGTTCCCTGTGCTTTTTCTGGTCCTTTTGGTGGCTCTTTTGTTTTCATTTATGTGGCAATATTTCAAATAGAACCCAAAATGATATTTTTAGTGACAGCTTCTGCTCCAGGACACTTTTCCTCATGGTTCCCTTGCCCAGGACTGCCAGCAGTGCCAGCCCCTCCAGAGCCCAAATATTCCATTTATTCCATCTCCATGGCATGGCGAGGGTTACACCAATCCCTAAGGTCAATAACCTGGGGAGATGCACCCCAAAATATCTCCTTTTTCCTCCAGCTCAGCCCAGTTCTGTGCCTGAATTCCAGCAGGAGCAGATCCATTTCCAGTGGATAATGATCCATTCCAATGGATATGGATATTCCAGCAGGAGCAGATCCATTTCCAGTGGATAATGATCCATTCCAATGGATTTGGATATTCCAGTGGATCCATTTCCAGTGGATAATGATCCATTCCAATGGATTTGGATATTCCAGTGGATCCATTTCCAGTGTTAAAATAAGGGACCAATGCTCGGTGTCCTGGGAGCACCGGACAAGGAACTTTGTTTTTTCCAAGGTTTTTTTCCCAAATAAGCCCTGTGACTGTTCAAATCAGAGCTGTTGCCATAATCAGGAGGAATTTGGGTTGCACAGGGTGGGAATGTTGGGATGTCCTGTGCAGGACTCGATGATCCCTGAGGCCCATCCAGCTCAGGTTATTCCCCGATATTCCCTATATAGGACAATATAGGATATTCCCTATAACCCCACTGCCACACATACCTGATTCCTGGGACTGGGATCAGCTGGAATTCCCGGGATCAAAGCATCCCGAGCCTGTTTGTAATTCTGGATAAACCAGAGCAGCACTGGGGCACTCGGGCTGGATAAAGACGCTTTGGTTCAGCAGGAAAATGGAATTATTTTTACAGAAGCCAGCGAGGGAGGCTGGAGCCACCGATTTGGGATGATTACAATGAACAAAAAAAAGTCAAGCCTGGAAGTGTTTATTTTAATTTAGGGGGCATGGCGAGCTGCTGAGGTGGGAAGATATTATTTTTATGGATTTAATCAGATGGCCGGGGTTTGTGGGCATTACTAATTGAAAGCTGTCTGCCTCACCTCCAGTTCTGTGGGGATTTTCTTCCCGTGGCTGGGAGGCAGAAGAAAAGCAATTATTTAGGCTGGGGAGGAGAAAAAGGAATTGAGAGAGGTTTAGGGATAAAAAGGGGAAAAGGGGCTTCATTTTGGAGAGAAACTTCAGTCTGTGCTGGGTGGAGCTGCCTCAGCTTGGGACTCATTTCCCTGCCCTGAGGTAAATTAGGATCTGCAAGGACCTGGGGAAGAAGCTGACCAGGACTTGCAGAAGGATGCTCAGGATATCCCAGCATCTGGAAAAGCGTGTCTTGGGAGTTTCAGTAATTCCCAGACTTACCTTTTCCCTTTGAACTCCTCTGAGTGCCAGCTGATGAATCCTGCAGTTCCCAGGACACCTCGTTTTTCCCACTGCGAGGACACTGAGGTGTAGGAAAAGGCAGCAGCAGTCACCAAAACCACCCAGCCCAGCTGCACCCTCAGCAAGATGTAAATCTGATTGAAATTTGGCCACTCCAGGCAGCCCTGCAGATTTTCCCCAGTGATTTTCACCACCCAAAAGGAGAAACCAGGACAAAATTTTTTCAAAAATTCCAACCAAAACCTGCCCGTGGATGAGCTGAGGGGGTTCAGGGGGGTTCTATCTTTCATGGTTTGTTTTGTTTTTGGCAGAGGGAATTCCAACCAAACCAGGTGACGGTGAACAGCCCCAAAAATCCAGCTTCTTGCCTGTGCCCCATGATGTCACCCCAAAGCCACCAAGCAGGGTGTAAATATCCCCCAGGCAGGGGGCAAACGTGTCAGGCTCACGTAGGAGCCAGCCCCGAGCAGCGCAGTCCAAAAACACCATCTCCAAATATTTTCTATATCATAATTATACAAAATGAGTGGAAATTTCTGCCCCCTTCCCCCCAGCCCCAAAAAACACGGCCCATTATGAGCCCTGCCAAGTCTGCAGGAACATAAATAACATTGCAGGCTCTTTGTGCCGTGCAGGAGCTGGGAAGTGGAAAAATGATTGAGGGACAAGTGGTTTTTAAGATCCCCCCGAGGCCTGTAAGTTACCTGTTTATTTCAAGAAGAGCTGCAACTGCCAAAAGGAAAGGAAAGGAGTTCCTGGAGTTGCTATCATGGTCTGTTTCCAGGGATTATTTCAAAATAAACACAACTTGCGTCTCTGCTTTGCTTTTCAGTCATTATTCATGCACACAGGGGTACCTGAGCTGGGTGTGGGGTGCTCCAGGACGGGCACACCTGAGCTCAGGGGGTGGGAATGAGCCTGGATCTGCCAGGTGGGATCTCCAGGGCCAGGAATCACCTGGGGGGGTTCCCTCTAGCCTCAGGAGATGCTCAAAAATGAGGATATCTGGTGAGGAGACAAAAGGTGTTCAGAAATCCAGTGGGGAACCCAGCTGGAAAAGACAGACCCAGGGAACCCCACAGATCAGCATCCCCCAGGTAAAATAATGCTATTTTTTCTGCATAAAACACCTCCCTTCAAAAGGGAAATGGTCATAACTGACTTGTAAAAATGGAAGGGGAAAGTTGTGAAGTCATCAGGGAGGATATTTCAGATAAAAGTGAGGTGGGAAAGGGAATTCCGTGAGGGAAGGTGAGGTAAGGGAAGGGGAAGAGGAAGGGGAAGAGAAGTTCTCTTCATCCCAGAGTTCACAGGGAGAAATCCTTTAAAAACTGCAAGGCTTTGTTTAAATTTTTTCATACCAAATCCATATTTTAGAGCAGTTTTTTTTGTAGCACTCTGGTGCCCATCCCAGAAACATCTCTGGGAGCGTTTGAGCCAAGCTAAAATGACATTTTTCACCTCCAGCCCAGGTGCCAGCCCCAGTGATGCAATGCAGGTAATATGGGAAACGATGAGTGACGCTGTAATTGCAGAGGATCCCTGCTTGGGAAAGAGAGATTGGAGCTGGGATGAAATAAAAACGATACCAGGGAAATAAAACCAGAGAAACTTCTTCGTGAAACTGCAGAATAAAGCATTCCTGATGAGCTGCCATGAGGTTGAGGAGGAATATTGAGGCTGGCTCGGTGTTTGAGGTGTAACCAGTGTTTCCCTTTGCCTTTCTCAAGCATCCCCAGCAGGGAACTTTCACCTGGCATGGAGGGAAGCTGTCAAACAAGTTCATGCACAGCTTGCACAGCCCAGGTGTCTGCAATCCCCCTTTTCTGAGGCACCCCAAAGCCCAGGCAGCTCCAGCTGACTTGTCCCATACCTGCCCAGATGGCAGCCCCGACACTCCTTCATTATCTCCACATCTCTGCCAGCTCAATTAAAGGCTCCCCAGATCCTCGTCTAATGAACAAAGCTAATGAGTGACAAAAGATCATTAAGAAACCTGAGGCTCCGAGGAGGGGGATCCAGAGGCAGCTGAAGGGTTGGAAATTTGCTGCTCCAGAAACAAACCCGGCTTTTCCCAGCTGGGAAGTGGGGTAAAAGGATCAGAGAGTTCAAAAAAATGGGGACAGCAATAATGTCCATCATGTTTCCTTCCACCCATCCCTTGGTGGGAGCTGTGTGGGCTCTCCAGGAATCCTGGATGGATTAAAAGGCTGCCTGAGCCTTGGGAAATTTTCTTCCCAAGAAAATTGAAAAATTTCTTTATTTTTTTCTTTTCTGAATTGAAAAAAAAAAGCATTGCTCTGCTCATTGCCTGCCTTGTGTGTGCTGGGAGCTGCTGATGGAGCTTCACCTCCTTCCCATTCTTCATCTCCCCATATTGCAATTCCTCTTCATCTCAGCAGGGATTTGGGCTTTTTCGGGGGCACAGAACATGTAGGATGAGTGGATAACACAGTGGATTACCCCAGTTGTGTTTTAATTACCCCCAGCCTCGTCAGCAGAAGGAGTGGCAGAGCATTGGTGCTCTCACACAAGTTTTTCTTGTGGCTGTTCCCTCCCTGCTGGAGTCCAACACACACAGAAGGGCCAAGCACCTGCTGGAAATAAAGCAGGGAATGCTCCAAAGTATTTGAAGTTAACCTTGAAGGGCTGGAGAGAAAGAACCATCCCAGAGAAGGCTGAGTGTGGATAAAAAGAGCTGAAAGATTCTCATTGTTTTACTCAGATTTCTCATGGCTGGTTTGGAATTCCTTGGTGGGTGAGATTACTTATCCTCCTGAAAATTCCTCTAAATTTCGCTGTTGGGGTCAGTCTGGTTCCTTTTGGGATTCATGGAACTTTTTTTTTTTTTTTCAGTTGATTATCAATCCCTACCCCTTTGTTCTGGGCAGAGAGCTGCTGATCCTCAGGCTCCAGGCAGAGCCTCCTACTGCATGTTCCCTGCAGAAAACCTGCACTTCCCTTGCCTTTGGTCCTAAAAGTCCCCCAGGAAGGGCCACATCCCTTGAACTCCTGTTGGAGTGGCCGAGAGGAGATGGAAACCAAAGCCTGGTGAGCTCCAACCTCCCGCCTGCACCCAAAAAAGAAGCCTGCAGCCTCTTTCTTCATGGATAAAAATCAAATTTCAGCCTCCAACCTTTTTTCAGAAGCACATCCCTCTGTGGGGTTGCCCTGGCTGTGCCACTGACCTGCAGCCTGCATTCCTGCTCAGCGTGGCTCCGTGTTTTCCAAAGGCAGTGGAAATTTTGTTTTGGAAACACCACCGAGAGGGCAAACAGGAAGCAGGAAGGGCTTTTTCAGAAAGGCAAGAATCTTGAAGGCAGTGCAGTTTCTATTTTTTTTTTTTGGGCTCCAGCCCACAAATGGGTTTTGCAACAGCAGCAAGATACGAGTGGTGAGGTCAAGAGCAAAGCAAACACGGAGCAGCCACAGAGAGCCACGTCCAAAATCACCCAGTGGAACTGTGAGTGTGCTCCACGCAGCCAGGACGCCTGGAAAAATAAAGAGAGATGCTGAGCAGTCCCTGCAGTGCAGCTGTGTTATTGACAGATGGGATTAAGTGGTGGGAGGTGCTCCGAGTGGGATATTTTCTGTGCAAGCACATCGCCTTTGTTTATTGTAATTTTGATTTTTAGTTATTTCTGCCCAGGCATTTGGGGACCTCTTCCCCCCGGAGCGCACAACCGGCGGTTTGTTCTTGTTCCTGTTCCTGTTCTTGCTGCTGTTTGATTTGGGCACGCTGGAGGGGTTCAGCAGGGCCCTGGGGAAGTGCTGCAGCCCAGCCTGGCTGCTCAGCACATCCCAGGGCTCACAAGAAGCAAAATGAGATTTTTTTTTTTTTCTTCCTTTTGCAAGGCAAGAAATTTGAGGAAGGAGTAGAACCACCAAGGTCCTGCTGCTGAGCCCAGATCAGCACATCCCAGGGTTGGGAAGCAGCAAAAAAGGGAGGAATTTTGTCCTTTTCCAAGAGGTTTGAGGTTTGAGGAAGGAGTGGAACCATCAAGGCCCTGCTCCCGAGCCCAGCTCAGCACATCCCAGGGCTGGGAAGCAGCAGAATGGGATTTTTTTTTTCTCTTTGCAAGGCAAGAAGTTTGAGGAAGGAGTGGAACCACCAAGGTCCTGCTCCTGAGCCCAGCCCAGCACATCCCAGGGTTGGGAAGCAGCAAAAAAAGGAGGATTTTTGTCATTTTGCAAGAGGTCTGAGTTTCGAGGAAGGAGTGGAACCAGCAAGGCCCTGCTCCTGCAGCAGGGGTGAGGGCTGGGCTGCCCTGCACCCCATCCAGCAGCTGTGGCACGTGGAGGAAAGGGCTTTTCCAGCCCTCCACGTGTCCCCAGCCTGCAGGGTGGGACACTCCTGGATGCACAGCCCAGCTGGGCTGTGGGAATTCCTGCTGTGCTGCTGCACGTGCCTGAGCTTTTGGCTTCTCAGGGAAAAGCTGATTTTGAGCTCTCCACCACAAAAAAAATGAGCAGTTCCTGTGTCTGTGTGCATGGAGCCCTTATCCCAGCACTCCTTATTCCAGCCTCTCCCATCTGATATTCAGCAATGCAACAAGGAGCCTTCCAGACAAAGAAAAAAAAAAAAAAACAAAACAAAAAAAAATCATCCCCAGACTGGATTTTGAACCTTGAGGCAAAAATCAGAAGCTAAGCAAGAAACTTCCCCATCTCTTCCAACTTTCTTATCTCAGCCACGGCACCAGAAGGTTCCTGGATCAGGTTTGATAGGGGATTTGATAGGGGATTGATTGGAATTTGATCACACCCAGCGTGCTGAGGTTGTTCCCCCTGGGAGGAGGAGCTGAGCCCCTGGGCTGGGGATTGGCTCGGGGCTGTGTGGCCACAGTGGCCCCCATCCAGCCAGCCCTGTTTGCCTTCCAGGGAGATTGCCAGAGGCACTCCTGGCTTTTCCAGAGCCAGGCAAATCCTTCCCCTTCCCTCCAGCCCTGTGTGGTTGGCAAAGCGCAGCAGGAGCTTATCGAAGGTGGTAAACAACAGAGGACTTCCGTGCTGGGGAGAAAATGGAAATGACAGGGTTGGACAGGCCATGGCATTCCAGGGCTGGGTTTATTCCTTGTGGAGAATTCCTTGAGGGATTCCTCCTGTAGGATTGAGGGCTTGATGGAGCAGGTAAAGGAATAAATGTCCTTGTGACCTGATGGCCAGGGTCACCCCCGTGCTCTCCTCATGCTGAAGGAAATTTTCCTTCATCCCATCCAGCATTGCAGGCAGGGAGGAAAGGGTTTTTTCATCCCTTTGTTCCATGAACTCATTGAATTTCAGACTATTTCCTCAGCTCTGGAGCTTTCCCAAGGCTCCTGGAAAGGTGCAGTGATGTTTTTTCCCCCCTGTTCATCACACACCTTGAGACGGGCTCATTTTTGAACCCTGACAGGATTGCTCTGCAGAATTCCCAGCCTCCATTTCCTCTGGGGTGAGTCAAACCTTTCCTCATTTCCAAAATGAGGATTTGAGGCTGGACAGGACAGCACTGGGGGCGTTATTCCTTTAAAAGACCCATCTCTCTGTATCAAAATCCTCATTTTTTCACCTTCCAGTGGGATGTTGGGCGTGAAGAGTTTTATTTACCTGCTTGATATTCCACGACAAGCAGCAAGACATAAATCTGTTCTTTTCCAGCCTGAAAAAGGATAAATTCTGCTTGTGTGAGTGGCCAGCACTGCACCCTGCACTCCTGGGGCATTGCCCTGTGCAGGGGAAGCAGCTCCCCCTGCATCCCCAGCTCTGCTCTCTCCCTGAGCCGTGTCCTGCTGCAGCAGCACAGGAGTTTCTTGAAGATTTCCAGTGCATTTCCAACTGTTCTTGGCTCCTGCCCCCTCTCCTAGGCCCAAACAAAATGTTTCTCCATGGTAGGCTGTGAGTGGAGTTCGGGGAAGCAGGGAAAGCAGCTCTGATTTCATATCTAATTTGCTGTAAAATGATAGGCGGTGAAGAGAGGAGTCCTTTTTAATTAAAAAAATAAGAAAAAAAAAATCAGAAAAAAAATGAGGCACTTTAGCCAGCACAGAGTTTCTCTGCAGTGCAGGAGCTTCCATGCGTGGAGCCCAGCCCTTGCTGCTGCAGAGGCTGAAATTTGATCAATATTGCTCTGCCTTTATTCCCATTTCTCTTCCGAGTGCTTTGGATCAGCTCCATCCTCCCCAGCTCCTGACAAGCGAGAGGGACAGAAGGACTCCATTCCCTCCAGCATCATTTTTCCAGCGTGTTCCCATGTTGTCCAACCAGCCTTTTAATGGGATTTTTTCTCCCCAAAAAGCTTGAGATGCAGTCACTTGGATGGCTCAAACCAACAGCCTGTGGATATTTCTGAGCGTGAAAGGGGAAAATTTAATATTAGAACTTTAAAAGTAAAACTTAAAATTTAAAAAATTAAAAATAATTAAAAATTAAGAAAGGAGAGCATGTTCTCAAGGGATTGATCAGATTCGTGTGGCTCTCTCAGGACTGGAGCACCCAATTTAGGGATTTGAGGCACATCCAACCCCTCTGTCCCAAAGGAGCATCCACAGGTACAAGGAGCAGCCAGGCCCAGAGGTCTCTGCAAGAAAAAAAAAACTGAAATATTTGTACTGAAACCCTGAAATATCTGCAGTGAAACACTGAAATAACTGCAGTGAAATACTCCAATACTGCACTGAAACACTGGAATATCTGCAGTGAAACACTGAAATACTTGCACTGGAACCCTGAAATACCTGCATTGAAACCCTGAAATACCCCAGGCAGACCAACCAGCCCTCTCCTAGCAAGGCCAGACTTAATCCAGGCCAAATCAGGCCAGGTGTGGACTTGGGCACCTGGTCTGGTGTTGTGACACCTTCAGCTAAGGCAGCACTTCAGGGTCTGCCTGTGAAAAAAACAAACAAGAAAATGGAGATTTGCAAGAAATTCTCGCTCCTGAATCAGGCTGCTCCTTCCTCCCCCAAAGCTGGGTCTCAATTAATGGAAATATTTATTTGGGTGACTTGCAGATGATGTCTCCGGCCAATTAGCTCCATCTCAATGTTCTATTTCTTGCCTTTGAATCAATAAACAGTTCAAGATTTCCTGGAGTCGGAGCAGCAGCGCCAGTGCCAAGAGCTGTGGGTGTATTAAAACCATCCCTACAACAATACCCCAGCCCAGGGAGCTCTGCTAATCACTCCCTTGTTTGGCCGGGTGTCTGACAGAGCTGAAAGTCTCTGACACCCCCAAAAGAGGAAACCACAGCTTACAGAACCCAGGAAAAACATTTCCTAACCTCCAGGTACCCTTTGTTCTCCCTGCCTCCTGACAAGCACTTTTCCTCAGCACCACATACCTTGGATGCCTCGATAGGATTTGATTGTGAGGCTCGAGAGGTGGATGGGGATGAGTGAGGGATTATCTACCATTTATCTTTCATTTAATGGGGAAAAAAAAAAAAAAAAACACAGCAGAAAACAGGACACCGTGTTCCTGTCTGTAATTTGGGCAAATTATTCCAGGTTGCTTTCAAAATCAGGCCAGAATTTTGTGTGTGCACACGGACTCTTCTTGCGCCGTGCATGGGAGGAAGGAGGACACAAAATCCACGTTTGGGACAGAGAATCCCACAAGGGCAGCCCTTTGTCCCAATATTAGGACATCCCAAGCTCGGGGGCAAACCTGGGAGGGTTTTTTGCCTCAGCAGAAATGGGGGTGTGAAGGGAGGAGGAGCAGCAAAAGGAGGCCTGAGGTCTCCGTGTGTGGGTGCTGCCGGGCCGGGCTGCTCGGCCCCGTGGCCCGGGAAGCTGTTCCAGCCTGGAAGCTTTATGGCCATGTTAACATGGCTCCTCTCCACGGGAATTATTGCTTTGGGCCCCGAGCCACGGGAATGCAGCTCCACGGGCTGGGGTTGGCTCAGGGCCGGCGGGGAGAGCGCGAGGCACGGCCTCCCCTCCGCTGCACACCCAGTGGTGCCTTAAGCTTTAGCTTTTGTATTTTCCAGATTCTGCACTGCATTGGTGTGTGACTCTGAACTTCATACAAAGTGTCAGCAAGTTCTCCTCACAGCTCAGGCACACAGAACAATCCTTTCCCAGCCCCACAACTAAGGACACCGTGGCAGCTCCAGGCCCAAAAATTCCTCAAACAGGGAATTGAGGAGAGCAACCTGGGAGGGTGGGACTGCATCACCTGGAGCTGGAACTGGACAATGAACCCCAATGTGGAAATGGACCAGATCTTTTAAAAGTGTGAAAACTCCTGACCCTGGGTCCATCTTGGGTGTATCCACGGCTGGGCTCTTGCACTGCCCAAACTGCATCCTGTGAAGGGTTTTTAATGAATCCTTACTTTGTTCCTTTAACTCTGTCCAGCCTCTGTTCCAGGTCAGCCTCTCCAGGCATCACCAGCACCACCCAGCTCTGGGCTCCCAGCCTGCCCCACAGCCTCTGGTGATGCCTTGGGATTTTAGCTGTTGTATTTTTCATACATTCGTAACCCTGCAGTTCTTCAGTGTANGATCTTTTAAAAGTGTGAAAACTCCTGACCCTGGGTCCATCTTGGGTGTATCCACGGCTGGGCTCTTGCACTGCCCAAACTGCATCCTGTGAAGGGTTTTTAATGAATCCTTACTTTGTTCCTTTAACTCTGTCCAGCCTCTGTTCCAGGTCAGCCTCTCCAGGCATCACCAGCACCACCCAGCTCTGGGCTCCCAGCCTGCCCCATAGCCTCTGGTGATGCCTTGGGATTTTAGCTGTTGTATTTTTCATACATTCGTAACCCTGCAGTTCTTCAGTGTATAACTCCCAACTCCACGCACATTGTGAGCTGCTGCTTTCCCATTTTGGTCCGACACAATTCCCCTCCAGGCCTGGCAATCAAGGACACCCCACTGCCTCAAGCCCTGAGAGATGGAAACAAAAGTGAGCTGGGGAGAACAAAACTGGAGTAAATGACTTCATTACCTGAAGCTGTAATTGAAAGATTAACCCCCAATATGCAAATGGACCAAACTTATAAAAGTGTGAAAATTTGTGACCCATTGTCCATTTTGGGTGTAGCCCCTGGGGGGCTTTGTCTGCCCAAAATGTACCTGAAGACCCTTCAATAAATAGAACTGCTTTTTATTCACTGAATTTTGTCTGGCCTCTGTTTTTAGGTAGCCCCAAAAAAGGCATCACTGGAATGCTGCTCACCTCACCTGGACAGCTCCGTGAGGAGACTCATCCCTGCAGGGTGTTGGGAATGAGCACAGCAGGGAGATCTGACAGCAAAATGGGTTCAGGGCTGTGTTCTCCTTTATTGTCCTCCCAAAATGGGGATGGGCCCAGCACCCCTCTGTGCCACAGGGCTGTGCCCAGCATGTCTCTGTGCCACGGGGCTGTGCCCAGCCGTGCTGCCAGAGGAGAAGCCCCAGGTGAGGAAGAGGAAGGTGATGCATGTGCTGGAAGCTGGCCTGGCACTGCCACGGGCACCACAGGCAGGATGGACATGGCTCTGGATCCTCTTCCAAGATTAAATCACCACCCTGTGCCCTCCAGAAATCCTGTCAATCACAGAGATTCTCAGAATTCCTAGATTTTAAATTCTTTTGTTTTTTGTTTTTTGGTTTTTTTTTTCTGGGAGTTGAAATTGAGCTCAGCTCTGTTAACAGAGCTGGGTTTTATTTCTGCCCCTGTGACAGCAGCCTCAGGTTGGGATTACATCAAACCACCCAAAGTGAGCCATGGATGAGGTGGGCAGTGCTTAGGTGGGTTGCCCAGCTACAACCCAGGTGGTGGCAAGGATTAATTAAATTAATTAAATCGTCCCTGTGTAACAGCACCAAATTATTGTCCCCTTTCAGCACGCTGGGACTGAGTTCCACCCTCCAGACACAACGCTTCTCCCAGCCCTGGGGTATCCTCCTCTCCCAAATCCAGGGGTCTCAGTGTGGGTCCAGTCCTGGGACGAAGCATCTGGAGCCCAAGCACAGAAGCAGAGTCAGGGCTGGAGCCTGGAGCTGGCACATCAGCCGGGTCTGGCAAACGCGATTTGGATCACTCCTGACATTTTTTATTCCTTTTCCTCTCCCAGCCTCTGTCTCCTGCACAGAGACACACATCCTAGACCTTGCTGTCCATTAGCTCCCAGCAGTTCTGTCCCAATCCCAAAAAAATCGGGAGGGCCCCTTCTGGTGGAAGCGAGAGGAGGAGGAGGAGGAGGAGCACAGGCATCAAACCCCAGTTTTGTCCCGTTCCCTGCTGGAGCGAATGGATGCAAAGCGGGCAGGCTGGAGCAGCCTTGGAGCATCGGCGGGGGAAGCGGAGCCAAGAAAGAACACACGGTGGTTGTGTGCAGCGGTGACACTTCAAGAAAAATCGCTTTGAGCCGTGAGCCCGATCACTTAACGGCAGCGGGCACCTTCCCAGATTTCCTGAATCCAGCGTGAATTGCCTGAGGAAACGTCCCCCGCCTCCCTCTGCCCGTCACACACACGCTGCCCCTCTGTCTCCCGGCTCTTTTACTGTGTTTACAAATTAGGAACATTCTGGGTCAGTTAATTATGAAAATATTGGTGAGTCTGCCCGGCTGGCTCCTGCGTGGAGCCGGAGCCGAGAGGAGGCTGGAGAGAGAGGCGGTGAAAAATGAGCCGCTCGTGGTGCCGCTGGATTTTGGGAATGAGGGGGGGATCCTGCCTGGCTGCACAAGGGATGGATTTGGGGGATAAAAAAAAAGAAATCCTGTCTGGCTGCACGGGCCATGGATTTTGGGATGGGGGGGAATCCTGCCTGGCTGCACAAGGGGTGGATTTTGGGAATGGGTTTTGTGGGATCCTGCCTGGCTGCACAAGGGATGGATTTGGGGGATAAAAAAAAAGAAATCCTGTCTGGCTGCACGGGCCATGGATTTTGGGATGGGGGGGAATCCTGCCTGGCTGCACAAGGGGTGGATTTTGGGAATGGGTTTTGTGGGATCCTGCCTGGCTGCACAAGCTCCACAGGCAGCAGGATTGAGTCCCATGGACAGGCAGAAGGGTGGTGGGGAGGATGAAATCTGCTCATTTTTACCCCAGGACAAATCTCTGCACAAGGGCAGGAGCCAAATCTCCACAGAATTCCTTGGAAGTTCCCAAATCCACACTGGTTCAGCCACTGGTCCTGGATTAACTCCAGGCTCAGCTAAACCAGGACTATTTGAGTGAGAGGAAAAGGCTGGGGCTGACCCCACTGTGAGGGATCTTTGCTCTGGTCCAGTTCTGGGGAGGATGAAATCTGCTCATTTTTACCCCAGGATAAATCCCTGCACAGGGGCAGGAGCCAAATCCCCACAGAATTCCATGGAAGTTCCCAAATCCACACCAGCCCCAGATTAACTCCAGGCTCAGCTAAACCTGGACTGTTTGTGAGGGGAAAAGGCTGGGTTTGACCCTGCTGGGAGGGATCTTTGCTCTTGTCCTGAACCCCACAGGATAAACCCTGCTCTGAGCACATCAAGTCCCATTTTCTGTGCGGATTTTACATTAATTCGAGCTGGAAAAGGGCAGGTCCTGCTCCCAGCGCCAATGAAAAACTGACCTAATTCTCTGAATTATTTTCCTGAGTTTGCCTGGTATTAATGACAGGAAAAGAACTTTTCTTTCTCACTCTGCTTGAAATAAAACAGCATTTCTTTCATCAGTGAGTGGCCAACCAAAAGGTTTTAATGAATTACATCGAGGGACAAAACTTAAAGAAAAGAGAATTTTTCTGCTTTATCTCTTTCCTGATTTCCTCTGAAGAAACCAGGATTATTTTTTCCACGCCATATTAGCAGAGGGAAAAAATTCTGTGCAGATTTTTCAGATCGATTCTTCCCCTCTCCAGGCAAAGAAAAAAAGGATAATATATGTAAAGTGCAGCATATTCCCAGCATGACAACACCGCTCAATTTTCATTGCAGTTGAATTATTTGTCAGGGTGACAGATTCAAATTTAATGTGTGGTGCCACGAATGTTGAACTGTATGAAAATTGATCAATTTTCTAATATATAACACATGCTCCAGACACTTTTGAATATGTTAGGAACACATTCACTGTGTTCTTGGCTGAGGAAAAAATTAAATTTCACTATAAATTTCCAATGGATGTTACATTTTGCTCCCATTGATTTTATCCCTTATTGCACTAAGATTATATATTAAATTAGTTAATTAACGCTGGATTTAGCAGTGATAAAAATCTGAATTTAGGACCAAGCATAGCAATATTTCAATGTGGAAATAAAAGTGTTTATGATATATTAAATTAGTTAATTAAAACTGGATGTAGCAATGATAAAAAATCTGAATTTAGGATCAAACAGCAATGTTTCAGGGTGGAAATAAAATTATTTATTTTGTATTAAATTAGTTCATTAACACTGGATTTAGCAATGATAAAAATCAGAATTTAGGATCAAATGCAGCAATATTTCAGTGTGGAAATAAAATGGTTTTCCATCAAGTGATACAAAGGTCCATTCAAAGGGACAATTGTGCTATTAAACGATATTTGAAGGTCTAGGAGGGTTGGTGGAGCACTAAATTACCTCTCAAAAGGAATCAGCATCTCCTGCATCACAGCAGCTGCACGGCCTCATCTGGGGAGAACAAATGGGAAGATTAAAAACTGCTCTGGGTCACCCAGAGGAGCGTTTGGAGCCTCCTCATCCACCAAAAAGGGATTTCTGTGCTGCCAGGTGATGCCTGGGAGCAGAGCACTGGAATTCCAGGAAAATTCACCTCCCAGGATTCCAGCAGCAGCAGATAAAATGAGAATTTCCCATGTCGGTGCAGTTAAATTAAATATTTGATTTTGATTGCTTTAGGAGCATGTTCATGTTTCACTTGCTTGTATTATAGTTCCATTTTTAAAAGAAAAACTCCTTTTTTTCAACTTATTTTGGCCTTTTAATAAGATGCCAAATCGAAATTTCCAACCATTTCTCTCTTTCCCAAAGAGAAGAACACTTAAAGAAATGCCAAATCCACATTTTCAGCCAACAAAGAATTGCATTTACCTGGTGGCTCCCACAAACCTTTTTAACCAATTTTTAAGACTGAAAATACCCTGGAGCAGTTAATCCTGAAAAAAAAACCAACAAACACCAGGAGAGACCTGGGAACATCTGAGCAATGAAAATGATGATTTCATAATCCTGTGAGCATTTCTACCACAAACTGATGGATCAATCCATGTTAAATAAAATATTGATTTAATATTCCTGTGAGCATTTCTACCACAAACTGATGGATCAATCCATGTTAAATAAAATATTGATTTAATATTCCTGTGAGCATTTCTACCACAAACTGATGGATCAATCCATGATAAATAAAATATTGATTTCATAATCCTGTGAGCATTTCTACCACAAACTGATGGATCAATCCATGATAAATAAAATATTGATTTCATAATCCTGTGAGCATTTCTACCACAAACTGATGGATCAATCCATGATAAATAAAATATTAAACCACCAACAATCTTGAAGCACAAGAGAGTTAAAATTCTGCTGCTCTTTAGTTCTTGTCAGCTCTGCAAAGCTCTTCCCATCAATATTTTAGAGGAAGCAGAGGTGGTGTCTTCCTGCAAAAATTCCTTCCTCAGAATCTGGGAGGCTTTGAGCTCTTTGCTCCAGAATTGGTTGGGCTTTATTTTTTTTATGCTAAGGATTTTTTATATATTTAAAAGCATCCCAAAATCTCATGGGCTATCATTATTATTATTATTAATTTTATCATAAATTATTACACTTGGGTGCATAATTTTTGTTCCGTTTCACGCAAGGTGATCCATTGGGGTGGGATTAAGGGAAATTTTGCCTGCAGAGTCAGTTTGGCAGCAAATAAATCCACTTTGGTGCTGGGAGTGATGGCCAAAAATATTCCTTAAACCGAGCTGCAGCGGAGAACAGCTCTGGTGAAAGCACCATTTGGATCCAGTGTCAAAAATCCCCGCTGTTCCAAGGCTAAATTGATCCATATGATTGGAATATTGCCCGGGTGATTTTTTTTTTTTTTTTCCCAAAGAATCCTTTGGAAATTCCCATTCTGGATGCACTAATGCATGTTGAAGGCTTGTTGGGGCTGACATAGGAAGTGATGTAAGAAGGGAACCCTTAATATTCCAACAGGAAACGTTTTCCTCGAGGAATAGCAGACTTGAAAACTGCAGATTACGATTTAATATCAACCAGATTTCGACATTAACCGTGATTTCCGAGAACAATTTGATTTCCACCCCCCTCCTCCCTGCTTTGCTTTTTTTCCCCTGCTTCTCCTCCAAATGATCAAAACTTCATCCAACCGCAGGCGGCTCCTGGAATGAGCCCGGGGCTGCTGCGATTTCGGCGTCAGCCTCGGGAATTGCAGAGCTCTCTGGGATCCCCCTTCCAGCTCTGCCACCTCCCTGCTTCCGTGGCAGTCCCAGTCTGCCTCGGAGCCCTCGTTAAATCGCATTTTTTCTGGCTTTGGGACACTCTCTTGCCAGGGTTTTGGTGGTGTCACCCATTGATCCCTCAGCGGTCCCATCTGATGGAGCGCGGCAGCCATGAAATCTGGGCAGGTTTTGGGGTCAAAAGTGGCAAATTTCAGGATTCCCAGAGCAGTGTGAGGGGCAGAGTGATGAGAGAACTAACAACTGGTCAAATATTTCAGTTTCTGGCTGCTTTTTTCTTCACCTGCCCAAAGATTTGTTCTTGGTCTGGGAGTTCTGTCCATGCCCAGCCAAGCTGGGAAGAGGGACAGCAAACACAGAAATCATCCTTGTCCCCAGGAGCTCCCAAGGAAGGTGACAGAAAAACAGGGCCCGCTTTGGGTTTTTTGGGTTTTTTTTTTCAGGCTGGAATGAACACCAGCCCAGGCTGGATTTAACAAAGCTGGATTTTCCCAGTGCTGGAATGGGAAAGGGGAGGAGGATTTTGGTGGACAAGGAAGTTGAGTGTCAAGGTGAACTTGGAGGGGCTCAACAAAAGAAATGCAGCAAGGAGCATCCCCTGAGGGCACAGAGATCCCACCAGCGAGGCTTTGGAACGCAGCTCTTTGTTCCTGCCCGGCTGGCCATCCTCTCCTGGGGAAGAATTGGGAATTGTTCGCCAGCCAGGGCTGAAATGTAAACCAGGATCCCCCCAGAGCAGCCGGACAATGGAACGCTAATCCAGGGAGAGGATGCCCACGGGGAAGAAGCTTTGGCCACGCCGTGGGCAATCTCTGAGATGTAAATCCTGACCTTCCCACACTTGGGGAATATTCCATCCCTCCCAGGTTGTGCGCTAGCTCCAGCTTTGTTCCCTCGGGCTTGTTGTTGCCACTTTGGCACCGAGTCCAAAGGCAGCCGGGGGCTCCCGAATCCATGGAGCAGCAGGCCGCAGTGCCGGCAGCGGGATTGACAGGCGTGCAGGAAAAGTCTCCGTGGGCTGCCAGCTCCTGGAGCTGCTCAATGGAGCCACCTCCCCACGGGACATTCCTGCTTTTCTCGCTCAGCACAATCCTGATCCGCCGTGAAATTCTCATTCCCGCCTCTGGAGAAGGCGCCCACGTCGGGGCAGCTCCTGCTCGGTGCCAAATTAAATCCGTGCCAGGCTCCTCTCCGGTGGCACCACGGGCACGGGCAGAGGGCGGTGAGAAACCAGGGATGGGGAGATTCCTTGGAAAAGCCAGTCCTGGGACAGGTGGGACAGGTGCTACAGACAGGAGGTGGCCACTCTGTGCCGGCTCCCGGCCATAAAACATTGACAGGGATTTTTGGGACAAGTGGCTCCATCCCAAGCCGCTGATGGAATTGGCATTCCTGCTAAAAAGGTGCAGGAATAAACAGAAATAAAGGAAGGAAAAGGGTTCTTCGACTGGAATATTTTAAATTTTCTGATTTTTTTTTTTTTTTGCACCCTTCCCCTTTTTGGACAGATGTGGTAATTATGGAGTTTTTTTTAGTTCTCGTTTTTCCAGAGGTTCATGTCTCCATCTGGGCCTGGTCTGGAAAAATCCAGCTAAGTTAAATCCAGCCTGGGCTGGTGATAATTCCAGCCTGGATAATTCTGTCCCTGCTCCTTGCAGAGGGGAGTGTCGCCCTCGGGGCACTCGGGGTCTTGTCTTTAATTCCCACTGAGGGGAAAACATGGATTTTTAGGGGAGATTTCCCTGGGAGCCCCCCATTATCCAAGGATTGGGCCTGTGCTCCCACTCAGAGCCATCCTGACGGAATTTTTTTCCAGGTTTAAGGCATTTTCTGTCGCCTGCAAAAGCAGATGGGTGACAGATTGCTCCAAGTGACCTCACCAAAAGGCGTCATTTATTATTCCAAAGTTTCCAAGAGTTTGGGAAAATATTCCTAAGCCCAAACTCTCCTGCTCCACACGGCAAATCCCACCTGTGGAGCACAGAAAATGCTGATTTTTTGGGTCTCTCCCAGGTCACCCACCGCTGCAGATCTGTCATTTAATGAATCTCAGAATTCAACTTGCTCTTGTTTCCCTGCTTGCTTAGGGGATTTTTCCACTCTTTCTTTATGGATCCATGAATTGCTCGGTGTTCTGGAGCATATTTCACCATTTATCAACGATTATGAGGGAAGAAATAATCCCTTCTGAAAGGAGAATAATCCAAATTATTCTTATTGTTTTATTGGCAAATAAAAATATAATTTATGAGCCAGTCAAGAGCAATAACCCTTAAGTGCACGACTACAGAATAGCCCATTAAGATATTTTTAATACCATTTTTGTCTGGATTTGTGTGAGTTAATTTAAAACAAACACACGGCGCTGGCTTTCCAGGAGTATTTTGGTGTCTAACCCCAAGTTGTTTCAGGAAAAATGAGGCAATTTGGTGCCTTTGAGGAGCCTTTGGCTCAGATTTTCCAGTGCTGGGGGTGCAGTTGGTTTGTTCTCGGTGAGGTTTGATCCGTTCATTCGAGATCAGGGCTGTGGATGGGGCCGATAATTCCATTTTGGAGGGAAAAGGATGAGTCTGGCTCCCAAATTTTCCATCAGGCTGTGGGATTCCCTCTGGAAGGAAGTGTGGGGTGAGGGCGCAAAGGGTTTTTCCCGGGTTGTTCCTGGAGTTAAAGCTCTGACAGATGGGAAAGGCCAGTTCTTAGGGAATTGACAATTTTTAGGGAATTGCCGGTTCTTAGGGAATTGTCAATTTTTAGGAAATTGCCAGTTCTTAGGGAATTGCCAGTTTTTAGGGAATCTCCAGGGCAGGCCTGAAGTGCAAATCCAGGGAAAGGCACCAGGGTGGAGATGGTGGAGGTGGATCCATCCTTGCCTTTGGGAAAGGCAGGCACGGGACACTTGGACACTTTTCCATCCCTGGCAAACCCAGGGGAACCTGAGGAACATTTGAGCTCAGGAATCCAGGGATGGTTTGGGTTGGAAGGACGTTAAAGCTCGTCCCATCCCACCCCTCCCACCGTCCCAAACTGCTCCAAGCTGGCCTCAGACACTTCCAGGGATGGGAATTCCTCAGAACCTCTGGGCACCTGTGCCGGGGCCACCCCACCCTCCCCAGGGAACAATTCCTGCCCAAAGTCCCACCTAATCCCAGCCTATCCCAACTGATCCCAGCCTATCCCACCTAATCTCACCCTATCCACCTAATCCCAGCCTATCCCAGCCTATCCCACCCTTTTTCACCTTAAACCCCTTTAATAAAGGCTGCACCGAGATCCTGGAGGATCCTAAACCCCACTTTTTGGTCAGGAGAAGTTTGGGGAGCAGATGTGGGTCCTTGGGGGCAAGCAGGAGGTGAATAAATATATATTGAATAAATATTGAAATAAAATCAATATTCTCAGTTCTTCACTTACACCTGACAAACCTTTGGGTTTTTTTTAACTTTACCTTTATTTCTTTCACCTGTTTTTGCATCCATGCCCCAGTTTTGACTGAAGTCTTCCCAAATCCATTTTAAACAACGGGATTTGGTGAATTTCTGTCTTCCTTCCTTCTGTTATCAAAATTTCTCCTCTCACTCCCTTGTGCTCTTAATCCTCGTGGGAGGAATGAGAAATCCCTCGGATTTTGTGGGAATTCTTGCCCTCAAATCAAGGTTTTGGTGTCTCCTGAACCATTGAAAAAGAGGAAAAATCAAAATTTTGGCTCTTCACGTTCTTCTTCTTAGAACCTGATACATCATCACTTCGAGAATATTAGATATTCCTTATTTTTCAAGCAGAGAGACAAAAAAAAGAAAAAAAATTTGCCATGTTTTAGGAGCAAAGTGAGTACTTTACACACATCCCAACAGCTCTCTGGAAAGCATTTAAATTTACAAGCTGCTCCTAAACTTCCTGGCAGTTGGCAACACATGGGAACCCCCCTGGAAAAGAGAATTCTTGGAAATAACAAAGATTTCAGCCTCGTCTCAGGGGCTGCAGCTCCAAATTGCTGGGACAAACGCGTTACCCAGCACAGATCTCAGGGACAGTGAAATAATGGATTTAAAGCTGGTTTAAAAGATTATTTCAGGAGCTGTAAAGGGATTTTTTTTAAAAAATGAGGCGTAATTTCTTCTTTGGGGGACGCCTTTTACTCGATATTTTGGGGTGCTTGGAATATTTCATTCATCAAATCATGAAATGTTGACGTCTCGTATTTGGAGAATTGAATCTGTGAGTGTCGGTCTGTGAATGTTTTTTTTATTGTTAAAAATATTTTTTTTATTATTAATATTATATCATTTTAATCTTATATCATTTTAATCTTATATAATTTTATTACTATTTTATTTTGTCATATTATTAATTTCTACAATTTTTATTTTATTTATTCTTATTTATATTTTTATTATTGAAAATACTTTATTATTCTATATATTATATAATGTTTTAATTATTTTATTTTATCTTATTATTAATAATTAATCTTTTAAAATTATTTATTCATTTT
>VXBQ01004814.1:258431-273115 GCA_013400175.1 Phainopepla nitens
AGTGCACAGTAGCACTCTGGAAGCGATGGATTAAAGTGCTGATAGCAGCTCTTCTTCTTTTCTCTCCTGCAGAATCTGCCTGGTGACTGCTTTGCCCTGCTCCAATTCCCTGAGCACAGGCGTTATCCTGAATTTTGCACATTTATTTTATCGAGTTTAATGCCATTTGTTGGAAATTGTCCCTTTCTAGGGGGTGGGACTGGATGAGTTTTAAGGTCCCTTCCTGCCCAAACCATTCCATGATCCTGTGATGAGAAGAACGAGGAATATCCTGACCAACTTCTGCTGCCAGTGGTTGTTTTAATCATGAAAACACTCAGAGACCCACAGGATTATTCAGGTGCAGGAGCCAGATTTCCACAGTGCCCCTTACCCAGATGAAATCCACCCCCAGGACTCTCTGCTCCCGCTGGAGTTTGGAAGTTGTACAGGGAAAAGAGGGAGCAAAGCAAGGAATTCACAGGGCAGGGCTCCACCACAAACTGATCCGTGAAAAAGGCTGAGCCTCAGAGGCAAATTCAGAGAAAGGGTAGAAGAAAGAGAATCAGAAAGGTAGAAATCAGAGAAATGGCAAAATCAAGGTGAGGTGACAACACTGAGTGACCGCAGTGTTTCATTTTCCTCTTCCTCCCCCTTGTAGCCGTTGTTTCCTCATTCCACGGAGAATTTCTGCCTTTGTTTGTTGTTTTTTTGTGAGGACCATAAACATATTTCCAAGTCATGTGAAAATAATAATAACAAAAATTGATTCTAAGAGGTATTAAGTTAAAACCAGGAGGGGGAATAGCACCCTGGCAATCAGGTGATTCCCTCACACCAGGATTGGGAGGCAGCAAACAATCCAGTCATGGACTGTGTGCAGTCAGGAGATGTTTTCTCCCAGTTTCTCAGTCACACAATCATAAAAAAAATTATTATTGCAACAAACCCCGAGCTGGTTACGAACAATTCACAGGCACTAAACTGAAAAAAGAGCCTGAATTGTGAACAAATATTAACAGCAACAAATAAATCAGCGAGCACCTCATTATTTCTATCTTCTCACTCTCACAGCACATTAATCTGTGGAGCAGCCATGGATGAATCACAGAATATCCAACTTTCCAAAATTCTTTAGAGCTGGGCCAGAGATATGAAGGGGAAAACGAGAAAGTCATTCCTGGAAATGGTGAAATAAATTGTCTCATGGTTTGTTTACACAGAATATTTTCAATATTAGGAGAGGAGAGGAGAGGAGAGGAGAGGAGAGAGGGAGCTGCTCTGGTGCAAACTGAGGAGCTGGGAGCAGGACACAAGATCAGCCCCTCTGGAAGCTCCAGTGGGATTTTGGTGACAGGAATTTCACCTGTTGGTGTCCAGAAATATTCCATATTCCATACCTTATCCTGCTGAAAGGATAACTCCATTTTTTTTTTTATATTTTGCTCCGTGAATCCCTATGGGATGGGCTGTCAGGGTTGTAGCCCTTCTCCACCGTGGTGTGGAAGTTTCTGTGGGAATAAGAGCATCCCACATTCCCAGAAGCATTTTTTGGAAATGCAGAGCCCTGAAATCCAGGTGGGCAACCCTCAACCTCCACCTCTCCCTGTGGTTATAGACACAATACCCCCCATTCCCTAAACTCCTCTTTTTTTCCCTGAACTCCTCTTTTTCCACCTCCCAACTCCCAGTATGTTTTTTCCAGCCTTTTCCCCGCTCCAGGACTGACTGATTGATGGGAGCAGTTGATCTCCCTGCCCTCAGATGGGTGAGCAGCTGCCACTTGCAGAGGGTGAGGGAATGAACTCCTCCTTTCTGCCCCGTCCCGCTGTGCCGGCCCAGGGGTGCCGCTGGGAGCCGCTGGAATCCCCCAGCTGGTTTGAGTGAATTGGATTCACGTTCCCTCCTGACCCCTCGGCTCGGCCTGCCCTTTCATCCCAGCTCTGAGGGGGCCTAAGGCTACTGAACTTCCGTGGTGGGATGAGCTCAGGGTATTCCGGCCTTTTGGCCAAAATCCAGGGAATTGGCTCAACTCCTGTCTCTGTTGTGCAGGGAGGCACAGGGAGAGACATCCCAAGGAATCCTGCACAGCCCCGAAGCCCCCAGGGGGTTTAATGGGATCACTTCAACCCTGAGTTTGCAGGGATTCAGGGAAAGTTTCCCTCCATCCTCTCCCCATCCCGAATTTCACCCACAGAGCAGGAAGGGCTCCTTCCTCTTCCACCCCTCCAGGATTTTACTCCTTTTCAGTGACTCTTGCAGGCTGATGCAAAGAAAAATTCTTGCCGTGGTGGCTGCTGAGGTGTTTGATGTGGAACATGGAAAAACTACCCCAAAAAACCGACAGAAAATGGTGCAAATGTTCAGAATTGATTTTCTCAGCCTGGGACCCCTCTGTCATTTCACTCTCTTGAGCAGAGTCCTGAATCAGGAATTCATCCACCAGGAAAATGAGAGGGAGAGGCTTTCACAGAATCCCAGAATCCCTGAGGCTGGAAAAGCCCTCCAAGGCCATCGAGCTGGTGTTGATGGAGCAACGTTGCTCCATGAAATGGCACTGGGACATTTCCCATGGATGGAAATGTTTCTCTCCTTCCATTCCCAGGTGTTTGTGTGACCACAGTAATGCCTGGGTGAGTGTTTGGATCAGGAGAGCCACAGGAAGGTGATTCTGACACCAGGAAAGAAAGAGCCTCTCTCCCACTTGCTCTTTGAAATTGTCTCTGCAAGGCTTCGAAAATGGATTCAAAATTCCAAAATTATTCACATGTCAGGGCTGAAGCTGCAGCTTCCAAACTCTTTATTTTCCCTCAGCTTTGGCACTTTGACCAAATTTAACTGGATTTTTTTTTTCCCTTATTTCAACACCTGGGTGCTTTCTGAATGTCTCCTCCAAAAGGTTTCATTGCAGCTCTCCTTAGAAATCCCTCCAAAACTGGGACACTGCTGCCCCGTGCCAGTTTTGGCACGATGTGGGTGGGATAACTCGATGCTGTGGTCTGGAGGAGATCCCTGCATCCCTGGGACAGCTGATCCATCTCTTTTCCTGTCCAGTGCCTCTCTCCTCCCTTCTCTGGAACTCCAAACTTTGTGTTTTCCCCCTGCTCTTGGGCGTGACTGGGGTTTCATCCCTGGAAAGCTTCTCGGGATGTGGAGCCAAGGGGTTTTTACAAGTGAGAGGTTTCCATCTCTCCCTTCCAAAGGCAGGAAAAGTTCCCTGTCGGAGGCGCTGATTTATTGCCCCGTTTAACGAGGTTCTTGTCAGAACCTGGTTTAGTGGTGTAAATGCAAATGTCAGGTGGGGATAAATCAGCGGGGGAAGGGGTGGAGGAAGAAATATTCCCCTTCTCCGGCGGAGATAAAGCAGCGCCGCGGGTGAAGTGGAATCCGCGGGGTTTGGGGACATCCTCCTTGGTGTGCCGTGGCAGATCAGGCGATCTCAGCGCCGCTGAGTGCCCTCTCCAGTGTTAATTGCCTCTTAGCGGAGGGGCAGGAGAGCCCCATCCCCCGGGATGTGACAGCTCCCAGCCCCGGATCCTCACCCTCCTGTGAACTCCCTGCACTCCGGAGTCAGTATCCCTGGAATTCTCCTTCCTTGCTTGCACGGGGAGGTTTGCAGGCAGATCTGAGCTCTGAGATCATGGAATGATAACTCAATTTTTTTTTTTTTTTTTTTTACTCTGCTCCGTGAATCCCTAAGGGATGGGCTGTCAGTGTTGAACCCAAGCCCTTCTCCACCGTGGTGTGGAAGTTTCTGTGGGAATAAGAGCATCCCACATTGCCAGAAGTGAGAGAAAGGTTTGGGTTGGAAAGGGAATCAAAACTCCTCTCATTCCAGCCCCTTCCCAGATCACGGAATTGCAGAGTGGCAGAAGGGTTTGTGTTGGAATGGGGAAATCAAACTCTCCCCATTCCCTCGGGCAGGGAGCCTGCACTGGCCCAGGGTGCTCGGATCCTCTGTGCCGGCAGCTCTGGGGTGATGGAGCAGGCAAGGAACTCTCTGCAGCAGCTCCAGATCTTATATTTAGGAAACATTTGGGAATGGGGAGATTCCCTGTGCCTGAGGCCGTCCCTCAGTGTGTGTGACACAGGGGAGGGGTGGGGACAGCCTGGGGACGCTGCAGCTCACAGAAAATCCTGGCTGTGAGGGACCATCAGGCCAGGAGAGCCCAGGAGCTGCAGGTCTGTGCCCTGTGCCTTCGGAGCAGCATTCCCTCTCCCTGCTGACCTCGCTCCCGGTGTTAACCCCTCACCTGCCTGCCCGGCAGGAAAAGCACCAAATCCCAGCAGCTGCTCCCCTTCCAGCTCTTCCCAAAGAAACAGGGAGATGCCTCCCAGATGTCCCGGGGGGAGTCTGCAGCACTGGAGCTGCTGGGGGGAAATTTTCTGTGTCCCCATGCCCACCTTCCTGGGCTGGCAGTCCCAAAATGTTGAAGCTTATCTTTTTTTTCCAGGATCAGGATTAAATGACAGATGGTATTTCTTGATCCAACTCAGATGTTTATTAGCTCATACCTATATTACAGTCTCACAAANGTCCCAAACCCCATGGATTCCTCTCTCCCTGCCTCTCCCAGAGCTCAGGCTGTGCTGGCTGTCCCAAACCCCATGGATTCCTCTCTCCCTGCCTCTCCCAGAGCTCAGGCTGTGCTGGCTGTCCCAAACCCCATGGATTCCTCTCTCCCTGCCTCTCCCAGAGCTCAGGCTGTGCTGGCTGTCCCAAACCCCATGGATTCCTCTCTCCCTGCCTCTCCCAGAGCTCAGGCTGTGCTGGCTGTCCCAAACCCCATGGATTCCTCTCTCCCTGCCTCTCCCAGAGCTCAGGCTGTGCTGGCTGTCCCAAACCCCATGGATTCCTCTCTCCCTGCCTCTCCCAGAGCTCAGGCTGTGCTGGCTGTCCCAAACCCCATGGATTCCTCCCTCCCTGCCTCTCCCAGAGCTCAGGCTGTGCTGGCTGTGCCATTCCGCTCCTGTCTGTGTCCCCTGCCTGTCCCTCTCCTTCCAGGACAGCCAGGAGTGGGTCAGGAAAGGCCAGCTCGTACCTCCCTGCTTTTCCACCCTCAAATATGGGGTTTTTTTCCCCAAACCAGCACCATGGGCAGCTAATAAAACCCATTAAAGATGCTGCTGGATGTAAAAGCCAGCTTTTTTTGTCCGGAGCCATAAAAGCTCTTAAAGAGATCCAAACCGGAAAAGACAGGCCCCTAATAGTGAAAACAAGGGGGGAAAAAAGGGGAGAATAAAACTGGCACGAGGGTCCCGAATTTTTCCACGGCTGATTTGGGCATTGCAAGGCACTGGCACGGAAAAGCAGCAGCCACAGCCCCACAATGGCAATAAATAAAACACTCCGGGTTATGCCGCGGTCCAGCGGCTCCGGGCAGAGCCAGCGCCGGGCTGGGGCACCCTGGCACAAAAATCGGGATTGGGAAAGGAGCAGGAGTTAATTAAGCCTGGATCTTTTATTCCCAGCGGCGATTCAGCGCGGGTGAATGAGCGGAGTGCCAGGTCCCGGTGGGAATGTCGCTCCCGGCCCAGGAGAATCCGATCCCATTATTAGCATAACAATCCTGCCCAGGATGCCCTCGGCTGATGTAATGCCAGGGGTGAGCAGGGGAGAGGGAAATTTTTCCATGCGGGAGCTGGGGCTGTGTCAGCGCATGAAATTCCCTTTTTTTTTTTTGCCTCTCGCTGCCCTCGTGGGATGTTTGCTAATTGAGGCAGTGCTGGAAAACAATCGGTGCTGGAGCTCCCTTCCCCCAGCTCCTCCTTTAAATCCACATTATTGTGACTTTCAGGGCTGCTCCTTAGAGCCTGGGATTATTTGCATTTCCATGTGGGGATGAGGAGCAGTTTTTGGGATGGGCAGGTGGGAGCAGGAGGCACCTCCACTGCTCATCTCTCCTGGAACAGACACTTGGAGACCAAAAATCCCCATTTCCCAAACTGTCCCCATTCCTCGGGTGGAAGGATTTGGGCTGGGATGGTTGTGCTTGGTGCTGTCCAACACTGGGAACAGAATTCCTTTAATTATCATTCCTTTAATTTCCCAGCCGGGGAAATCCGAGTGTTTGGTGACCAAAGCAAGGATTTGTCTTCCTTGGGTGTAAATAACACCCTAACCATGCTGGTTTAGTGGGATTTTTAGCGGGTTTTTCCCACACATTGGCCTTGCAGGAGCTTTCCAAGGACTTTTGGTCATTCCTTGATCCAGGGACTGCACAGATCATTCCCTGCAGGAACGGGACACTGCTGACTCACTGAATTCTGTGGATTGATCCATTTCTTTTGTGTAGAAACACTGGAACAGCTCCTCTCCATGATTATTTTATTCCTTTGAGAGGCTGGAAATGCTGGGTCCTGCTCTCCCTGCAATTCCTGTGCTCCTGCTGAAGGGGTGCTCTCAGATTTCGGGCACACCTCCGGAATTTGGCTCCACCAGCACCCCAAGGATGAGCTGCAGCACCAATGCCCTGCTCCTTTAAGCAGCAGCCAGAAGCTTTCTCAAAATCCTCACCCCAAAAGAAAAGAGGAAAAAAAAAAAAAAAAAAGAGTGTTTTGGCATCAGAACAATTTCTCCATTACCTCAATTAGTTCCAATGATCTGGAAAGGCTTTCCCTGGAGAATTCCAGCCCAGGGAAGGCTGGAGGAGGCTGGAGGTGTTGATCTGAGCATTACTCAGCAGCACAGGTTGCACTGAAGTCAGGCACTGCTGCTGTCACTGCTGGCTGCCTGCACTCGTAAACTCATTAATTATATCACTGCACTAATTAAGGGCTGCCTTCTCTCCAAGGAGCCCGGCTCCAAGGCTGTCCATCAATTCCGTGAGGTCTGGCCTTGGCTGAGATCATTATTTCCTGAAATGCTGTAAAATCTCCTCATAAAAATTAAAGCTTTTGCATGTTTTTTTTAACCCATCTTCATCCTCTGCTCAGAGACAAGCAGCAATTAAGGAAAGATTCAGGGGGAAAAAAAAGTGGGGATTCCAAATTCCAGCAGTTTGGGAATGATATAAATGTGGAAATATGGAAGTAAATATGGAAGTGTCCTCAGAGCCCCTGGAATGGGGATGGATCCTGTGGGGAGATGGATTTGCTGCTGTCCATGCTCCAAATTATCCCTGATCCTACAGTGGGAATGAAGCAAACCCAAGGATGACGATGGAGTAAACCGGGATAAATAAAACAGGCGGAGAAAATTCCTGCCTGGTGTTAATCAGTGCCCTGGTTCTGGTGGAGTAGAGCCAAATTCCACCAGCTGAGGCTCTGGATTGCATATTCCTCCCATAAAAACGGTGTTTGGGATATCTTGGCAAAAGCTGGGTATTTTTATACCCACTCCTGCCTGGGCAGTGCTGTGGAGGGATGAAATCCAGTCACACCGGGGAAAAAAAACACAAATTCAGGCTAAAAAAAAAAAATAAATCACCCTGGGAGCCTGTGGAGCAAGAGGGGGTTTTTATAGGATTCTTTTGGTCCAAGGAACCTGCTCTAAGCTGGGGGACACCCAGGGATTGGTGGGGAAGGACAGGGAAGGAGAGGGAGGAGCACCCTCATTCCCAGCACTCCGTATTGATCCCGAGCTTCCCAGCATGGGATGTTGGCATTGGAAGTGGCTGCTCCCAAGGTGAGCAAGAGTGGAAACATTTTTTTGGCTTTCCCCGTGAAAAGAAAGCTTTTTTTTTCTGCTCTTCCTGATTGTTCAGAATGTTCCTCAAACCCGAATTCCGGCTCCAAGGCTCAAAAAGGTGCTGAGGAACGTGGGATCCTGGAATGGTTTGGGTTGGAAGGGACCCCAAAGCTCCTCCAGTTCCCCCCAGGATGGGCAGGGAACCTCCCGCAGCTCAGGGTGCACAAAGTGGGCGAGCCCCGAGGATTCCTGGCTCTGGGGTGCAAAATACCCTTTTTTTTTTGCATGGATTTTTCTCCTAAATCCGGCATTTTTCACTTTGTCTCTCAGTGTGCGCCGGGGTTGGTGTTGTTGATGAACACAGATGGTTATTTTCAGTTTTAAACCCCCCCCAAAAAAGGCAAACATTGTTTGGAATCACTGTTTTCGGGGCTGTTTTGGGGCTGTTCTGGGCCTGTTTTAGGGCTGTTTTGGGGCTGTTTTGGGGCTGTTCTGGGGCTGTTTTGGGGCTGTTTTAGGGCTGTTTTGGGGCTGTTCTTGGCCTGGTTTGGGGCTGTTNCTGGTTTGGGGCTGTTTTAGGGCTGTTTTGGGGCTGTTCTGGGCCTGGTTTGGGGCTATTTTGGGGCTGTTTTGGGGCTGTTCTGGGGCTGTTTTGGGGTTGTTTGAAGCGCTGGGAGGGCCGAGGGAGGCAGGGATTGCTCCAGGGCACAAGGCACATTCCTTGGGGTTTCCAGGCCTCCAGTGAAAAGCCCCAATTAATCCATAACCAGCCGAGCGTGGAAAAGCCAGGAGCTGGGAGTGCAGCCTCGGGCTCCGGGGCCAAAGGCTAAAACCCGTGCAAGGAGCTAAATGAGTTCCCTAATTGGGATTTTTGCCCATCCTCGGGTCCTGACCAGAATGAAATCAGTGACAAATTCCCAGTTTTCCCCCCCTCACACCATCCCCTTGGCTTTTCCCAACCCTGTTAGCGAAGGAATTGATTACTAGAATATATGATAATAGCAGAAATTAAAGAATCAAATTTATATTGATAAATTTGTATTTCATTTCTGATAAATTTCATGTGTCAGAAATGAAATAATAAGTGGGCAGAGGAACTGGAGCAGCCCTGAGGTGATGCTGGGGTTGGGTGGGATGCTCCAAGGAGAAGCTGGAGCTGTCCCTGAGAGCAGCAGATCTGATCCAGCCGTGCTTCCCGAGCAGATTCCTGATTTTCAGGAGAGGGGATGAGTATTTCATGTTCCAGGGTGAAAAATCCCATAAAGAAAATGCATCTGCCTCTCAATAATCTAGAGGACTTTGACTTAGGAAGCAAAAGGAATGACAGAAATATGGGATTTAGTGTGGGGGTTTCTTTAGGATCATGGAATGGGCTGGCTTGGGAGTGACCCCAAAGTTCATCTGTGGAAATCCCAGTCCAGCTGAGCCCCATTCCCACATCCCAAGCTTTTCCCTGTGTCCCCTGTCCCCATCCAGGAGCTCCCTGGAGCAGCCCCAGCCCGGATTTTCAAGGGGGGCTTTCTTCGTGTTATTATTTTTTGTGGTCAAAAGGTTGCACAGACTCTTTTTTTTTTTTTTTCTTTTTTTTTCCTGATGCAGAGGCTTAGAAAGAGTGGAAAGGCAAATATTTGGATAATTCCTCAGGCCAGCGGGTTCCATCAAAAGTTCCACAGCCCTCTGCAGCAAACCTGAACAGTTCAAGCCACAAATGCTGTTTTTGCAGCCATAAAACACCCAGGGAAAGGGAAAAAAATAAAAGAAAGAAAAAAAAAATGGAAAAAAAAGGAAAAATATAAAAAAAAATAAAATCAAATAATGAAATCCATTTTCCATTCGCTTGAAACTTGTAAAATTTAATGTGGTGAAAAATGACAGTTTAGTCCCAGAAGGAGAGGGCCCGGAGAGGTTGGGGTTGTTGATGTGGGAGGATCAGGGAATAGGTCTGGAATTGTGTTCTCAGTCCCAGAAAATAATTGCTGGGAAATGCCAGAGGGCAGCAGGAGAAGCTGCAGAGCCTGGGCTGCTGATGGCCCCGGGCTGCGTTCATCCATGCATGAGATTGGGAAGAGCAATTCCCTACTTGCTGGGAAGAACTACCCAGTTATACTCTAAAATCCCTTAAAATCCCATTTTTAGGCATTAAAATTCCAAATTTAAAGAGAAAAATTCTAAATATAAAGCTTAGAATTCTATATTTAAAGAGTAAAGCCCTAAATTTAAATTATAAAATTCTAAGCTGGGACAGTAAAATCCTAAATTTAATTAGTAAAATCCTAAATTTAAAGAGAAAAATTCTAAATTTAAAGAGAAAAATTCCAATCCTTATCCCTGGAATTGTTCAAGGCCCGCTTGGATCAACCTGGGATAGTGGAAGGTGTCCCTGCAACCCATGATCCTAAAGAAATCCACCTCAAATCCCATCATTATATCATTATTTTTGCTTTCTAAGTAAAATCCTCACAATTTTTGAGGATAAGATGAATTTTTTATATTTTTTTTTAACCCTGAGACATTGAAAACTCATCCTATCTCCCAAAAATCCAGGAGGATGAAATATGCGAAAAATTTCCCAAGAGTCAGCCACAAAACCCCAGACTCTGAGCAGCTAAAAACCAACATTATCCCCCCTGCCTGGGAGAATTTGACATTTCTGGGTCCTGGCAGCATTTTTCCAAAGAAAATTAAAAAATAACTGTTCCTAATTAAAAAAAAAAAACAAACAAACCTCTCTTTACTTTCCCTTTTCCATTTGCAAAGGGAAAAACACAAAAAAACTCTCTTTCTGTCCTTTTTTTTTGTTTTTTTTAACATGGGAAACGTTAAAAAGTCATCAAATCTCCCCAAACGAGCACTAATTAACCAGCAAACACCAGAGCTGGGAAGAGAAATAAACCCAGGACCGGGATTTTCTGTAGCTCGATTCAAACCTGGGATGTTTTAAGGCCATAAATGCATTTTCGTCATTCTGGGGGTTCCTAATTAATGACTGGAGAGGAAATTTGGGCGGCAGGGAAACACGGGATGGTGGTTTTTTGGGATGGGGATGCCTTCAGCTGCCTCAGGAAGCCAGAGCCCACCGGGTAGAGCCACCCCCTGTGAGATCTCCATGAAATCTCTCCTCATTTCTCCAAAAAGCTTCTCCACCTTTTTTTTTTTTTTTTTTTAATGGAGATTTCACATTCCCCGTGATGCCTTAAGTTTTAGTTTTGATATTTTTCAGATTCTGGGTTTGTTTAGTGTGCAGCTCTGGGTTGGTGAGCTCTCTGCACAGAGCAGGGAGACAAAACAATTCCTTTCCAGCTTGGGACCAGTTTTAAGCCCAAGAGTGGAAACAACAGTGAAGGCAGAGAGGGAACAAGGAGGATGGAGCTTCATCACCTGCAGCTGGAATTGGACAATTCACTCCAATCTGCTGATGGACCCAAACCTATCAAAGTGTGAGGCCTCGTGCCCAGGGATCCATTTTGTGCCCATTTGTGGGTTTGAAGAAGAAAAAGGAAAAAGGAAAAAGGAAAAGGAAAAGGAAAAGGAAAAGGAAAAGGAAAAGGAAAAGGAAAAGGAAAAGGAAAAGGAAAAGGAAAAGGAAAAGGAAAAGGAAAAGGAAAAGGAAAAGGAAAAGGAAAAGGAAAAGGAAAAGGAAAAGGAAAAGGAAAAGGAAAAGGAAAAGGAAAAGGAAAAGGAAAAGGAAAAGGAAAAGGAAAAGGAAAAGGAAAAGGAAAAGGAAAAGGAAAAGGAAAAGGAAAAGGAAAAGGAAAAGGAAAAGGAAAAGGAAAAGGAAAAGGAAAAGGAAAAGGAAAAGGAAAAGGAAAAGGAAAAGGAAAAGGAAAAGGAAAAGGAAAAGGAAAAGGAAAAGGAAAAGGAAAAGGAAAAGGAAAAGGAAAAGGAAAAGGAAAAGGAAAAGGAAAAGGAAAAGGAAAAGGAAAAGGAAAAGGAAAAGGAAAAGGAAAAGGAAAAGGAAAAGGAAAAGGAAAAGGAAAAGGAAAAGGAAAAGGAAAAGGAAAAGGAAAAGGAAAAGGAAAAGGAAAAGGAAAAGGAAAAGGAAAAGGAAAAGGAAAAGGAAAAGGAAAAGGAAAAGGAAAAGGAAAAGGAAAAGGAAAAGGAAAAGGAAAAGGAAAAGGAAAAGGAAAAGGAAAAGGAAAAGGAAAAGGAAAAGAAAAAGGAAAAGGAAAAGGAAAAGGAAAAGGAAAAGGAAAAGGAAAAGCTGTTCCATTTGGTCTTTCCTGCTGATTTTCCATGAGCCAAACCCGCCTTGGATCTGGAGACAGCTGCAGCATGCAGCAGAGAACAGGGGATTGGGATCTATTCTGAATTCTGGCTCTTCAATTCCCGCTTCCACGGGCCTGCCTCTTCCCAGAATCACAGTGGGCAGCACTCCCGTCCTCCTCAGCCCAGCAGGAGAGCCTCCAAAATTCCCAACCCTCAGGAATTGTTCCCGGGTTCCTCGGGGTGCAGGGGCTGCCCCTGTCCCAGCAAACCCCAGGATGCAGAGCAATAATTTGGATTTGTGGGGCAGGGATGGCCTGGCCGTTCCTCCCAGCTGCCTCCCGCAGCCCAGACGGGAACATTCATTTCACACCACAAACAGGGATTTTTTTTTTTTCCCCCTACTGAGGCTTTCTTTTATCGGGATTCAGTACAATAAACAAAGGGGACGAGCTGATTTCCCTGGCAAAGGCCCCAACTCCTGCACAAACAGTTCCCAGGCCTGGCACACGCAGGGATTTTGCACCATCCCTGGCCAGGCAGGGCCATATCAGCCCTAAAAACCCTAAAAAGGGAAATGGCAATTCAGCTCCTTCCCCGTGGGCTGCTCCTGCTCCCCCTGCCCTGCTTTGCCTTTGGGTGCCTGCACAGCAAAATGGATCGTTCTAGTAGCAAAGGGAACTTTTCCAAGCTGGGGATGGCACCTCAGGGAGGAAATTGTTCCCTGTGAAGGTGGGGAGGCCCTGGAATAGAATTCCCAGACCCTGGAAGTGTCCAAGGCCAGGCTGGAGCCAGCTGGGATGGTGGGAGGTGTCCCTGCCCATGGAATGAGATGATCCTCAAGGTCCCTTCCCACCCAAACCATTCCAGGACTCCATGATTCTGTAATTTCTTGTAATTCAGTTTTTACTTTGCTTCTCCCAACCACTCTGGACACTCCTCCAGGTTTCTGCTGCCCTTTTAGATGTCCCATTTGAGAAGAAATTCTTCCAGCTCAAAGTCATGGATTTAAACTCCATTCCTGGCTTGGGACAAAGCCTTTCCCTATAGAGCACACCTTAATTGGTCCTTTATTAATTGGGATAAAGGATCAGAGGAGCCAAGCCCAGCTCCATCACTCCTTATGTCCTTGGCTTTTCCTACAGGTGGCCCTTGGGCTGCAAAAAGCCTCTAATTAATTACAAATAAAGCCATAATTCATTAATTTGATAAGGTTTTTCCTCAACTCCAACTATGGATGGAGCACCATGGAATCACTGAGGTTGGGAAAGACCTTTAAGGTCATCGAGGTCCCCTTGTTTCAGAGCACCACAAAGCAGACAAGCACTTTATTTTTATTTCCTTTACAGAGTTAGGTTCTGTGGATTTTTTTCCTGGAACTGGAAAGACCCTGGATCTATTATTAAACAATCTATAGATTAGATAAATAAAAAAATAATAACAATAATAATAATTAATAATAGATTAAACAATCTATTATTGTTAAGGAACCTCTGCATGAATGTTTGACAGAAGTAGGGATTTGCAAAATATGAAATCCAGAACCTGCCAGTGCTCGTGGCAGTGACAACCTGGAATCCAGATCCCACCAGTACCCCCAGTATCACAGGGAGAGCACCCTCAGGGAGCAACCAAAAAATCCAGGGAAAATCCAAACCCTCCTGGGTCACCCCTCAGGCAAATCTCTCTCCCTAGAACAAGCCAGGATTCATTCCTGGCCATGATTCCTGCTCTGAGCCCAAGCAGGGCTTGATGAAGTGATTTTTCCTGACATCGTGATGGGAGTCACTGTCAGAGGAAGGGCTGGAGCAGGGGGCAGCTTTCCTGGGAATGCTCCAGCCCTTCCCTGAGCCAAGCTCAGGTACCTGCAGGCAGCTCCCCCTTGGAAAAACACACCATTTTCCAAAGGTAAGGCAGGCTTGGGTTACTAGGAACACAAATCATTACGGCTAAAACTGCATTCCCGTTTTATTGTATTTGTTTTATTTATAATTTTATGACTTATTCCACATTTTTCCATATTTTCCATGTGTTTCACGTCACGCTTGTCCCGTTCAGGCCTTGACATGGAAACTTGGGCTCCTCTCCACGTGTTGGACCTTTCTAAACAGCTTTGTTTCGTTGTTTGCTTGGCTTGTCCCATCCCTGGAGCCCGGGAAAGCTGGAGTGTTCTCCCACCTGGGAACAGGACAGGGTGAGAAGGGAACAAAAGCAACTGGGAATGGAATAAATTGAGAACAAACCCCATCCAACTGGAGCTGGGACAAAGAACAGCCTGAGCCTCCCCTGGTTTGGGCTGTGGGTTTGCTCAGGGGTTTGAGTTGTCAAAAATAGAGATTTTTCCGTGCACTGCTCAAGGTGTGGCACGTGCATGCCCGGATTTCCCACCACATCCACAGCAGGAAGGACAGGGAAGCTCCTCCTGGTGCTGCCAGGCTCCTTCCCTGCTGGAAGGTGCTCTCCTGGCTCTGCAGGCAGAGTTCATTCCCTATTTTCCCCTCTCCTGGAGACACAGACATTTTCTTTCTCTCTCAAAACTGGAGCAAAATCAGGATTGTTGCTACTTCTAGCCGCTCTTCCAAGGCTTTGTGCCAACAGGAACATTGGGTCAGTGTGCAAAAGAAAAAGCCCTGGGAAATCTGCTGGAGCATGTGGGGTGCTCCTGACAGGAGCTGCTGGCACGGGGCTGGGAGCGTTTCACACCAGCTCAGCTCTCCCTCGCCAGTCTTGCACCCTCCCTGACCCCCCTGCTCATTCTCATGCAGTGCAATCCCACCAGAAGGCTCCCAAACCAACCAATATCATCTCCCTGATGGCAGAAGGATGCTCAATTCCTGGGAAAAAAAAAAAAAAAAAAAAAAAAAAAAGAGAG
>VXBQ01004814.1:291247-312761 GCA_013400175.1 Phainopepla nitens
AATATAAATATAAATATAAATATAAATATAAATATAAATATAAATATAAATATATGTGTGCATACTGCATGTGTACACACATATATATTCACGTACACACATGTATATTCATGTTAAAAATATATAACATAACACATCTGTAGGATGAACTCCAAGGGCAGTGATCTCCAGGGTTCTATAATATTTTATATTTTTAGGAGACAATTAAATGTCAGTGCCACTCGCTGAGCCAGAGCCATGCCCAGCTCCTCACCCTGGCACCACAGACTCATTCCAGACTCAGCAACAGCAATTTCCCAGCTGGTATTGAGCAGGAGCTGCTCCCAAATTTCCTAAATCAAGGAAACCCCACTTCTAAACCTTTGGGGGAGTTTGCCTAAAGGGGCCTCACTGAAATATCTGTCCCAGCTCCCCTCTCGCAGAGCATCTCTGCAAATAAACACTTCCAGCAGCAGCGAGGGAATAAACCCTGCCCTCCCTCCGGGCTCGTGGCTGCCCTGGAAAGCGAGGAGCAGGGAGAGCCGCAGGCGGGCTGGAACATCTGCTGGCCCTAATGGCAACAGCAAGGCTCGGCGTTCCCCGGGTCCCGAGCACGATGGATCTCAGAAACGCATTTCATCATCTGGGCGGGGATTTCAGCACCAGTTGGTCCCGTCCCCAGCATCCCATCCCGCCTCTCGCTGCGTGCCGCCGCGGCCAGGCACTTCAAAGGGGACGGGATTAGGGTCTAATTGGATTTCTGGTCTCAATTAGGGCACGAGGGGAAAGCTGACAGGGAAAGCTGCAGCCATCTGTAGCAGCACGTGGGTGATTTACAGCTCCCACCCCGCAGCGTGCAGGCTGCATGGAAACCTTCCCTGGAGGGGAGCAGGACTCATCTGATCGCAGGGAATCCGTGGGTATTTCACATCGGGATGGGATGGGATGTAATCAAGCATTCCCTCACTTCCATCCTGGGGATGGGGACAATACCTGGAGGGGAGCAGCATTCACCTGATCCCAAATTAATCCATGGATATTTCACATCAGGACGGGATGTAATCAAACATTCCCTCACTTCCCACAGCATGAGGGATGGGGACAGTGCCTGAGGGGAGGTGATCTCTGGCTCCTTTCTCCTCCCAGACACCCGATCCCGTGGGACTGAGGGACGTTCCGGCGGGTTTCACCTGGAAATCAAGCAGAGACGATGTCCCAAGCAGCAGCTGAAGCAAAGGAGCAGCCTGGGGCACCCAGGGCACCTCAGCTGCCACAGGAGGCTCATTCCTGCAGCCAGAGGTTCCGTGGCTGCTCCAACATTCCCATGTGGGCTCCAGAGCCAGCCCTGGGAGCAGCAAAAAGAAGGACTGAGGCTGTTCAGGGACACCAGCAGCTGTCAGGAGAGGAAAAGCCCAGGCAAGGGGAGCTCCCCAGAAATGCTCTGTTCTGAGCCACTCTGTTCTGAGCAGCACCCTCAGAGCCACCGGGCTGGGACTGAGGGGTGCCCCAGGCTCTGTGTGGCCACAGCAGGGTCACCTCACCCCAGCCAAGCACAGCTCCTCAGTGACAATCCCAACAATCAGCCACGGCCACCGAGGAGCTCCCAGCCATTCCCACCCTCAGCAGACACGGCTTTCCAGCACTATTTTTGCTGCCCACAAGCGTTTTCCTTCAGCTGGTTCAAAATCAGGGCTGGAAAAGCAGCAGCTGGATGTGAGAGGGTGGGAGCAGCTCCGTCCAATTCCGAGGGCGACGCTGCCGTTCTCACCCACACACCTTGGGATTGTGCCTTGGGCCCTTTCCATGGGGGCTTCCAAGCTGGTTTTTCCTTTCTGTTGAGCAATCTGGGATTTGCTGGGTGTTCTCCCGGGCGATAGAGGTGGGGATGAGGGCTCAGCACGTTTTTGGAAGGGCTGGAAGCGAGCCTTGTGTTTGGAATAGAATTGGGAAAGGAGCCCTCAGCAGTCACCAGCACTTTCTCCTATACCAAGGCAAAAAACTGAACTGAAATTTCATAGAGGTGGCACAAACAGAGTGGAAAGAACAAATGCTGAGGGGGGAAAAAAATAGACCAAACCACAAGAGCTGCAGGCAAAGTGGTTCTAGAAAAAGGCTGGAGCTGAAGTGTGTGATTCAGAGTGTCAGAGGTTCAATACTATTGCCTCCAATTTAAATCACTTCTGAAAGAAGTGCAAAAGAAAGGTGATGAAAGGGGCCTAATGCTGTTCCCTGGTCGGAAAAACACAGCCCACTTGTGCCCTGTGGGGAAGTTTTGCATTTTGGCCAGACAGGGCCCTTCTGGAGCCTGTGCTTGTTTTGCAAAGTTGGAGTCACCAGCGAGCCACGGAGGGGGAACACTCCCAGCTCTGAGGAGGATGAGGAGCAGCAGCTCCTGGAGGGAGGGAGCACAGCTGGGGTCACAGAACAGCTCCTGGAGGGAGGGAGCAGGACTGGGGTCACAGAGCAGCTCCTGGAGGGAGGGAGCAGGGCTGGGGTCACAGAACAGCTCCTGGAGGGAGGGAGCAGGACTGGGGTCACAGAGCAGCTCCTGGAGGGAGGGAGCACAGCTGGGGTCACACAGCAGCTCCTGGAGGGAGGGAGCAGGGCTGGGGTCACACTCAGGAGTGCTCCCACTCCCAGCACAGAGATGTCACACCCTCCTGCTCGCTGGCCGAGGCTGCTGTGGGTGGAAGGAACCACCAAAAACCATCCAGTCCAGCCCACCCTGCCCTGGGACACCTCCCACCAGCCCAGGCTGCTCCAGCCTGGCCTTGGGCACTTTAGGGATCCAGGGGCAGCCACAGCTTCTCTGAGCACCCTGTGCCAGGGCCTGCCCACCCTCCCCATAAAACATTTCTTCCTTAAATCCCATCCAAATCAATCACAAGCACCCTCCTCTCCACATTTTCTATCTGGAAGGGGGCTCAGGGACACCAGGAAGGCACAGGCAGGGAATTCCCACTGCACCACAGGGGATGGGGACAGGTGACCCCCCTCACGGCGCTCACAACACCCCCATTTTGGGAAAAATCACAGAGCAGCAAAGCTGTGCCCACCCCTGGGCATGCAGGAGCTGAGGGACCCCGAGCCTCCCCCCAGGGGCACAGGGAGCAGGGTTTGACATTCCCACCTGGGATTCCTAAGCCCTGCACCTTTTCCAAGGCAAGTCCTCAGAGATGGAGGCAGTTTGCTCCCTGGAGGCCCAGCTGCTCTGACAGGCCCTGGAAGTCTCACAGCAGGGTCACCACGTGGCCCCAGGCTGAGGTTCTCCTCAGGATCCAGGTCCACACAGAATATTCCTGAGGGAGACGATGGACAGACAGCCCCCTGGGGGATCCTGGAGCTGGGATCACTGGAATTCTCCCTGCAGGACATGAGATCCCACACCCAGCCCCTGCCAGGACCACACAGAACCTCCAAAGAGAGTGAAAAACCCAGAATTCACAGACAAAAGTGCTTCCACTCACATTAAAAAAATAAAAAAGGGAAAAAGGAAACAAATATTTTCCTTACATTATTCTTGCACCTTATGTTTAGTGCACCAAGCTGGGCTTAAGAACCTCTCCTGAGCTGGGATCACCCAGTCCCTGCACCGAGCCTTGGGTTTTAAGCTCAGCGTGAGGTTTTATTATCATCCAGCTCCTTTGTAAGCCAGGCCAGAGACTTCTGCTGCTGTATCCAAACAAAAACTTGTGGTTAAGCCTGACAAAAACTCCTCCGTGGATGTTCCCTCTGTGTTTGGAAGCAGAGAAATGCACAATAAACACCGTGCACTGACGGGGTTGTGGATTTGGGGTGTCTCTGTGTGTGTGTTGGACCCGTCCCCAAAGATAACTTTAATATAACTTTAATAATTGGGTGATTTCTCCTGCTTTTTTTTTTTCTTTTTTCTTTAACTCCCCCCCTGCTTATGCAGTCAGTTCCTAATATCCTGATTGGAACCAGATTTGCATGAATTAGGAGTCGAAATTGGAGCAGCGACTGCTGTGCAGAGGATGTAAAGGGAATAAAATGAATGGGGTATTAACCTTCAACCACTGAATATTAATCAGTGTTTCACAAAAAAGAAAATACAGAGGCTGCCACACTAAATATTTTTTGCATTTATTGACGGGCTTGATTTCCTCTCTCTTTTAGACCTTTTGCTTCCAATCACGGACCATAAAAAATCACAGTGAAGATGGGGAGGGCTCGAGAGGGGGAAGGGGTGAAGAAAAAAACCCCGAGCTCATCCATTTTCTTGGATGCTGGAGGATATTTGTGAGTTATGCAACACCAAAACCCAGCTGACAAACAGAGTTCCTAATCCCACAAGTGCTCAGTTCAAAGGCTCGGTTCTCCAAGTCCCAAACCAAACAGAAATCGACCCCGGAGCCCACGAAGCCTTCGGAAATGAAGGCACCATAAAGAAATAAACTCCTTAAAAGCTCGACTTCCCCTGTGCTGAAAGGTAAAATGCACTTGAAAATCAGCCCAATAAAAGAATCGCCTCGTTAAGTGAGCATTTCAATTCTCTTTTTGCTGCAGTTCATCAAAAAACCCCGTGGAAAATAAAATATAACTCTTATCCCGGTGTTTCCTGGAATGGGGACATCCCCATGGCACTGGAGGAATTTTGGGAACAGCAGCCAGAGGAGGCTGGTGCCCATCCTGGCTCCTGGGACACGGGGCAGTGGTTAAACTGGGATTTTACTGGGATTAACAGTGGGTTTTTTGGGATGTTGCAGGGTGCAGGTGGGTGGTGGGAGCAGGTCGGGTTAAAGCACCCCCAGCACCCACAGCTGGCAGAGAAACCACATCAAATTTTTCACCTCAAATTTTTCAACCAGCAAATTTTTCACATCAAATTGCACCGCTCCAATGCTGTCACCCCAGAATTTTCTCACAAAAAATGTCCAAAAAAAAAAAAAACCCTCACACAAGTGGAAAACTCCAGAGCCTCTTCTTTTGTCACTGGGGGGAATTTAAAAGTCAGATCTGGGCAGAGACAATTCCCAAGCTCCCAAACTCTGCTGCCCTCCTTGATGCACCTTTGCCAAGCAGAATCCATTTGTTTTCATTGCCTTCTTATCAAGTTACCTGGATTTGTGTCAGTGCTCTGACAGGATTTGAGGGGGGGCAGAGAGAGAGAGAGAAAACAGCGGTAGGTTTTCAGGAAATAGCAAGTTCTTTTTCACTGAGATAGAAATCATTTGGCAGCCCACAGTGAAATACTTCTGGGTTCCAGAAGAAAGCCGGGGGGGCAAAAAGCAAGCAAGGAAAGGGAAGATGCTAATGAACTGCAGAGGAGAGAAAAATAAAGTTGAAAAAAAAAAAAAAGGAAAACAAACGAATCGAAGTGAAACTCGAGGTTGGGCAGGAATCCACATCCAGCTGATCCTGCAGCAGGGTCTGAGTCACCAGATAAGGAGCGACCTCCCCTGCTGGGAATGCTCGGGGATAGGTGGCGTTAAAGGCCCGGGAATAGCAGCTGAAATTCCAGCGTTCTGGCAAAAAGAATCCTCAGGTAGCAGGTCAGCACAGATTCATGGACGTGGTCACCTCTGCCTTGGGGAGATGAGAGCCCAGCAGGTCTCTCAGGTGGTGGAAACTCCAATAAACTCATGGAATCGTGGAATATCCTGGGCTGGGAGGGAACCACGAGGCTCTTCTGCTTCCTTCTGAAGTTCCCTGGTGAGCTGTGCCACATCCCCTCCTTCGGTGCCCTAAAATCTCCTGCCAGGACCTGTCGGGTTTGCTGCAAGTCCTGTCCCTCTGAATCAGGGCAAAGAAAACCCAGTGAGGAACAGTGAGGGTGCTCCCAGTCCCACCTGGAACAGGGGGAATCCCAAAGTGCTTCCCAGACAGGGCCAGGCCAGCCCGGTGTCCCCACTGCCACCTCCCAGTGCTCCCAGTAAAGCCCCCTGCAGCAGCCCTGCACACCTCGGCTCACGGGTTTTTTCCAGCTCTGTGCAGCAACGCTGAGTTATTCCACATTCTCAGGGATTTGGTGCTCGCTCAGCTTCTTCCCTGGGGGGAAAAAAATCGGGGGGTTTGTGCTTTTTCCTTTCTTTGTGCGTTCTGGGACTGGAGGCTGCATTCTAACGGGTCTGCAGGCACAGGCTGCAATGGAAACGTGATCCCCCCAACCTTTATCAACCAGTTCTTTTCTCCCCAGCTGCTCCACCCCCTCAGCTCCTGCTGCACGGGGAGCCCCGGGAAAGCCCCAGGAGAGCCCCAGGGATGGGGAGGAGAGAGAGGCAGCAGCCCCAGCCCCGGTGTTGGGTGGGAACAACATTAGGGCTCTTTCCTCCCACCCCGCTCCTGCTGGGATATCGTTCCTGGAAGCTGCTGGTGACCTGGCTCAGTTGAAGATGTCCCTGCTCGTTGCAGGAAAGTTGGAATTGAGGAATTTAAAGGTCTTTTCCAACCCAACCCATTCCACGATTCCATGATTTATCCCCTCTCAGCATCTCCAGACCAGCCAGGCAGCAGCAGGACAGTGATCAGGTAACCTTCCCAAACCCCAAAAGGGATCAGGTAACCTTCCCAAAAACCCCTGGAGGGATCAGGTGACCTTCCTAAACCTCAAGAAAACCTTCCTGCCCTGCTGATCCTGCCCAGGGAGGGAACCCAGTCCTTGCAGTTTACACCAGAACTGGATTGGATTTGAACCTGTGGGAAGACAACTTTCTTCAGCCTTAAAAAGATTTAATTTTTTGTCATCTGCAGGGATCAATCAGGATCTTTTTCTTTACTAAATTCCCAGAGTTTCATCAGAGATTACGGAGCTGAGACAAACAAAAGCATCCCTGAATTTCCACACTGCACCTTTGAGACCAGAAAAGCTCCAGCTGGATATTTTTTTTTAATAAATAATTTTAGTTTCTCTTTCTTCTTTTCTTTTTTTTTTTTTTTCCCTGTTAAACTGTCTGTGTTGCTTTTTAACCATTATCCTGAGCACATGGTTCAGCCTTCCCCAAAACCAAACCAAAACAAAAAATCCTGAGGTGTGAGAAGATTAAAGATTTCGAGATCTGGACATTTTCAAATCAGAACCACATGTTGGGAATAAATGGGGCTGGCAGGCAGCCACCACTTGGAAAAGCCAAGGAGCTCTGGCTTTAAAAGGATGCCCTGAAAGCCTGGAGAGAAAAAGAGCATCAGCACTTCCCTTCTGTCCTCAGGAGCAGGATAACTCCAGGGATTTGTCACATCTCCATGTGCTGCTTCCCACCTACAGGAACATCACAACCATTTCTGAACCATCTCTGGTGATTTCTGAGTGTTCCCACTGCCCATCCATCCCCAAAATTCCAGCAGGCTCAGGCTCCTCAAAGCCCAGTTCTGCATGGATTAAATCATGTCCCGCCATGATGTCCAAGGGAAAAAGTTACAACAGCCCCTGAGTTCAGGAAGCAAATCCACCCTGGAAAGGACAGTGGGATGGCCAGAGCCCCTCTGCTGCCATGGGTGAAGGAAAGGATGTCAGGAGAAGGAAGCTGAAGAAGAGAACTGCTGGATCCTGGCTTGGCCAGGGAGCTGTAAAGGGTCAGGAGATGGATGCAAGCTGCCTCTTCTCCCCCTCCCAGCGGCTTTCTGCCTGTGATACCACCACCACCATCATCATCATTATCATCAAATCATCATCATCATCATCATCAAATCATCAAATCGTCATCATCATCATCATCATCAAATCACCATTATCATCATCATCAAATCATCATCATCATCATCACCATCATCATGGCTTGGTTTGGGTGGAGGAGACCCCAAAGATCACCTCATCCCAAGGTGTCCATCCCGGCTCGCAGCCTCTCTCCCATCCCAGCCCAAACTTCACTGCCCAAGCCCATCTCCAGCGCAGGATTTAGATCAAACATTCCTCATCTCTCAGGCACAACCTCTGCTCAGCCCCAGCACCCTGAGCTATCCCAAATTTTGCTGGAGTGGGAGCTGAGCAGACCCTGGCACAGCTGGAATCCCACCCAGGAGGGGCCATCCCAGCTGGGATGGAGCTCGAGGCTCAGGAGCATCCCAGATATCCAGGTTTCCTCCTCCATGGCAAGGTTTGGCATTTCCAGACAGCAGGAGAACATCCCAAAAAGAGTCTGAGGGAATTCTCTCCCCACCACTTGATTTTCTTACCCCGGGAATTTTCCTGCTTGTTACCAGAACCACCCAGAGCAGGACTCAGGGCCTTATCAGTGAGGAAAAGAAAATGAACATAATTCCCTGTCCATGATGCTTCACATGAAATCATATTCTCAGTCCTACAGTGGTTTATGGGGTCTTTAACTCTTCCCTTTTTCTAGGGGGGTTTCAGAAATCTCCTTTATTAGGGGAAAAAGGTTGGAGTGCATTAGGCAGAGTGCCAGGAGCCATGGCAACCTCGGATTTTTCCATCTTCATTACAAGTTCAAGTAAAACCTTCATATAAAACTGAAATGAAAGGCTACATTATAAGTCCATTTTGAAATGTTTGCCTGGAAGTAAAACGTTGGACTGCATCCTTTTTCTCCGCGCTGAACATTCTGGTTCTGCGTGGAGCACATTTTTCAAGTCAGATTTTTGTTTTCTTTCAGATTTTATTCCGTTTGCTCACACAGGGTGGGTCGTCTGGTGGTTAGAGAGAGGCATGGAGGCAACTGGGCTCCAGTCTCAGGCTGTTCCTGGTGGCTCAGGGAGTGTTCCTGATTTTAGCCAGGTGATTTGGGCAAATCCTGTCAGCCCTAAACATCGTTTTGGGGTTTTATTTCCTTTCTTATCAATGTAACAGTGATGATAATTCCGTGAGGTCGCACCAGGATGGGCATTGGAGAAGTCACTCCCCAGCAGAGCAGCTCAACGCTTCCCACTGCATTTTCTCCTGGATCTGGGAGCCAGAGTGAGGGAGAGGTTAAGGAGAGGTTAGAGAACGGCAGGAATTGTCTGTTTGCTTTGCAAAGCTGTGATTGGGAAACCCGAAATTCCCCTGTCTGCTGTAAATCCTGACACAGGGCTGCTCAGGGGACGCTCAGCCCGTCCTGCAGTGACACCTGAGTGGCTTCATTCCTGCTCTGGGTCACCTCGAGCTGCTCTGGCCTCAGCCAGTCCTGGGAGGAGGCGAATTCTGCAGCTACCTCTCATTTCTGGGCACCTCCTCACCCGGGCCAGGAGGTCACGGCCACAGCGGGGACTTCCTTCCCCTCTGGCCAGGGCTGAGCCACTTCCCCGGGGCTGCACTGGCAGAAATCTCCTCTTCAGCTGCTCTGGAGCGCCTGGCACTGAGCTTTTCCTGGGAATCACGGCCTGGTGTGCAGGTTACAGAAATACTGGGCTGAGGGAAGGAGAGCTGCTGGAAAATCTCTGGCCCAGGCTGCTCCTGTTCCACGTGGGGGTCATGAAAGGCCAGGGCTGGGTCAGACTCCACGCTGTGCTGAGCCTGCAGTGAATCCTGGCTGTGCTCGAGTCAAGCTGGGATCCCAGAGCTTCCTCCTGGCTCTGGCCAAGCCCCAAATCCCAGGGACACAAATCCCACCTGCTCCTGCTTTGAGCATGAGTGGGTTTTATCAGAGTACCCCAAATCCAGGCATGACTGGGTGCAGCATCTGCTCCTGGGGGACACCTTTGACCCTCCTGGAGCTCCTGGTGTGGCTCAGAGGGGCTGGAAGAAGCAGTTTTCCCCTTGGGGGACACCTTTGACTCTCCTGGTGTGGCTCAGAGGGGCTGGAAGCAGCACTTGTCCCCTGGGGGACACCTTTGACCCTCCTGGAGCTCCTGGTGTGGCTCAGAGGGGCTGGAAGAAGCAGTTGTCCCCTTGGGGGACACCTTTGACCCTCCTGGTGTGGCTCAGAGGGGTTGGAAGCAGCACTTGTCCCCTGGGGGACACCTTTGACCCTCCTGGAGCTCCTGGCGTGGCTCAGAGGGGCTGGAGCATCCCGCAGGAGCCTGTCCCTCTCCATGTGCCCGCACATCCCGTGCTCTGGCACAGCCTTTAGCGCTTTTCATCCTTCCTAATGATGCTGGAAAAGCTTTTCCACGAGGCTGGAAGGAGCCCCTGCTCCTGCTGGATCTGATTTCCCTCCTGCTCTGCTCTGCTCCAGCCCCGAGCTGCTCTGTCCCGGCCCTGCGCGTCCCGGGGGCTGCAATCGGCGCGGGAGCCTTTTCTTTTTTCTTCCTCCCTCCTTCCTGCCGCTCCTCGCCATCAATTAGCAGGCAAAGACTTCCGAAAAGCCCTTTCCTCCCTAACCTTTCGCAGCCTGGTGCGATAATGACTCCAAAGAGCTGGAGCCGCGCCCTGCGCGGGCAGCGGAAGGTGAGGAGGGTGAGGAAGGTGACCTTCATCCCTCCCTCCTCTTCCTTTCCTCCCCCTGCAGCTCGGATGGGCTCGGGCAGGAGCGGGAGGGCTCGGGGCTGCCTCCCTCCCAGCAGAGAGAGTTCCTCTGCAGCCTCATTTTTGTAATCAAAAACTCAGGGGGTGCTTCTGGAGATAATCGTGCGAGGTGTGGAGAGGGCTTGAAAATAATGATTTGAGTTATGCAGTCCTTGAATCCAGAGATGGAGGTAAAGGGCTCTCTGGATTTAATTTGGCGTTTCTTCCTCCCTCTTTCAGCAACCAAACTCCAGGCTGCTGCTGCAGCTTCCCCCCAAAAACACAATTTACAGCTTATTTTGCCAGCACCTGTGGGAGTTTTGGGGTCCTCCTGTGATGCTTTCCGTGGCACCTGCAGCTGCTTTCACAGCCTGGAAGGTGCATTGTGGGGTTTTCAAGCACTGTGGGGTTTTTAAACATTGTGGGGTTTTCAAACACTGTGGGGTTTTCAAACACTGTGGAGTTTTTTAACATTGTGGGGTTTTTAAACATTGTGGGGTCTTCAAGCATTGTGGGGTTTTCAGGCTTGTACAAAAGCATCCCTGCTCCCCACGGCAGTGGGAAAGGATGGGAAGGACCCTGGATTTTTCCTGGGATAAGCACATCCCTCTCATCCCCTGGATTTCTCCTGGGATAAGCACATCCCCCTCAGCATTTCCCAAGGCCACCCCCAGAGCCCCCGAATCTGCCGAGTGCCTCTCCCAGGGCAGCCCAGCAGCTCCTCCCTCCTCCTCCCCTCCCAGGGGTGGCACTGCCGTGGTCTGCTGCCTCACATCCCTGTCCCCAAAAAGGGAATTTTCCAGCCCGTTTTCCCTCGTTTTCAGCATCAGGATGAATGAGGGAGGGTGGTTCTACGGGGACGTGCAGCAAACCCCCAAAATCAGCTGCTAAACCCCTGACTGGGGTGTGCAACCCCCAAAACCCACTGCCTCATCCCCAGCCACTCCCGTGCAGCCACGGAGCGCCTGCTCCAAGTGCAAAATCCCCTCAGGGAACAAAAAAAGGGGAATTTTCAAAAGTTATTTCCACAGGCTGGAGATGTTGTGCTCCTCAACACCACCTGGGCTGGGTCAGTGTCCCCTGATTGTCCCCAGAGCTGCTGGCCCCTCTCAGCTCTCCCCTGGGAGCAGCTCCCGCCCATTAACAACATAATGGAAACCATCCCATCCCAGAGAGAAAAACTGGAACCACTCTGAGGTGAGAAACCCATTAGTGACTTATAAACCCCTCCCATCCTCCACGGGAGCTTTTCATAGCCAGGAAAATAATAACTGCAACCCACGGGGGGAGGGAGCGAGGCCGGGGTCTCCAGGTCCCAAATATTCGCTGCTCTCGCCATCGTTCCAGCCATAAAATGGATTTATTAAAAAAATCCCGGGTTTGATTTCATCTGAATTAAAGGGGGACAGGCCCCTCCCTGCTCCCCACTGAGCCTGGTTTAATATCTCTGAAGCTGTGAGGTCACAGCTGAGTGTGCAGGATGAGAAAGGCAAGGCTGGAAAAGCCCGGCTTTGTTGGCATCAGTGGGTCAGCAGCGATTTAAATTAACTCAAAATTTAAAAAAATTTAACTAAAAAGTGGGAATATGCGTGGGCAGAGTTGGCATGAGCGGGTCCTGGCAGGGCAAGAGTCCTTAACCATGAAAATGAAGAGTTCTGGTGCCTTTCAGTACATTCACATCAGTTTTGCCCAGTAGGGATAAGAAAAAAAAAAAAATCAAAGTTTTGAGCCACTACAATGGAATGAAGCATTATTGGATTTGGTTTTTTCCCCTCATCATCTCATTTCCAAAAAATTCCCCAATTTTTGCTCTTCCGACTTTCCCCCTTGGCACAGAGGGGCTGGAGGAGGCTCTCCCCTGCCCTCTGGAAGTGGGAGCCGGGCAGAGCCGTGCCCAGTACACTCCTGGTGGAGGCTGCCTGCCCTCCTTGCATTCCCCAAAAACACTGGCAATTGCTAAAATTCCACATTTTCTTCCCCACTTACTCTGATCCAGCCCCACCAACCTCTTACCCCACTCCCAAACTCTCTTTGGAAGGATGGGATTCCCTTTCCTGTAACCAAATGCATTAAAAATCACAATTTTAAATCACAAATTAGTCGTTAACAAATCCACACAGAGACACGGATCTGCCTGAGACTGAAACAACAGCTCCTGCTCCGGGAAATCCATAAATTAGGACAAAAATCCCCATCACTCCGTGATCTTTTAGGCCCATCACTTTTTTGCTGCCTCTGCTGTGAAATCTCCTCTGAGGCCACTGGAAGAGAAGAGAAAATGGAGAGAGGAGGAGAGGACAGGGCTGCTGGTGCTCTGCCCCCTCCCTGGCCCAGAATCCAATAAAGATGATTAAATTACATGTCCTTTCCTCCCCTTGGAATCCCCGCTCTCCGCTGGAGTACGGAGCTCAGGAAATGGGGCAAGACAACTTCCCTCGTGAAACCTTAGAAGGCCGAGCAGGGGGTGCTGCTCTAATGAAGAGCTGGCCCCGCTGAGCAGAACCTGCTGGAAATGCAGCACGGAGAGGAACTGAGCTCCAGAGGCTGCCCCGAGCCCTCCCCCTGCAGATCCCATCCAAGCTCAGGGACTTTTCCTGCTCTGCTCCCTCCTGGAGGGCGAGGGAGGCTCACAGAGAGCCCTGTGTGTGCTTGGGGTGGCCAGTTTCCAAAGGAAAAATACTCCATGGATGGCAAAAGCTCCTATTTTTTTAATTTTTTTTTATTGGTGATTTAATTCTTTTTTTCAATTTTTGGCCTGCTGTTTGCTAAGGAGGGGGAAAAGCCAATCCCTAGGGTGATTGCATTGTTGGGATGGCTGCTCCAGACTGGTTTGGGGCAGAAATCTGGAGGTTTTGGTTGCGCTTCCCTGAAAAGGATTCTGTCTTTCATGGCAAAATGCTGAGAAAATGAATATTAAACTTTTAAAAAATTCCTTTTTTTTTAGTTATAAAATTTTAGAAATAAATGTGAAAGCCCAAAATCTGAGCTGATCTGATGGTTTGTGTCTCTTCTCAGAGAATTTCCTGTTGCAGTTCAGATTGCCCAGGTCAACATGAAGCAATATTCCCATTTTCCATGAGGATCTCCAACCATCAGCTGCAGCTCCTCAGTGCTCAGAACTGATCCTTGATGCTCCCCATGGACCTTTCCCAATTCCAGTTTTGGGGATTCCCAGCAGTGCCATCCATGCTCCACCATCACTTTCAGCCTGGCTTTGTAGAGGAGCAGGTTGGAGGTTCCAGGTGGGAAAAGCACCAGGGAGATCCTAAGAAAAGGTTCCCAAAGGTGCTGTTTTTTCTTTTGGCAGGATGGCTCAAGGGTTAAGGTGAGAAAACAGTGCCAGGAGCATCACCCGAGCGGAATTTTCCGGATAAATCACCGAGATGTTTGCAAAGAGTTTTTCAAATCCAGAAAGAGCCAAATCCATCCCTTTCCTGTTACATAAGATAATTAATAGGAATACAATTCTGTGGTTATGCAAGAAATCTGGGGGCACTTTCTGCTCCAGTTTCACCTCCCCTTTAATCACTTTTTCCTTGCAGGTAACGCTGTTCCCTCGCCCTGCACTCGGTGTCACCACGTTAAAGCCAAGCCTGAAGCCGGTGTTATTTATTTATTCCACCTGATAAAAGCAGGATATTGCTCCCTGTGATAACACGGGGTCATTTTCAGTGAAGCCTCTCTTGGCAAACTTTTAATACAATGAATAACGCCCGTATCAGATCCCAGATAAAAGCTGCCACATCTCAGCCCCAGCTCAGGCCTTCAAGGGGTTCTAATTATTTTCTGTTTGGGTTGTGGGGTTGTTTGTTTTGTTGGTTTGGGTTTTTTCTTAATTGTTGCTCATAAAAATCAAGGCAGAAAATTAAATTAGTTCAGTGCAATTTAGCATGAGCTTTATTCAAAGGCAAGGCTGGGAGTGGCTGGGTTAAACCCCATTTCAGGTGTGGTTAAACCCCATTCCTGGTGTGAGTTAAACCCCATTTCCGGTGTAGGTTAAACTCCATTCCTGGTGTGATTAAACCCCATTTCTGGTGTGGGTTAAACCTCATTTCTAGTGTAGGTTCAACCCCATTTCTGGTGTGGGTTAAACCCCATTCCTGGTGTGATTAAACCCCATTCCTGGTGTGGGTTAAATCTCATTTCTGGTGTGGGTAAACTCCATTTGTAGTGTGGGTTAAATCTCATTTCTGGTGTGGTTAAACCCCACTCCTGCTGGGCCTTGAGTTTGGAATTGAGTGTGCAGCAGGGATGAGTGGCATGATATTATCTCATATCCCCTTTTCCTGCATGGAACGGTGCAGGACGAGCAGGGGGCAGCCCTTGGCCCCCAAAACTGCTTCCAGAGCAGGAACCTCCATCCTTTTCCAGACCCAAAAATGGGACTTTCCTGTTTCCCGAGGCCGTTCCAGGCCCTCCCTGGGCCAAACTGCAGCGATGTGGTCCTGGAAGGGCCTCACTGACCCCAAATCCCTCCTCCCACATTTATATTCCACCAGCACGAGCTGGCCACAAAATTCGAGGGCAGTGGGGTTGTTTTAAAATTAGAACAGGCCTTGAATGAGCTTTCCCATGAGTTTATCTGGCGAGTTTGGCTTTTTTCTTTGAATTTCTTGGAGCGCTTGGGACAGGGAGGCAGCAGAAGGCCTGGTGAGGGGTGGCATTGAGGCAGAGAAGCCTCTGCGAGGTGTCAGAGCCACGATAAGCCCAGTTTAAACTCTCCCCAGAGCTAAACCCCAATGTCAACATATGCTGCTGGCCCAGCTCTGCAAGCAGGCCAGGCAAACATCCAGTCCCAGGGAGAAATCAAAGCCTGGGCACATCCAGGCGAGGCTGGAGTGTTTAACTCCCCAAATCCCAGCCCAGCAGGGCTTTCCCAGCAGATTCCCCACAGCCAGGTCTCTCCCCAGACATTTGTTTACCCAAGAAACCCCTGGGTGTGAATTATCCCTGGATTTATTTATCCCTGGTGGGCATGGGCCCAGGGAGCTGCTCCGCAGGGTACACGGTGTCCCGGCCTGGAGCATCCACAGGGAATGTTCTGTTTGCTTTTCCTCCCGCCCCATCTCCCCACCAGCCACCCTGGACAGCCCAAAATTCCAAATAACACCAGGGCAAAACCACTGGATGCTCCTGATCTCCCCAGGTGGGAAAGGAGAGGGCTCATCTCGCTCCCTCAATCCTCGCCCTAAAGCAGGGATGATGTTCCCCATGGGAAGGGGCACAGCAGGGAGGTCTCTCCCTTCAAGAACTCTTTAAAAAAACCCCAAAGCCACTTTTTTTGAAGGCTCCACAAGCCCAGGCAGCTCCTGCCAAGGGCGACGGGGCCTTTTGGCTGCCAATCCCAGGAGTCACGGCACATTTTCCTTCCAGGAGTGGATTTTGCAGCTTTCCCTGCTCATCCCAGTGCCTGGAGGAGAGGGGAGATCCAATCCCCTGCTCCAGCAGTGTCCCGGTGCCATCACCCCCCCTTTACACCCCAACACATTTCAGGCTGAGCTCAGCTAAGCTCAGGATTAGCCCTCCAAGTGCTGTAACTCATCAGGAAAAAACCCATACCAATATTCTGAGAAAAATGCCTTTTTTTCCTGGATTGTGCAAAAGAAAGGTTAAAAAACACCATCTGTCATGGTAATTCTTTTCCCCCATATTTCTCTGTCCTTTCTCTCATTAAGGGGAAGTGGGGAGGGGAAGAATGTTCATTTGAAGCTCACCCCGTATTTTATTAATTGATGGCAAATAATCCACAGATAAAGCGCACAATCAATGTTTTAATGAGAACATATGGTGGGGAAAATTGATAGCAGTGAGCCTTTGGAGAGTTCCTGAGGAGCAGAGTTACAAGAGGCGGGGGAAAAGGCTTGGACAGGGAATTCTGAATATTCCTTGATGGAAGAATGAGCAAAAGGGTGGGGAGGGGGCAGCTCTGCTGTCCCCAGGTGTCAGAAGGAATGCCCAAAAATCTAATGGCTCACAGCAGGTCCTACCTCCAAATTGCCTGGGACTGAGCTGTCCCCAAGGATACTCCTGGGCTGGGCAGCGTGGGGAGCCCCAGCATCCCAATCCCAGCTGATCCCAGAGCAGGATTCCAGCAGGATTCCTCTCATTCTTCACACGGACTTTCACCCCCCAAACCAAACAGAGGGGGTCAGGGTGCTGTTCCCACGCTTCCCAGGAGCCCTTTTTATTGGTTTGGTGACAAGGGATGTCAAGGACTCTCCAGGGGTGCCAAAGGTGGCCCTCTGGTCCCATGAGGTGGCACTGGGGACACTTTGCCAGTCCCTAAAGGGTCTGAGAAAATAAGGAAATAAGGATGAGGAAAGGAAATAAGGATGAGGCACCAGCTTGAACAGCAAACTGAAAACAAGGTATTTGGATGTCACTCACTTCCAAATTCCAGCACAAAAATAAATCCCACCAAAATAAATCCCAGCTTTGATCACATACAAGGTTTCCCCAGATTTGGGGTCTCCAGCACTTGGTTTTGCTCTGATTATCCCCAAAAATCCCAACTCGTTTCCCTATAGAAGCTGGGTCTGATCTCCCTGTTCTCAAGCAGATCCCGAATTCCCTCACCAAACCCTCATGTGCATCAAGGGGAAAAGTCTCTGTGTGAGACTTTTCAGATGAGAAAATACATATTTGTGGGGGAAAAGCTAGGGAAGGATCTCAAGGACTGGATTAGAGCTTCTTCCATCTTCCAGACTTGGAGATGTCCCCTTTGTGAGGGCAGAGCAGAGCCCCCAGCCAGCCCTGTGCTCCCAGCAGCCACAATCAGCCCCGTTTGGGACAGGTTTTGTGTCCCCCCATTCCTGCCCATGCTCCAGGAGGTCTGGGATCACCAGGGACAAGCTGGGAATGCCAAAGTTGAGGGTGACTTTCAGCCTTTCCCATCCCCTCTCCAGCTGGGAGGCATCTGGGCCCTGATTTCTCATTTTACCTCACACTTTTGCCCTGTGATTTTTACGGAGCGTGGCTGAGAAGTTTCTCAGGGCCCCCTCCAGCCCCGCCAGCGGTGCCAACCCCGTCCCTGTGCCACCCCACGGATTCTAGGAACTGCACCCCGCCAGGCGGGGATGGCTGGGCAACCTCCCCACCTCGGCCTGTGCTTTTTGGGCTCTGTCCAGCCCTCGGCCTGGCCCGGCAGATGAGTGCCAGGGAATATTTGTGTGTCCCGACCCAAATGAATGGAGCTGCTGAGGCGAGGGCTGCAGCAAAACCCCGCAGGACAATCCCCCCCATTGATGGGGCTGCTGGAGAGGCTCCCACAGCAGAGCCCTCCCGTGGGATGGGCACGGCCTCTGCTTGGGATCTTCTTGGGGAAAAGCTGCTTTTCCCTGGAAAAATCACGGGCAGGCTCTGCTACCAGCTCACAGTCTCCTTTGGGGCGCCTCCCATGGAACTTGGAGCCCAAGTTCCTTTGGGAAAAGGGAATGCACACGCTGACAGTTCCCTGCTGGATGCTCAGGCACCGAGCTGGGTCCAGCCTGAGGGACCCAAAGCCACGCTGGGCTTCCTGTCCCTGTTCCCAACACCCTCCTTGGGCCATGGAGTGGATCAGCTCCCAGTGCCGTGCTGGACTTGGGAAGGAGGAACCTCCTCAAGGGAGCAGACTCTATAGGGGCAGCCACTGACAAGGGAGAAATACTAAAAACTCCTAAAAAAAATATCCCCAGAGATGTCGATTTTCCTGCTGCTCTCTGGCTCTTTGCTGCCCATAACCACACTTTAAACACGATTTTATGATGCAAACAGGCAGAAAGCTCCTGCTGGGAGCATATGGAACCAACTGCCCACATAGAGAGGGAGAACCAGCCCAGGTGGACACCAGGGCTCGGAGCTCCTTGGAGGCCGAGCCAGGGCAAGGTCTGGCTTGGCTCTGGCTGCAAACCACAGCTCAGAGCCACTGCCGGTGCCCATCTGCATGGGAAAAAGCAAACACAGCAATAGGAAGGGCTGGGGATGGCAGAAGATGATGCTGGAGAACTTTTCCCACTGGTTTGGCTCCTCCTGAGCCCTGGAAGCTGAGCTGGGCCACAGCCAGGGCTTGGCCAGAGCCACCAGCGAGCGCTCGCCCACCTCCAGCTGCTCCCACCCACGTTTGGGGGAACAAGGCAGAGGCTGTGCTCCTGCAGCTTTGGAAAGTCGGTCATAAAATGTCGATTGCTTGGTCAGAGCTTCTGTTTTTTTGAAAAAAAAAATTGAGTTTGAGTGACACAAACCCTCTTGTACAAACGCATTCCCCATGGGACAGTTTTGCTTTCTGTTGAGAACTCCAAAAAAACCAAGGTGAGCCAAGAATTGTGCTTAGTGCCCAACCTGAAAGGTGCCACACACAAAAAAAAATGAAGCTTCAGCCATATTTTTACTTCTTTTTTTAAAGTTGTGCCGTGTTCTCCTGGACCTGTTGTTGTGGGAGCTTCCAAAATTATTTGGATGAATATTTCAACACTTTGGCTGGTTTTAAGCCTGTTTTAGGAAAAGATGGAGCTCCTAAAGCATCCCATCCCTCCATCATCCATTCCTTATCCCTCATCCTATCCCTCCACAGCCCCATTTTATCCCATTTTCCCACTCAAAATCCACCCCAGGGCACAGCAGGGGCACGATCCCTAGGCCAAGCTCTGTCTGCACAGCCAAAAAATGCCCAGGAATTCTGATCCTGGGCTGAGATTTCCCCCAGTGTCCTGCAGAGCCACGGGACAGCAAAAACCCTCCCCCAGGCCACAGCTGCTGTGGTTCCTCCTCGTGCCAAGGGGATTAAAAACCAGGATCTCACAGGACAAACAAGGACGCTTTTCCTGCTCCTTTCCAGCCCTCATCGCTCTCCCTCCTCTTTTCCACTCAAACCCTCTGCAGAAATGCTCCTGGTTTGACACCCACAAGGGTTTCCTCGCCTTCCCCCCTCCCTGGGTGGCAGCAGGGTGGGGAGGGACCCTCTGCTCCCCTGGGAATCCTCTGCACCCCCCTGCATCCCACAGGGCTCTGTTTGCTGTGGGTGCTGTGCCAGGCTTGGGGTGACTCAGACTGACCTTTCCTGTTCCCCAGGTCAAGGCCTCGGACCAGGCACAAGGTGTTGGAAATTAATCCCCTTCAGGGGCTGGGATCAGGCACAAGATGTTGGAAATTTATCCCCTTCAGGGATTCAGAGCTGCTGGATGGGAGGAAGGAGCTGCTGGGTTGGGGGAATGGATCTGGTGGGAGCCTCACTGTCTCAGCTGAGCGAGGACCCCTCGTGCTCTGCTCAAAAGCCTTCTCTGGGCTCTCCCTGCTGCCAGGGAGGCTCCTGAGGACACCCAGCAGTGCCAGCCCCACCCCAGGGGCAGCTGCAGGCCCTCAGGGTCACATCCCAAGGTTAATCCCGAGGTTAATCCCGAGGATTGCCAGGCTCAGCCTGCCTGGGAGGGAAGTGCAGATTCCCCCAGGAGAGCCCTGAGCGATGGCGGCAGCAGCAGGCTGGGAGTTGTGGGACAGAGCTTCCTCAACCCAACCCACCAGATCCCCTAAAACAGCCCCAAAAGAGCCCAAATTTGCCTGGAGAGCCTTCCCAGGCAGAGAGGTCTCTTCCCACACAAGGACACTCCACGGTCACCCCTTTGTCCTCCTGATTTTTTCTCACCCAAAAGCTGCCAGACCAGTAGGACTGGATTGGGTTCTCTTCGAGAGATTTCTATTTTTTTTTTCCCTGTCCCCAAATATATCCTTCTTGCCCCAGTCATACAGAAAAAATGTGGGTGTTGCTGAGCAGTTTCAGGTCACTGGGGAGAGCTCAGATTTGTCCCCTTTTTTGGGGTTTTGTTCAGGCTGGAACCTCTTGGAAACGACTTGGTCTGGACACCAAACCTGGACAATTTGGTGCCAAAAGATAAAATATCTGATTCTGATATTCCGATTCTCAGTCTTGGGGCCAACTGAGGACAAATGATAAGGTGACAGATAAGGAAATAATCAAATAAAAGCCCACGAGGAGCTGCATGTGCAGAAGGAAACAGGATCCTGCTTTCCCATGGATAATCCTCAGGGCCTGGGGATTCTCTGGGGTCTGGGACAGGGGGAGTGCACGTGGCTCTTCTTTTTCTCACCAGGGTTTAACCAAATCTCCACAAACTACCAGAAAAATGGATCCCTTCAACTTATCCTGCGTGTGGAATTTGGCTGGAATTGAAGCAGGAGGACACAGGGCGGGGAGGAGGGGACACAGATCAGATCCATCCCACACAAACCCACACCCAAACCCTGCCTGGACCGAGCTCAGGCACACAAAAAGGACGCTCAGAAGCCTCAGAGATTTTCAAAACCAACCCAAAGTGTTCTCTGAAGAGCAAACATTCCCCTCTGCCAGGCCCCGGGGCTGGGGGCAGGAGGACGGTCCCATCCCAGGGCTGCCAGAGCCGGGAGCTGATCCCAAAATCCTCCTTTGTTTCTCAACTTCTGCCGGTTTTTTTTTTTTTTTCCTTTTTCTCCTCTTTTTTCCCCTGTCAGGTAACAATACCTCCTTTCAGGCCCTGCCAAAGCCCTGCTCCAGCCCGCTCCGATAAGAGCTGGCAGCAGAGGGAACTGCCATCAATATTTGGGTGAATTTTAACTACCTGAGGACAGCCTAGGGGGGATCGGCTCGGCCGGCTGCGAGCACCTGGCCCGTGGTTAAAAACACCAAACCCAGATCTCCCCGAATTCCCGCTAAATCTCTCTCCAGAGGCTGCAAAGACCGCGCTTAGAGCCGGGATTAAGCCTCCAGCCGGCTCCGCACCCAGGTACGTTCTCCCGGCCCTTTTCCCTCCCGGCGCTCCAGCACTCTCCTTAAGCCTGGCTTTATTTTGGAGGAGCGCGCCCAGCAGAGCTCGCAACGCGGATTTCTCTCCAGCGCAGCTTTCGGAATTCGATGTTAAAAAAGAAACTGAGCAGCGCCAAAGCGGGGATGGGTTTTATCCCTCCGGGGGCTGCGGGGATGTCACCGGGATTTCGGGAATTTTGCTGTTTTCCTCCTGTTCTTCCCAGACCGAAATGGGTTTGGATGTTGTGCAGGAGCCCAGGATTGGGATAAAGAGCAGTTGGAGCCTGGGTACATATAAACCATTCAGAGCCATATTTATAATCGGATTTTCCCTCCAGAAAATTCAAATATATTCTGTCAGGCAGTCAGAAACTTTATGTGTTGTTATTAAGACCTAGCAAACATTACTCAGGAAAAAAAAAAAA
>VXBQ01004815.1:0-28979 GCA_013400175.1 Phainopepla nitens
CCGGGCCCTCGCCGCCCCTCGCCCCGCTCGCTGGAAGGAGCCGCTGAGATGCGCCCTTTCTCCACCGCGGGGTTTCTCACCCGCTCGGGCCTTGCCTGGTTGGCTTTTGAGTCCTTTAACTTGGGCAAGAGCCGCGCTCTCTGTTTCCACGACGATGTGTCTTACGTTATGGTGGCCTTTCTTTTATGGTGTTTTGGTTTTTTGGTTGGGTTTTTTTTTTCTCTCTTAAGGATATAAAAGTATACTGGCTGTCAGTGCACACAGTATTTGTTTAAACTCTTTCTGCGCGAAGTTCAGTCAATGGAAGCAAAAATTGCTTTGAGCACTTGGCAGTTAAGACGCGTTCTAATGAGGACACCCTTAAAATGTGGGGAAATGAGGAAAAGGAGAGGAGTTCACACGGTCTAGTGCCGCGCTGGTGTGTGTGGACGGGGTTTCATGAAACAAGTGCCTAGAAGGTTCTTCTTATGACAGTAGTTGATGTGGAAGAATAATTTGAACTCTTGGGGAGTTGTGTGAATACTTAAAGTAGGCCTGTCAGGAACAGGAAGTGCTCTGCAAAGGAGTTTTTTAAAAATGGGCATTGGTTGGAGGGGGCCTCCCTGGAGTGTTGCCTTAATTGCTGTTTTCCTTAATTCGTGGTACTTAAACTCCCCAGTCTCGAAATGGGGCTGAAAACTGGGGAATGCCCCTTTAGGCCAGCGAGTGTAGTGTTACTATTGGACCTTTTGTTTCTGTTTGGTTTAAACACGGCCTTTTTGAGCTGTCTGTTACTTGATGAACTAATCCAAATTGTGTGTCAGGCTCCCGAATTGGTTTTGTGTCTGCAGCTTTCCAGACTTGCCTCCCGGTGTGCCCGGTTTGCATTGTTCACTCCGTGCCTCAGCTCCCGGTGTTGTGCAGTCACCAGCGCCGGGAGCCGTCGTGTCTCGGGCCTCGGAAACGCCTCCCGAGTCCCAGCCACAAACCCCACCTCGAGGGAAGGCTTTTCCTGTTCCCTCAGGAGTGAAAATGCTCTGTGATGTCAGTCAAGCAAGGAAGCAGCAGCAGCTAGTTGAGACATCCGAGTAGCTTCCCCAGTCATTACTTTGGCAGCTGTTTAATCCCCGAGGTTGCCATTTGTAATGAGAAACCCAGCATGATCTCGTATTATCAAGAGATTAGAGCCTGGTAACTGAAGGGGAGGACATTTCCTGAGCTCTGGAATCTTTGCCTGGCTGCAGGGAAGCTGTGCAGGAGCTCCTGCTCTGCTTTAGCCAGGCCTGCTTTCAGATAAAATGAGGCTTTGGAACGGAAATGAGCTTTGATGTAGGTGCATGCTCACTTCAGGTATTTTCTGTGTGTTTTTAATGTTAGAAGTGTGATTCTGTTCCAAAATCGGAAGGGGTTTGAATTTTGCATCTTTGATGGCTGTTCCTCATGTTTGCCAAAATGACAAATACTTTAGAGGTGCAGAAGCCTCTGGCTTGGTCTGTACCAACTGGAGCTGTACTGTGTGGCCTGGTAGTTGGTGCCCTGCTGGACTTGGCATCTCCTTTGTCTGTCTGCCTGTCTGTTTCCCTTTTTCTAATAAATTTTAGTGGGTAAAAGATGGGAATGGAAGAGTGGCATAGTGCAGAGATCAGCCAAACGATTTGTGCAGCCTTCAGAGTGGGTGTTTCTCTTGTACCCTCCCAAACTGTCTTTGTAAAAGTGATGGTCCTGCTGTTCCATCATCCACATGAGAGCATGCTGGCTGCTTCCAGATGTGCTTGCTGGAAAACAGCGTTGGGAGTGGTGTGGCCATGGCTGTGAAACGACCTGCTGTGTTTTTCCCTTGACCCATGAGCTCTGTGTGACCCAGTCAGTTGTCAAGCCAAAACTCAGATGTCCTCTTGAACGGAAACCGCTTTGCAAAAGGATTTTAAAAACAAAATCTGGTCTGGTTGTCTAAAATTCAACTTGGGCAAAAGTACAAGGCATCCACGTTTGTGGGTGAGCACTTCCTACCACTATTTTTCAGCTGAGGATGGAGGAACATGCTCAGCATTTTTACTAGAAACATGTTGCTATTCACTTGTGAAGGTTTTTAGTGTTTTGGATGTTGTGTTTTGAAGAAGAGTCTTTGAGCTTTGGCTGTGCAAGGGTTTCTGGGGGGCTTTGGAGTAGAGGTCAGGATGGCTCTGCTCTGGGGCCTTTTGACTGCCTTTTCCCAGTAACCTTTGAGGTCTGTGGGCATCAGTTTCAAGAGGAAACAAGGGAACTTAATTTTACTGGTAAAGAATGACAGAATAGCTGTAGCTTGGGTGGAGTTTCTGGAAGAAGTTTAATTGTCAATGCTCACTTTTTAAAGCTAGGGGTGAGGAGCACCTGGCTTTATCTTACTAAAAACCAACCCCAGTATTCTGTAACCACTAGCTGTGAGCTCTCCAGTTCAGAGCATATTTTCACACAAGCTTACTTAGGTCTTTAACCAATCATTCTAGGAAATAAAAGTCACTTTGCTGTTGATTCAGATTGTTCCATGCAGTGATGACACTTCACAGCACAGTGAGGGTGGGTTGGTGTGGTGGGAGCTGGGATGTCCATGCCTCAGGAGTGGGCAGATGGTTTGTGCAGCTCTAACCAGTGCAGGGGTCTCTGCTGTACCTCTTTGGAGCAGAATGGAAACCTCTGACTGAGGCTGGGGCTGAGCTGAGGTTGCTCAGGCTCGTGGCAGGTGTGGAAGCTCTGCCAGAGCCCTGCTGAAGGATGGGTGCTCTCGGGTCCTGATAGCTACAAACCCTGGTGCTTACACACCTGAGCTGCTCTCTGTTTCCTGAGGGGGGAGACCAAGGCTTGGCCCACTGTGCTGCCTTCAGGGGCAGCTGGTGCTGCTGTTCCTCGGTGAGTGCAACACTGAGGCTCCAGTGGCAAGGGCAGAGCTGCTCCCAGAAGCTGCAGTAGCCATTGTCCCACAGAGCACTGCTGGGAGGGAGGGAGTGGGCACTGTCACATGTCCACTGATGGCCTGTGAGGGCCAGAGGGGTGTGCAGCAGTGAGGGCCCGTGTGCCTTGCTGAACCCTCAGCACGTGCTTTGCACTCTGTAAGCTGCCTGCTGATCTCTTTCCTGCACACAGTAAGCTGATAGGCACTCGTTGGGAGCAGGTTGAGGAGTAATGCTCAAAGCCTGTTATGATAGATCTGCGTTTTGCCTCTGTACCAGACAACTGAATTTTTAATTTACTGTGCATTTTATTCACAAATTTGAATTCCCTGTTGTCTTGCAGGAATGACACCAAGGAAGACGTGTTCGTCCATCAGGTAAGATTTCCTTGAAACTGAAACATATTCCTTCTCAGAAATTGACTGTGCCTGACACATTTGAGTAGGATTGAAGTTGTGGAAGAGCCTTGCATTTTCACTGTTAGTTGAACACAAACAGCTGATTCTTGGTTGCATTGCAAGTCCAGCCTGCTTGCACTTTGGGGTTTTGCACACTGGCTGATGGTGTGCAGTGATGAGAGCTGCACTGGCTGCCAGCATGGGCTTGGGGATAACTGCCTGGAGTCCAGGCATCTTGTGGATTCATGCAGTGGTTAAGTGAGCATCTGGAAATAAAGTTAAATGAAAAACTTGCAGCAGGGAGAGAAATTAATTGAACTGAGGGATGAAGTGCCAATGAGGCTCTTTTTTTCCTAGGCAGAATTATGGATTTTGTTGCTCTAGGCTTTCAATGAAAGTCTACAAACATTTTAGGAGGGGCTTTTCAATTTAACTGACACATAGCCTTAGATATGATGTATGGCAAACAGATATGCCCCTGGAAAATAGACCAAGGCTGCACACCACAGCTGTGTCTTACTGCAAGGAGCAGGTTTGCCTCAGTTTAGTTCTTTGTCTGAATTTGATTGATTGTTGATTTGTCTGTGATCAGCAATTTGCTTTTTGCCCTTTCTGGCTCAGGATCTCATTAGTAAGCAGCCCAAAAAGAATTCTTAGTGGAGCCTGGCTTACTTCTGGCATTTAGGAGTCCATGGGTCATTCAAGTTAGGGACATGCTGCTGATGGGAAGGGAAAAGCAATGCCTGGAAAGTGTTTTGTGTTTATCATCTCTCAGCTTGTTGCTTGTTCTTTGTCTGAATGGGCAGCTTTTAGAGGCACTGGTTTGTGAGAGGTTCTGCATCCCCTGAGGGGAAGCTTTCAGTAGGGTCACCTGTAAGTGACCTTGGGTTACTGGTTGTGTTACAGGACTTGTCATGTAGCTACTATTTGTGTTTCTGAAATAACAGTTTGGTAGTGATTTGGTGTAGTGTAACAGTTGCAATGTTTTAATCTGAAGGAAATCAGGTTGTTTGAGAAGCTCTGGTTCTAGCTGTGTGTGCATTTCTCCATCCCTGTTAAATAGCTCAGGTGTCACAAAAAGCTGTTGGGCTGGCTGCTGTTGTAACAAGGCTTTCCTTAAAATTACTGAGACTTGTGGGCATGGTTTTCCATTGATTTTGTTCAATTTAGGGAGAGAAAAAAAATGTAATTAAATTGTGTGGTAGGTGTTGATGTTAAAGTTGTTACATTTTTATTGCCATTCAGTTAAAGTGTTTGATAGGCAGAGCGTGGCTGAGCGTGGTGTGTGTTGAGTATTAACTTGTCTGTCAAAGATGTCATCCAGTACTGCAGGGCACCAAAAACTGAGTCTGTTCCAGGAGTGTCCTTGACAGGTGGCCACGGGTACAGAGGATTGTCTGGTGGTGTCACCTGGAAAAGGCCAATCCTTGTTGTGCCATACACAGTTGGGGTAGATTTAGGATTAGTTGGTTAGGCCTGTGGTAGAAACTGTGGTGTTGGAAGCCTCAGAGGAGGAGATCTTTTGATACCTGGCCAGTTCTATGTTGACAGAGTATGGAGCACAGAAGCTGCTGTGTCCTGTGGTGTGTGGGAAATAATGGAGGGCTGGAAATCCACGAGGGTGATTGGGAATGCTGATACAGTGGTGTATAGGCTTCAGAGGAATGTATAACTATCATAGTGACCTTGAATGTTAAAATCTGATTAGGAATCCTTTAGCCAGAGTGTGGTGTGGGAGTTTTCCTCTTAGTTTTCAAATTGCATTTTTAGCCAGCAGACAGCATGTTGACAGGTGCTTCCAGCTGCACATTTCAAATAGTCCAGAGTGTAATACAGGTACATTTTATGACTTCCTGGGTTTTCCCAGTGATCTATTGCTTGAATCAGTTGCTTTCCCAATGATTCAATACCAGGAGTACAGGTCTTTCTCCTAACCTAAAGAAATTGAGTATTTAGTAATCTTTTTTTAAAAAAAAAAGTTTTCCTTTGTATGCTTACGCTGTGCCTGCCCTGTTGTGTTGTTAGACTGCCATAAAGAAGAATAACCCCAGGAAGTACCTCCGCAGCGTAGGAGATGGAGAGACCGTGGAGTTTGATGTGGTTGAGGGAGAAAAGGTAAACACATCTCTGGGGTGTCAGAGCTCACATGGAAAACTCAGATTATGGCAGCCTCTGCTGCGGCGCCTGTGGTTTGAGTTGATGCCTGATGGCATCCAAGGAGGTGAATGGTTTTTCATTTCTTCTCCCTGTGGCTGTAAATCCTTGCTGGTGCCAGACTGTTACGCTGTAGCTGTGGGTGGTCACTGTTGCCCTAACGCTGTTTCCCCTCCCCAGGGCGCGGAGGCAGCCAATGTCACAGGACCTGGTGGAGTTCCAGTGCAGGGCAGCAAATACGCAGCAGACCGTAACCATTACAGACGATATCCACGTCGTAGGGGTCCTCCACGCAACTACCAGCAAAACTACCAGAACAGTGAGGGTGGGGAAAAGAATGAAGGAGCAGAGAACATCCCAGAAGGTCAAGCCCAGCAGCGCCGTCCCTACCGCAGGCGGCGGTACCCCCCTTACTACATGCGTAGGCCCTACGGGCGTCGTCCACAATACACCAACCCTCCCGTGCAGGGAGAGATCGTGGAGGTAACACTGGCCTGAGGTGGTGCTGAACGGCCTTGGTTGCTTTGGAGCAGGGTGATGGGGCGCAGCTTTTGACGCTTCCTGTAGGAAGTGTCACTTGCACATCACTCCAGGTGGTTTTGGTAAGGTTTGGCAGTAACAAATGAGGTAGCTGGAGGGCTTCATGTTGCAGTTAGTGTTTCCGTTTGTGTGATTAACTGGAGGATTCTCTGCCTGTTCTCTAGACCCGCTGTCCACCTTGACTGAACTGACAGCCTTGCAGCTCCTTCCTCACAGCGTGACGAGCTGTGGAGTTAGCACGGTTCTGGTTGGGGCTGAGGGGGTCTGTGGCCTGATGTCTTGCAGGGTGCTGACAACCAGGGTGCAGGAGACGGCAGACCAGTCAGGCAAAACATGTACCGGGGTTACAGACCGAGGTTCCGCAGGTATGCTGCCCGCGGGCCGCTGGCCTGCGCCTCGCTCCGCCGCAGAGCCGGCACGCGGCCGCGCTCGGGTGCTGCACGGTTAAAGCCCAGCTTGACTTTCAGGGGTCCTCCTCGTCAAAGACAGCCTAGAGAGGATGGAAACGAAGAAGACAAAGAGAACCAAGGGGATGAAACCCAAAGTCAGCAGCCACCTCAACGTCGGTACCGCCGTAACTTCAACTACCGACGCAGACGCCCAGAGAACCCTAAACCACAAGATGGCAAAGAGACGAAGACAGCCGAACCACCAGCTGAGAACACGTCCGCTCCCGAGGCTGAGCAGGGCGGGGCTGAGTAAACACCGGCTTAACATCTCTACCATCATCCGGGTGCGTGCAGGGCCCTGTGCTGATCCCCTCTCTTGTTGCCTTTTGTTTGGGCTCTCCTTGCTCCCTCCTGCTCTCCCTGATCTGTGGGTGGCCCAAGGGCCAGGCTTTGTTGCATCAGTGCCAGCTGATTGGGAGGACTTAGTTACAAGCTTTAATTGCCTGGTGGCATGTTGTTACACTTTATATCGTGGCTGTGTGGCGTAGTTCAGGTGTACGGCAGCCTCTGCTCACCCAGAAATTGAAGCAGTGCAAGTGTAAAGACTTAAAAGGAGTCAGGAGAAGCACGTGCTGGGATTTACCTGGCTGAGTAAATCAGTGCCTGAGCTCAGTCCCTACAGGAAGGTGGATGGCACTGAGACCTCAGCATCCATTTCTACAAAGGTGATGTGGAATTAGCAGTGGTGTCTCCAGGAGCAGCTTTTTATCTAATCAAAGTGCTGGAAAAACCATTAGAAATGGTGCTTTTGTCAGAGCATGTGGGAGCTGTGTTGCAGTGCTGAGGTGTGGGCTCGGGAGGGTTGTGTGCAGGGCAGGGGCCAAAGGCTGGGTTAGTTGCAAAGGAACCTGTCTGCAACTGGGGCTTGTTTGGTGCTGACTCCTGAGGGACAATTCTGCTAATTTGGGAGTATTTTCATTGCCAGGACTCACTTGTGCATTTCTTGTCACCCGTGTGTGTCCCATTCCTTTTGTCACCTGCTCCTTGCCCATTACCTGGAGGGCAGGGAAGTGGCAGAGGTGTCGAGGCTGCAGTGGGAGCAGAAGTGGTCACACACTGCTGGGCTGGGAGAAGGCTCGGTGCTGGCAGCAGCTGCAGCCTCTCCCAGCTGTGGGAGCCTGGGGACTTGCTCTGCATGGGCCCCAGTGCTTCATGTTCCACTTGCAGAGAGATCTCAGTCACAGTCCAGGCTGTGCTTCAGTGATCTCCGTGCCCTTGTGATGAACATTTGCTGTATCCTGGTGTTCATCTTTGTGGTCAGCACCTCCTGGATGAATTCTTGGAACATGGGCTTCAGAAGGGTGCCACAGTGACACCTTGGTTCCTCTTGCTGTCTGGTGGCATTGGAGAAATTGGGTTTAGTTTCTGTGCTCTGAGCAGTGGCTGAATGGGGAGCAGCCCTCCCCATGACTGGGTTACTCCTGGGTTTGAGTTCCTGGCTGCTCTCTTTGGAGTCCTGTGGGCAGGGCTGGCTGTGAGCTTGTGACAGGCAGCTTAGGGTGAATATCTGAGTTGCATGTGAGTCTTGATACACAAACCACCCCTGTAACCCTTTTCACCTGTCTGATCAGCCTTTTTTTTTTTTTTTCCTCTTTTTCAGTTTAGTCATCAAAGAAAAGACTTTAAGAAATGAAGAAGAAAATGAAATTCCAGCAATAAGAAATGAACAAAAGAATTGGAACTGAAGACCTTAAGTGCTTGCTTTTTGCTGTTGACCAGATTACTAGAACTATCTGCATTATCTATGCAGCATGGGGTTTTTATTATTTTTACCTAAAGAATTCTCTTTTTGGAAATGATAAACACGTTTTTTAAAAGCCTGTTTTTTCTCAATATACCTTTAAAAGTTTGTAAATTGTTTCATATCTGGTCACGTTGAGATTTTTAAGAACCTCATTTTTAATTTGTATGAAATATACGCCTGATTTTTTCAAGTCAAACTGCAAGCATCTGTTAATAAAGGTCTTAAAGAGTTACCATGTGTGCTTAGATGTTTTAAACCACTTTGGTGTGAAAGGGTTTTAAGTATTCACAGAAGGTTTGGGAAGAAAAAAGACTGCTTTTCTCTTTGGGCATACAGGCTGGTGGGGTAAAACAGAAAAACTGAAGTAAAAAAAGTAAAGATGCAGTTAAGTCCCATTGGAGGAGGGTGGGCAGGCACAGGGGGATGGGGGTGCCTGGTGCTAGCCCAGTGTGCTGGAACAGCTTGGCTGTGTCCTTGCTGGAATGCAGCACTTACAGAACTGAGGTGGGGTGAGGGTTCTGAAAAAAAAAACAGGGGGAAAGTTTCCCCCAAAATGCTGGAATGCCACGTGGGTTTGGGTTGGAGGAACCTTAAAGCTCACCCTGTCACTGGGGCAGGGACACCTTGCACTGTCCCAGGGTGCTCCAGCCTGGCCTTGGGCACTGCCAGGGATCCAGGGGCAGCCCCAGCTGCTCTGGGCACCTGTGCAAGGTTCTGGATTCCAAAAACTCCCAAACTGGTCACTGGGGCTGTGCTGTAGCACAATTGCAGAGGCAGCTGCTGCCTCGGGTGCAGAAGCATGGAGAGGGAGCTGTGCCTTGTGCCAGAACCAGCTCTGGCTGCAGCCCAGTGCCCTGGGGAGTGGGGGCTGCTCCCCCAGCCCAGAGCTCAGCCCTCTGTGCCCTGCTCTGAACCAACCCCTGCAGAGCCCTGTCCCATGGCAGCTTTTGTTGGCACCTTTCTACATTCTGGTGAGCTCTGTGCTCTTCATAATCTTCCTGTGGGCTCCAGTGTCCCAATCACCCCAGGTGTCCCAACAGTCCCAGTGCTCCAGGCTTTGCTCTCTCCAAGCACCTTCTCGTGCTCCCTCCTGCCCCTCCCCTGGCTGTGCCATCTGTGAGCTTCCTGCCCTCCTGACACTGCTGTTTGGCAGCACAATCTCATCTCTGCTCCTTCCTGTCACTTGGTGTTGGGATTTTCCCCTTTCCCAGGTCCCTGGGGTGTTGCTGATGAGAGGGACAGACTTGCCCAAACGTGCAGTCTGGCAGAAGTGTGAGAACCTGCAATAAACAACAGCTTTGCTGCCTCTTGGCCTCATGTGAGGGGGCAGATGGCTCAAGAGGAGCCCCACAGCTCCTCCAGGTTCTGGGTGCAGGTGCAGGTGCTTTGCAGCCTGGCTGGGCTGCAGGAGTGGGACTGAGTCTTCACACCCGTTTTGGGGACTGACTGTGCCCCTGCAGCACCATCTGCTTGGGCCTGGAGCTCGACCTTCTGCCTCAGGGTGACAATGCTCAGGAGCTTCTGCCTGGTTTCCTGTGCTGCCATGGTGTCTGTGTGCTTAGCTTGGGGTGAGAGGTAAGGGAACGAGGCCAAAACCAGCATTCAGTAATTGAGGGTGGTTAGGATTGACATGGTGGTGGTTTCAGGTTCTGGTTTGTTTTCATAATGGTTTACAAGTGCTGAAAGATAATTCATTTGGAAAACAGAATTCCCATTTTGTGTGAACTTAAAAAGCCCACTCTGCTGGTAGAGCATCTCCATCAGGCTTCAGACTGCCTCACCTCCTTGTGTCTGGTGTTCCTTCCTGATCCCCCATGAAAACATTGATAACTAAGTGTTCCAGACTCCTGGTTTTACCCAGTTTTTGAGCACAAACCTTGTGCTACCCTGTGTCTGAGCTCAGGGGAGGTTTCCAGTGGGGCTGGTGTGGGAGGAACCAGGGCTGCCAGCCACATGGAGTCAGTGCTGCTCCGTGCAGGAAAGACTGCCCACTGAATTCCCCAAAGCAATGTCAGAGGAGCTACTCTGCCCTCAGTATCCTGACAGCTTTCCCAGGAACAGGGGCATCTTTTCTTAAAGCAACACTTTTCTGGAATTTATTTTCATGAAACCTGGCTGGAAGTGGGGAAGAAACCCTTCCCTGGCTGACTGCTGCAGCAGCCTCACTGTCAGCAGCCAGCTGGCTGTGTCAGAGCCTGGAAGCAGCTGCAGAAATGTCTCAGTACAGGTGCCAGTGGGGTGGCACTGGCAGGGAGGTGTCCCCTGTTGGGGTCAGGAGGTGCTGCTGGCCTTCACACACGGGAATCCATGGCATACATCCTGCTGGTGGCTGTCCTGGTGGCTGTCCTGCCCCGGGGCTGGGGAGGTCTCTGGGCTTGACAGCGGCTGCTGGGGGCTACCAGGAGAGAGTTGGGGTGGTGTCATGGGCAGCAGTTGCAGGGTGACTTAGGACTGCCACAGCATGGGGACATGGCAGGAGAAATGAACTCAGACAGCCAGCAGAGTTAACTTCCACCCCAAGGACCAGGCAAAAGGATTGGGGATGATGTCTGGGGAGGCATCCCCTGCCCAACATCCCTGGTGGTGGGGCTGTATTTCAACCAGCACATCCCTGCAGCCACTGGCTCAGGCTTTGGCTGATGACAGGGATTCAGCACAGCTACTGCTTTGAGTAAACATCAGCACACCTTCACCATGACCTGGAGGCCCACAGGTGTGGATGGATCCCCCTGCACCCTCTTCACACCTTATAGGGCCTCTCACTCAGCCCTGTTCTGCCTTGTGCAGCCTCCCCAGCCAAGGGGCACAGGCTGGGCACAAAGGAGTCCCTCTTGGTTAGGCTGGACCCTGCACCCCTGTGCCCCCTGAGCTGGTCCTTCACCCCTTATCCCTGCAGGGCAAAAAGCTACTTGAGATAGGATGGGGTGGAACGAGACAGACTGACCTGTGCAGGCATAGAGGCAGCAGGTCAGCAGGACAGATGCCACAAAGCAGCCAGTGGAGCCAGCCATCCCCAGCCAGCACGACCACCCAAAGTCATAGTGCACTCCCAGGAATATATTGTGTGACACCAGCATGGCCCTCTCCACGTAGACGTCCACTGCGTACCACACAGAGCCTATGAGCCCCAGGATGCCTAGGGAGGAATGGGGCTTGTTAAAAGCACCCCCTGCTCCCCAAACCCCCTGAGGGGGTGCTGCCTGCTCCCCATGCTCCCCAGCTCCCTGGGGACACGAGCTCTCCAGGCACGCACCCGCAGCGCCGAGCGTGACTCCAGCTCCACGGCACATCTTCACTTTGGCACCAGGGTCTTCCTTGAGGAACGTGATGCAGTCGAGCCCCAGGACCAGTGTAGCCACAGCCAGGCCAGCCAGGAGATCTGCACTGATCATCAGGGTCCGTGTCACCACGATCTTCACTGGGCAGGGAAGTTAAAAACAACCAGAAACGGGAATGGGGAATAATCAGAGGAACACTCCACTCCAGATTTCTGCCCACGTCCTTTTTAGAGTCACCCAGCTCACCTGTGGCCATCACACTGGAACCCACCAGCCCCATCCCTGCCATGGGCCAAGGGAAGGTGCTCAACAAGCTTGTCAGAAACTTAATAAGGACTTAAACTCCTGATTAGACCAGCTCAAGAAACCAAACAACTCAAGGTATACCCATCAGCACCTGGTATGTGGTCGCCTGCTCCAGCCATTCTTGAGCAGAAGACACTGCTGTCCACATTGATTTTTCCTCCAAGTTGTGTAGCCCGTGTTTTGAACAGCAAATGTCAATATACCAGTGAAAAACAAGAGCTGGCATGGATCACATCAGCAGCTGTGATGGGACTGTGCCCTGCAAAGTTCCCTTCTCCCCAGAGCGAGGTGGCAGCCCCCCTTAGTCCATACCAACTACTTTCCTGCTCCACTGCCTGAATCTGCGTTTTTCCATGTCATGACCCAACACAAGGGTTCTCTCTGCAGGGCTTGATGTGCCCTGTGCAGGCCAGAAGAAATGTCCCTACCCTGATGTGACTGTCCCTGAGCTGTGGGCACGAGTCCTTGGCCAGTGGGAATGGTGCTTGCTCTGCCTGCAGCATGGTGGGTTGCAAATCCTAGGCTCTACATGCTGGAATATGTTTGTTGTGAGGTGGCAGAGCTTCACAGCCTCTTTCCTGCCTCATGACCCCATGGCAGGTCTGACTGAACCCCGAGTTGCTGCCAAGCCCAGGCTGTTGGGGCAGGAGACCGAGAGCAGCCCTAGGCTGGTGTGGCTGCCTGACAAAGGGCAGCTTGGTGCAATGAAAATCCCTTTCCCTCTTCCCTTTCAAGAAGACTGAGCTGTGAGCTTACCAAACACCTCCAGGCCAGGTCAGCTCACCTGGGTGGTCAGCCAGGATGGAGTCATACTGGTCACAGGTCCTGACCCCGTCCTGCATGTTGGTGACACACTCCCTCCAAAGGCCCCGGCACTTGTGGCTCACCTGCAAACAGGAGGAAGGCCCTCATGGGAAAGCACCAGAGCCTCCCAGGGATCTGCCAGCCCAGCAGGGCACACTTCAGGCTCCCACCACTACACCTGCCATGTCCCAGTGACTCCCTGCCCATACCTGCTCTCTGTTTTCTCCTGCTCCATCCCTCTAGAATCATCTAATCCTTCAACTTAAAAAGCAGTGGGTTTGTCCCACCATGTCCCTCTTCCCAGCCTGTGGAGACGTGGTGCAACCTCACAGATGGCAAGGCACCCACCTGGCTCTCAGCTGCTCACCTGGAGGATGATGGTTGCTGTGCTCACCTTAAAGGTGGCTGCTCTGCTCACCTTCCAGGTGGTTTCTCTGCTCACCTCCAAGCTGTCATCAGCATTGACCATCCAGCAGTCTGTGCACGTGGCCAGGAGCAGGAAGAGTGTAGAGAGAAGAGCGAGCCCAAATGCTGTCACCTGCAGGGCTGCTCTCATGGGGTGACCTGCAAGGGCACAGAGATGTTCACCAACTCTGCTCTGGCTGCTTCCAGACACCCAGTCTTCCAAGGACAAAGTGCCACCAAGGCCAGGCATCCTCTGCATCCCCAGGAGTCGTCTGGATCCTGTCTCACAGTGCTCACTTGCTGTCAAAATGCTCTAATATCCTCAGCCAAGGCTGGGCCACCAGGTTTACATGCAGAGAGAGCTTTTAGACACACAGTAATTTTGTACTGGAGACATTCCCACACTGGTTCCCTCTCTTCCAAACAGAAGCTGCCAACCATCAGTACTTGCCCTTTGGGAATCAAGAGTTGCTGGAAACCACTGTCAAATAACTGCTGCTGCAAAAACCTGTGACCTGAGCACGTCTCCAGAGAACCTCTAGAGGCCTCCATCCCTGCCATATGACTTGCTGGGTACATCCTCTGCCTTTTCTTGCTTTTATTTTTCACTCCAAGAAAAGCTAGGAGGTGTTGAACATCCAGGTTGGAGCACAAGTGTCCCATGGGGGTGTCCTAATCTTAAGCACAAGCCCAAAGACAAATCTCCCATTCCAAGGGGGACAAAGGCTGCTGGGGCATGATGTGGGTGCTCTGAGGAGCTGCCAAGGCTTTCCACAGAGCAGAAGGGATGGCACCATTTGTTTTCCATCCTAGATGGAGGTTTTCCATTCCTAGATGGAGGGACCCTGCAGGGAGGGGAGCTGTGCTCAAGGTGTGAGCAGGGGACATTGCATCTGCAAACCCTGGGCAGGATTCCTACTTTGTCATGTTCTGCAACCCAAAATGCCAATTTTACTGTCTGAAGTTGCAACCACTGCAGCAACCCTTTGGGCAGGGGATCGTACAAATGTGATATTTAGCAAGACCAGATGAGTTTCTGAGCTACATGGGTTAATTACCATGAGGTAATAACCCATCATCACCAGGTTTAGTACCTCCAGCCAGAGGCTGCCTGTGGGGCAGAGGTGGGAGGGAGGCTCGTGGTCCCCACACCCAACGTGCCCCTTCTCACCCCACGTCCCCTCTTGGGATGTCACTGGGAGTAGAGGCATCACTCTTCCATCACCTCTGAGCACCTCCATCAGCTTCACTACAAGCTGGCAGTCTCTTAGACCCCAATTTACAATGTTTTTTGTTTTTTTTAAATTCCCCAGGCTCCCTTCTGAGCTAACTCCCTAGAACCTTATTTGTTTGTGCTACACCCCAGCTGTTTTGGAGCCTTTGAAGAAAATCTGTTCAGTCTTTTCAGTTACATAAGCAAGAAAAAAAAAAGGGAAGAAATTCTTAATGCTGGGAAAAATCAGCTCTAAACCTTGTTGATAATAAAAGGAGTTCATGGGGAGCATTACCTTCACAGCAGGCTCATCCTCGTAGCAGGATCTCTTTGTTGCTGATGATTTGGGATAGGGATGTAGGTCTGGAAGCTTTCAAGTGCTGATGGGGTTGGATCCTGACTCATCTGATGGAGCCAGGGATGCAGCAGCAGCTGGAGCCTGTGCTGGGCTATTTAAGGTCTGCCCAAGCTACGTCAGCTGGGCTCTGTGCCCTCAGACATGATGGGCATCCCTGCAGCCAGAGCAGCCATAGGCTGGGAATGGAGCCTCCCCAAAAATGTCACACGGGAAAACCACTGGAAACCTGCTGGGAACTCTCCCCAGGTGGGGGACTGTGTGTCCTGGACAAATAAACCTTGTTTTTTCATTAGACCTTTCAATGACTGCCTAAGAATGAGTGGCCTGAGACGCTGGAGTGGCCCTAAGATCCAGGAGTGGTACCAGAGTTCAGAGGGGTGGAAGGAGCCAAAGAAAGGAGCTGGAATGCCAGGGTGATAATGAACCTCTTGGGCTGGTAATTAAGACCTTTCTTTTTTTCCCCATTAAGCAGAAAACAAGTGAAAACGACTGCAATGGTGCTTTTTGTCTGGTCAGCCCCCAAGGAGGTGCCTGTGACCCCGGGTAGCAGCACCCCAGCTGTCTGGCACTTGGAGCTGCCCTAAAAACTTCAGTTTTGTTCTCTAACCCCCTGCTATTTGGGATTTACACAGGATCTGTGCTACAGCATCCTCTGAGCATCCCTGGGCTCAGCTGTGCCTCATGGCTCTGCCACTGCTCACCCTCATCTCTCAGACCCATGGAAAATACTCACATTTCCATTCTCTGGGTCATACTTGAGGTGCACTTGGGTTCTTAGGGTGGGTTTGGGTTTTGTTGTGTTTTGGTGGGGTTTTTTTGGTTTTTTTTTTCCCCCTGGAGATAATCCTCTGCAGCCTTTTATTGTGGGCATTTTGGCAAAACACCAATCTTGGCAAATCCTTCAGCCCTGCAGAGACGCCCAGGTGCCTGATGTGAGAGATTCCTGGGGCTCTGAGTTATCCTATTTTCCCAGAATTCTGGCACATGGCAGGTCTAATGCCTTGGAATGTAGCAGTCAATTAGGGCCAAAAATGTTCAGAAGGATTTGTGAACCTTTTAATTTTCCAGCCTTTACATCTCAGGAATTTATGTTTCTTGGACATCTGTGACACATGAAATACTGTGTGACCCCAAGTGATACAAAACTGTACCTCCATGGTCTTGGCAAAACCTATAAAATAGGTCTATTTGTATTTTCTGCTCACCTAAACACTCAGTTTATGATACATCAAACTAACCTGCCTTGTCAATCCCCAACTGAAACCTTTTTGGGGGTGAAAAGAGGCAGGTAGAGGAGTAGAACTGCCAGTAGTCAAATGATTGAACTCCTTCCCCAGGTTAATGACAATGAAAATCACATCTTGGGTACCATGAGGTTTGTCAAAACCATGTGTTTAAAAAAGTGCTGACAAGCCCAAATCTTGAACTTTAGCAAATATTGAACTAAAAAACCTGCTGTGGCTGGAAGGGGAAAAAGGAAAGATGTTCTCTTAGATGGGATCATCTCAGGGAACTAGAGAGGACTTGGTAGATGGTGTAGGGGCAGGACAGTGAATAAGAATTATTAAAACCACCAAATTCAAACAGGCATGTCTCAGAGGTGTGAGAAAAGCCCTTCTGCTTCCTTTGTGTGGGGGTCATTCTCCCTTTTCCCTCCTTTCTGCCTATTTAAAAATGACTATTATTTCCCAGGAGTTTGACTGAAAGCAAGAGGTATGACCCAAAAGCTCAGTTAAACTGGTTTAATGACCAAAAGGTGTGTGTTGGAGGGGGGAAGCTCTGTTTTAGCCTGTGCTGTGAACAAAGGCAGATTCCCCTCTCTGATGTGCTTCCAGCCTGGGTGTCCATCCCCAGGGGACTTCAGGAGATGTCACAGCAACCACCAAGGACAGCAAACCCTGGGCTGGAGGTGGGCTGGGATCTATTTCTGCACCAGGTGCAGGACAAGGGTGCAAAGACAACACAGCAGCCATGCAAAAACCTGGATGGAAAACGTGATTTCTGAAGAAAAACATGCACAGCAGGGGTCATGTCCCTGCACAGGGGAGTAAAAATCAGCTTAAATTAGCAAATACCCAATTACAGAATCACAGAATGACTAGGTTGGAAGAGACCTTCAAGATCATCAAGTCCAGTTTGTGACCCTCTGTGTTTCCCAAGAGAGTTTCCCAAGTTATCTTGGTGCAAGCTGTGAAATTGTAAGCAATTTCCTAGGATGCTATGAAATAATACCTTTTTCTTTTCTTCTTTGCTTAATGGTGTCTTTACAAGTAAGGATGTGCAAATTGATGGGTTAAAAAAATATTATTAAAGCCATTGGGATGAGATTTAGCTGGAGCACTATCTTAGAGATGAAATTGATTTGCACTATCTATTTTTGAATAGTTACTGTATGATTTGTGAGATAACTTTGATAGGTGGAAAGCTTATGAGATCCCGTGGTTTGTACTGTGAAATTTGTGGAAAGCTTTTAAGTGGTCTTTGTGAAGAAGGTAAAGAGAAAGCTGAAAAGAAGGTAAGAGCTGGGGGAGAAGAACTCAAGTAACAGAGGAGGCTTTTAATGAGAATAGTATTTACACAGAGGAAAGTTGAAATGCTAATTCTACAAGGTTGAAGTTTTAGTGTTTTATAATATAGTGAATACATTTTATGGTTTTTAACTGTGTAAATCCACAATAAAGATAACAGAAACAGTGGGAAGGAACGAGAAGCAAAAAGCTAAGTAAGAATGGAAATGGAGCTACACATACAGGTCCCTTTTGGAGATGATTTCAGGGTTTGAAAAGTGTGGCAAACCTCAAAAGCTGCTGAAACTTGAATCCTGAAGAGTGGTGCATGTCTCATAAACTCTGTGAGAAATAGCTGCCTAGCAAGGGTGCAGACAAGCTGCAATCAGGCACAAGTCAGGTCTGAACTCATGGGAAGTGGGAGAAAAGAGGGACAACTTCAGCTCTGAGGGTCCATAAGAGGAAGATGCTGGTGGCATTTCAGCCTTGGGAAGAGACTTGTGGAGAGGCCAAGCTGGATTCCCAGGGATTTAACCTTCAGTTAAGAAATTTGTGAGGTCACATCCCCACCTTTGAGAGCAAAAGAAGCAATATATTTAGTGTTGAGGGTGGGGGAGAGGCTCCTGCCACACTGCAGAAGTGGCTCTGGACCAGCACTGGAGTCACTGAAATCAAAGAGACAGTTCCAGAAAGATGCCCATGATTGAAAATATTTTAATACCACAGAGTCACAATTTTTAGTACAAAAAGGAAAAAAAAAAAGAAAGAAAAAAAAAAGAAAAGCATTTAAAAATCCTCACCTGTCCCATTTCCAAGGCCATGCATCCCATGGAAAAGTTAATTGAATTTATATTAATAGAATAAAAACATTCTTTACACTGAAATATAAGAAGGCCTTTTTAGTTGGTTTTGGTTTTTTGTTTGTTTTAAAGCACAAGGTTCCTTTTCAATCCTCACTGCAGTGGCTTTGGTTGGTGTTTTTTGAAGGGAACACCAAAATCTGGGTGATGCCAGCCTACAAGCACTGCTCTCCCCTGAAGGGGTGCAGGACACAGTTTTACAGGGGGGCTGTAATTTAAAAGAGAAAAAGGCATTTAATGCCAGGGAGAAAGAGAGAAATCACCCCCTGGGGAAAAAAAAGCAGTATTGCTTCTCCTCCAGCACAACCAGGGACCCAGACTCAGGCATGGGCATAACATCAAATAGAGGGAAAGGAAATAAAATAAAGGGAAAGAAAATAAAATGGAGAAAAAGAGTAAAATAAAATAGAGCAAAATAAAACAGAGAAATAGAAAATAAAGTAAAATAAAATAAAGTAAAACAAAATAGAGCAAAACAAAATTAAAAAACCAGCTCTTTCTTCATATTTGGGTTTAAAAATAAAATAATAAAAATAGATAATGAAGCTGTTTGGGTAATTTCCAGTGTCCTGCTCTGTGGGTTGGTTGGTGCAACACCTGCAGCAGGGCTGGAGGGCTGGAGTACAGGGAGTTTGGAGGATTTACAGATGAAATTGGAGCTTTGGCAGTTGCAAAACAATTAGTAACAGTAGAACAGAGGTACAAAGTGGTGGAGGCAATTAGCAGGTTGTGTTTGGAACCTTCACTGCCCCCTCCAGGGGATCCTGCCTGGGAAGAGGGATTTGGACCCAGCAGGGAGGCACCAAAATTCAGGGCTCTGTCCATCTGCCACTCAAAATAGTTGTGCTGGGCACCAAAACTGAAAACAAATCCTTTGTGTTCAGAGCCCCTTTTTGCTGCTTTAATTTGCCCAAACCCTTGTTTAACAAGGCACAGCCTGGACCTGGACAGGAACGAGCCCAAGGCAGGTTTGGGCTGGCAGAGCTCAGCTGGAGCAAGTGGCCTCCAGGCAGGAATCAATAATAATTAATAACAATTTTAGAAGTGTTGCTTTTTCAGTAGCAATGAGGCAGGAGAAGCAGCACCATGAAAGCATCCCTCTGCCAAGAGCAGGATGTGGGGATGCTTGAACTGCTTGAGCCCCGAGTTGGGCTGGTGCTGTTGGAAGTGGAAACCTGACTCCAGGAAAACCCAGCCCTGGCTTTTCCTCCCTGCCTGCTCCCGGCCGTGGGAGAGGGCTGGCCACGGTACAAAGCACTTCTGTGCAGCACACCCCCGTGGGACTGGCTCTGTGCCCCTGTGGGGCACACCAGCCTCCCTGCACCGCCCCCACAGCATCCCTGTGACAGACAGACAGACAGACAGACAGACAGGGCCTGGCCACCGTGCGGGGCTGGGGGTGCCACCGCACCCAGCTTAGGAGAACGTGGCCGCGATGGACAGGGGAGGTGTGACACTTAAAAACCCCTGTTTTAGAGGCTGGCACTGATGAACGGTGCTGAAACGTGGAAGACAAGGAGGAGAGATGTCTGGCGGGGCATTCAGGGCGCGGGCAGGGTGGGAGCGCCGGGGTGTCGCCTGTTTTTGGGAGGGGAGGGAGGCGCTGGGCAGCCGGAGCGCAGGGGCGGGGCTCACACGTACTCGCGGGCCGTGGAGGGCTGCGGCTGCCGGCGGTACTGCTGTCCTCGGCGCTCCTCGGCAGGGCAGGAGCAGCACAGGAGGGACCCCCCCAGCACCGAGAGGCTGGAGGCCCCCCAGCCCACGAAGAGAGCAGAGCCGAATTCGTACCTGTGGTGAGAGGGGCGAGGGAGCGTCAGGGAGGGGCACGGAGGCACAGGTGGAAACTGGGACGGGCAGCAGGATGCTCGAAGCCCTGATGAGGTGATCAGTGATGCCAAGGCAGATTTTGGTTCTTCCCTCTCCATCCCCATCTTTCCTGTTGGCTGTATCCAGCTCCCACGTGTCCCCATCTTTTAATCCTCCCCGGGGCTGAAATTCCAGATGTGCACCACTACCCTGTCCCAGCTGGTGACAAATGAAGCTTTAGCATCAGGGACACCTTCTGCCAGGTGGCAGCGAGGGCTGGCAGAGGTACACACACACACTGGCTGTGCCTCAGCAAAACCAGCGAGGGAAGGTCAGGGACAAGAGAGGATTCAGAAGGGCACCCCTGAGCCAGGCTCTTACCTGGCGTTGATGGGGATGGTGCTCTCTCTGAAGAACTCATAGGTCACCTGCGTTGCGTACAACGACACGGCAGCCAGTGTGCACAGACCTGGGCACAGAATCATGGAATCACTGAAGGTTTTGGGCTGGAAGGGACCTTTAAAGATCACCTAGTCCAAAGCCCCTGCAGTGAGAGGGTTGTCTAGCTGTTGCACTAGACAAACGTTGGCTGTCAGTGACATCCAGCCCTCAGCAAACTGCTCCCCCTCCTCTAGCAGTGTTGGAAGGTGTTTGAGGATTCCTGCACCAGGGATGTACAAAGGCTAGAGCTGCCTTACCAGAGAGAATGAAGAGGACACCTCCAGCAACAGCTATGCGGCTCTTGGTGACAGGATCCTCCTCCCCAACTTTAGTGCATTTCATGCCCACCACGCTCACGATGATGCCAAAGAAGCCCAGGAGGAGAGAAATGACCATGAGAGCCCGAGATGTCTGGATGTGAACTGCAAAGGGGGAAGAAAAACTGCTCCCAGCAGGTGGCTTTGGCCACAGCCGGGCACTGGAAGCAAGGTCACCGCGTTCCATGCCGGTGATGGACCTGTCCTTAACCCTGTCCTGGCTGTGTAGCTCCCATGTCATATCCTCCCCACCTGGCAGATCTGGACACCTCAGCTCAGCTCAGGGCACTGCTCCCAATGCCTTCCCTGACCTTCCTCCCTGCCACCCTCATCTTGGTCATGACTGGGCTGGGCTGGGAAACACCTTGCCTGGAGCAGCACCACAGTCACCAAATGCCAAAATGATGACTGATCCACAGTCATGGAGCGGGGGGTTTTTGATGTCCCCATGGGGCACTGTTGGTATTTAAATGTATGCCCACACTGGAGCTCAAACCTGCTGGGGCCTGGAGCGTCCCAGCCACACAAAGGGGCTCAAACCCACAGGGCCAAGAGAGGCTCAGTCCTGGGATGAGGAGGTTGGGGCTCAACATTCACAGATGGAGAGGAAAGCCTGGACCCACACTGAGGCTCAGCTCAGTGAATGAGAGGACTCAGACCTATAGTAGGAGTGGGGCAAGAAAGACCTGAAGGTGACTCAAGCTCCAGGAAGGGCCAGGAGAGCTCAAATCCACAGGGGAAGGGGGCAACCAGCGGTGAAGAGGGTACAGACCTGTCGGGGACGTGTGTTCAAACCCATACAGGTGAGTTCAAGCGCAGAGAGGGGCTCAAAGCAATATGAGGGAGGGTCAAACCCTCAGCGGGCTCAGACTTACAGCGGGGCAAGGGCAGCTCAGGATCCCAGGGGAGCTCAGACCCAAGGCGGAGACGGGGGAACGCACCCAGGAAAGGAAGCGGAGCTCATCCTACGGGTCCCGTACCCACCTTCGAGGGAGAGCAGCGAGTCGTGCAGGCGGCACTGGACCTGCCCGGTGCTCTGGGCGGCGCAGCTCATCCACAGCCCCTCGTGGAGCCCCACGGCCGTGATGATGGCGTCCCCGGCGTACGAGCTCTGCCGCCACTGTGGCAGCACGGCGGCCGCCAGCGCCGCCACCCACCCNGGAATTGGGTGTTGGGAGGTGGGAATTAGGGCGCTGGAGGCGGGCACTGGGGCCCAGGGAAGAGCATTAGGTCTGAGGGGTGAGATTTGAGTCTGAGGAGAGTGATTTGGGGTTGCAGGCAAGGGATTTGAATCCTAGAGGGAAGAATGTGGAAAAGATTTGGGGCACGGAGGGTATTTGGGTCCTGCAGGAGAGATTTGGCTCTTGAGGGAGCTGGGAACCCCTCAAACGACAGTGGAGGGATGTAGGAAAATGGGGCTCCTCAAGAGGAGGAGGGTGTGTGGGAAGTTAGCATCCTTGACTCCTGCCGTGGGCTGGGAGCGCCTGAGAGGCCCCAGGGTCACTCCAGGAATTCAGCGGGGAGCAGGAAAGCTGTTCGTTCAGTGAGGGAATTCAGGCCCACCATGCCACCATGGCACCAACAAGAGAAGCCATTGTCAAGGGGTGTACGCCTGCAGGAGAGGGACAGGGGGTGTGGGGAACTCGTGTCACCACTCTGGTGACACCAAGCCCCTTGCAGCCCCAGGACCTGGCAATCGTTAACTGCCACGGCCTCATCAGCAGTCTGCTCACGCGCCCAGGCAGCTGGGGGTGGATGCTGGGCAGCCTCCACTGGGACCATATGTTCATCCTGGAGAAATCGTCCTCCAGAGCCCCCTTGCCCACCCCTCCAAGTGGGATGGGGGTGCTAAGTGGCTGCACATGGGGCAGGATTTATTTGCCCACATTCCCGGGATGGTTATGGTAATGGCCAGACATCTGCGGGAACAATTCAGTGCCCTGTCCGAGGGTGCCAGGGTGCTCAATGTCCTTCTTGTTCAAGGACAGCTCCCTCCTCCCTGGAATGGTGGGTTCCTTCCCACGCTAGGGGAGCAGGGTCCAGGGGATGCTCAGCTAGAGATTGCATTGCCTGTACTGCCCCTGGGGCATCTTGTCCCCTACAAACACCTTTGTGAGGCTACAGGGCTACAATACTCTTGGGTAGATGTTTGCCAGGAGGGGAGGTTGCACCCCAACACTGATGACAGCCAAAGGGTGGCACCAGCCTTCAATCTCCACTCAGAAAGAAACAGCTTACAAAAAAAATACCTTTATTAACCCATTTTCTGCAGAAGGCACTTAAATAGCTGCAAGTTCAGGAAAGGCACACATCTGCACCCGTTGGCACCAGGGCCCCACCCCTAACACCGCATCCCTCCCTTGTCCCCAAGTCACCCACCCCTGAGCCTGCATCACACATCCCAGGTCAGCTCTGCAGGGGGATGCTGGGTGCTGCAGGGGTAGTACACGGCATTCCCCAAAGCCCCATTCCAACTGGATCGGGGGCAGAGGGGGTCCCATGTGTCACCCTCATGACTGTGCAGCCCGAAGCCACAATGCTGACATGATTTGTCCCAGCAGAGACGTCCTGGTCCCTGTAGGATGTCACAGCTCATCCTTCCCCACCACAACGGCAGCTGGTGATTCCTTCTCCGGCTCTGGCTCCAAATCCCCCTCTTCCATGCCGAAAAGCATCCTCACCAGGTCATCTGCCTGCACACGCTCCTGTGGGCAGACCCACGGCGGTCAGCACAGCCCCCGTCCCACCCACACACCCTACACGCTGCCGGGAGGGAGCTCACCCGCTCACTGTGCCGAGGGTCCAGGGTGAACCAGAGGGCAATGGCGCAGCGCTGACCCTTGGTCACAGCCTTCACCCCATGGGGGTTCTCTGAGCCAGAGGAGAAGCCCACGGCACGGCCACACTGCGGCTGCACCTCTGCCTGTCAAGGGAGGGAGACCCCAGTCAGGGGTGAGTCGGTTCCCCTCAACCCACGTTCGTCTTTTGCAGTGGCTCAGGGGATGTTCCCAGGGGACAGGGCCAACAGGCAGGAGCTGGATTTGGTGTTGCACGTGGATCCTCGGAGCTGAGCTACTCACGGTCTCAGTCTTGGCATCCAGCTCGGTGAAGTAGAAAGCTCCTCCTTCAAAGTCTCCATTGAGGTAGAGGATTGCACTAAAGGGAGCCGGGGACAAGTGGAGGTGACAAGCAACCATCACCAGAGCTCCCCAACAGCACGGCAAGAGCCAGAGGCAGGAAAGCCCAGATTTGGTGTCCTACCTTGCTCCTCCCAACCCAGGTGCCACCAAATCATGGCAGCCTTAGGTGGGGAAGCCGCAGCTGACAGCCACCAGCAGTACCTGTAATCCCGGAAGGTGTAGGCTGGGGGTTCCTTCACGCACACCAGTGCCTCTGCATTGAGAATGCAGTTGTCCACATGCACCTCGTGGCTGTTGTCACTCCGACCTTCTTGCATCTCTAGGGGAGAACAGAGCATGTCAGGACCCCTCTGTGCAAGAACAGGGTCCATCCCCAAGTATTCTGTGCTTGGAGATGACAAGAAAATCACGTGTAGCCTAAAGCATTTCCACTTGCTGGAGTGTGGATCGTGCAGGGCCATTTGGGCAGCATAAAATACTGTTGACTTGTCCCATGGCATTTCCATGGCCTCTCTCAGCACCCATCCCAAAATGCCTCAGAGTGATGAAATGCTGTACGGCACGAAGCCATCTGCCCTGTTAGAGGCAACCAGCAGAGCTGCTGCTCATCTTCCCAAACTGGGTTTAGGGACAAGCTTCCTACACCCTCCTGGGAAGAAGAGTGGGTTAGGGAGCAGCAAGGTCTCCAAAGAAAGGTCCAAGAGCAGACCAACTCCAGCTGTTAGAGGAGACCTAGACAAGACAAGCCTTGCTGCTCTGGGCCACACTCACCCTCGATGGCTGTGCGGCACACCAGGTGGGAGTAGGAGAAGTGCAGAGGGAGCTCCAGGCGGAAGTAGGACTCCATCATGTGCCGCACCTTCTCCGTCACGTTGTAGTACAAGTAGGCGCTGCGCAGGGGCACCTTGCCCTCCTGGCCCAGCTGTGCAGGACAGACAGGACAGGAGCTCAGCCCCAGCTGGGGGTGGCCAACCACCCAAAACTACCCTCCCCTGTCCCCACAGCCTGTTTCTCCACGCAGCCACCCCAACCTTGAGGGCCTTGAGGACAGTCACGCCATAGAAGGTCTCGCTGGGAGTGTGAGGAGAGGTCTTCCCTCGATAGCCATCTCCAGCCGAGGCAGCCGCCTGCAAAACCCGACTGGTGTTACTGGTGTGATGTCTGGGCTGCAGGAGGGGACCCCTCAGCATGCTGTACCCCTCCCTGCCTGCTCCACCCGTCCTTGCACTCACGTTAGTGAGTCTCTGCAGTTCTCGGCACTCCTCAGCAGAAAGGACTCCGTCCACCACGACACGCTGGGAGCCATTCAGGGCCCTGGAGTTCATGGTGACGCTGGCTCCTTCGTACACCAAAGGGCCACCTGTGGCACAAACGGGATTGGTGGACGTGGGGATAGATGCCACCAGCTCTGGGGTGGCTGGGGGAAGCTGTGGTCCCACCACCTGCTCCTGCTGCCACCCATGTGTGGAGGGACCGTGAGCTGGCAGCAGAGGTCACAAAGGTCCCCATCCCACCTCCCCTCCTGGCCTTCTCCACCTTCTCGGATGAACTTGCTCATGTCAGCAGACTCTTTGGCCTTCTCCTCCACCAGGGTCTCGATCTCCTTCATGAGGTTGCCGATTTCCTCAGAGATGCGTGCTGCTGTCTCCCGCTCCACCCTGGGCATGCAGCAGCCATCAGCACCACCACCCCACTGTCCCCACATCAGAAATGAGGGCCACTAAGACAAGGGCAGGACAAGTTGTCTCAGGTGCCGGTAACAAAGCTGGCACCTAGACTGGAGAGTCACCTCAAGGCATCCCTCACTCTGAGGTGCTTGGGGTGACCTACACGTGCCCATCATCCCATGGCTGATGGGAAGTAAAGTTCTGCCCTCCAGCAGCCTCTTCCAGTCCCAACATCAAAAGCTCCCCTGGCAGAAGCTCTATGCCATGGCCTTTGGCCCAAAGCCCACAGAGGAAGGAGGGTTTGTCCTGTCAGACCCCATTGGGTGAGCTCAGCTGGCGACAGCACTCACTTCTGTTTCTCTCGCAGTCTTTTTGGTATCACCTCTTCAGGTGTCCACGTGTCCTGCAGCCAGAAGAACAACATCAGGAGCTGGACAAGGATCTGGCCAGGACACAGACCCCTCATCTGCACTCCATTCTGGCCACTGCATCCCCCCGGTCTCACAGCACCCACCGGGTCCACAAAAGGGATGCCAAAGACGTCGTAGCTGAAGAAGAGCAGCTCCTTTTCCATCAGACTCCGCTGGTGATACACCTGGACCTCCTGTGGCAAGGGGCAGAGCAATGGGGTGAGGTACAGCAGGAGGGTTCTGAAAGACCCCAGGTGTGGGCAGGAAGGTGCAGGTTTACACCATTCCTGTGGTCCTTGCTCTAGACCAGCAGCCTGGTTTCCTGCTCCATCTGGCTTCCCCCATCCTGCCTGAACTTCCCTGTGGACAAGCCCTGGGGAGATGACAGTTGAGCAGAGGCACATGAGTGTCTCTTCTGCAGGAGGCTCTTTAGGAGCAGCTTCCCTTCCCCTACTCCAACTGGTGTGGGGCAGAGACTCCCATCTGTGCCTATCACGCCCCAGCCATCCAGATCTGGCTATTTTGAAGCCAAATCCTCTCCTTTTTAAGCAATTCCACTTCAGATGTGGAAAAGTGCAACAGAGGTGGGCTCAGATCCTCCTAGAAAGATTGTCCACCCACCTCTCACAGCCCCCTCTCTCAGAAATGGGTCCACGTGTGCCTGTCATCCAGCTTCACCTGGCCTAAGACATTTTGCCAGTGATGTTTTTCAGCTATTTTCCAGCTTGTCCGACCTTAAATCCACCCATTCCTGTCCACCTTTGGTAGCTGGCATAGAGGAGACACTACAGCTTCTGCAAAGGTCCCCAGTGAGGAGAGAAGATGTCCCTGCAATTGTTTCTCCCATCTAATTGCTCACCTCTCGTGGCTGGATGGGTCTGGCCAGGTTTTCCCCCAGGACAGCGGTGTAATAGGCCAAATTTTGGTTCATCACCTCATCATGTGGGAAGAAGAGCAAATAGGTTTTGGCACATTCAATGGCTTTTTCATAATTCCCATCTGCAATGAGAAATGGGGCTGTTAATGGCATGTCCAAGGACACCAGAGGCAGAACAAAGACAAGTGTGGAGGAGAGACAAGAGACATAGTCCTTGTGTTCCAAACGGTGTCATGAGTAGGGCAGATCCCCTGGAGCAAGGATAACTGCTGCCACAAAGGCAAAATTCAGACTCTTTGGTGCTCTCCTGTCTCCAGAAACCATCACAACAGAAATCAGGGGTACTTGTACAGCTCGGCTACTTTTCTCACTTGGAAAACATTACAAAGTCTATTTAGAGGTAGCCAGACCCAACCATTTACTGGCAAATCTGCAGTTTCCAGCCACTGAAGCTTCCTACCCCACTTTCATGTGGTCTTTCAAAGAAACACAATCACAGAATGAGTCAGGTTGGAAGGGACCACTGTGGGTCACCTGGTCCAATCTCTCTGCTAGAGCAGGGTCCTCCCAGAGCATAAGAGCAGAGGATTGTGTCCAGATTGTCTGGAATATTCCCAGTGAGGGAGATCCAACCCTCCCTGGACAATCTTAGTTCTCAGTCACTGCACACTTCCTCACATCCAGGTGGAATTTCCTAGGCATCAGTTTCTGCCTCTTGTCCTATTGCTCTGCACCACAGAGGAGAAAGGCTGAGAGAACTGGTCTTGTTGGACCTGGACATAAAAATGTTGGCAGACAACTTTTTATCAAGGTTTGTAGTGACAGGACAAGGGGAATTGTCTTAAACTGAAGAAGGGCAGCATTAGAATGGCCATAAGGAGGAATTTTCTCTGATGAGAGTGGTGAGACCCTGGCACAGACTGCACAGAGTGTTGCAGACCGGGCTGGATGGGGCTCTGGGAGATCTGAGTGACCAGTGCTAGATATCCCTTCATCTTCAGTTGGACTGATGATTTTTGAAGGTCCTTTCCCCACCCAAACCACTCTGAGGATCCACGATTTCAGCCCACGCAGAGTTGAGTGCCCAGTGCTGACAACCACACAGGATGGGGTGAGGAGCTGCTTACTGTTGTAGTAGGCAAACTGCAGGTAGTTGAAGTGTGAGGGCAGAAAATCCTCCAGAGGCTTCTCCTGGCCGGGCTGTGAGGCCAACTCTGTGACACAGCCCTGCTTGCAGCTTAGCACCTGCATGGAGTGATCTGGTGGAGGAAAAACTCCATGTCACTGCTCACAGTCACCCAGACTGGTGGGCAGGACCCTGAGGGGTGCCCAGCCTCCTGGGCAGGACCCTGAGGGGTGCCCAGCCTCCTGCTCCTACTGGGGTTGTTGCAAGCTTTTTGGTAGTGGAAAACCCTCAGGGGTGGGGGTTGTCCACCTTTGAGTTGATCAGGGGTAGGGTTGTGGTGCTCTCTCAGGACAGAGTAGCCATCCTCAGCCTCCCATCACATCCCAGTGACCCTCCACTGGTCTCTCTTCTATCTTTCCATATTCCTCTGGAATCTGGAGGATTCCTGGGCATCAGCCCTAGTGCTAAGTGCAGGTAAACCCCTCCTGCCACTTACTGGCCACACCCTCCCTAGTGAAAGCTAGGATGGGGTTTCCACTCTTCAGGGACCCCCACCCCAGGTCTCTGTGGACCAAGCCCCCGAGAACTGTACTCGGCTCTCGTGACAGGACACAGAAGGTGTGGCTCCCACCTGTGATGGCCTGGAAAAGGTCTGCGTTGTACTCCAGGTAGTTGTAGCCCTCGTAGTCGTAGGGTCCCTCGCAGAGAGCGCGGCACTCAGCATCTGCCACAAAATACTCCTGCAGTGCCTTCTCCAGGTGCAGGATGGCAGCAGCTGGCTGCTCCTCTGTGTAAAACCGGACACCCAGCCGAAACTCGCTCTACAGAGGGATAAGAAACGATGAGGGGATCTCAGTGCTCCACTCCCCATGAGGATCACCTCGTCCCTGCCACAATGGCATCTCATGAGCTCGCTGAGCCAGCAGTTGTGGTGTGACTGCCCTGGGTTCCACAGCGGACAGGGGCTTTGCGAGGGGAGGGTCTCACCAGGTGGGGTTTGGCTTCCAGATCAGTGAAGTCATCCTCGTGGACTCCCACCATGGCCTGGTAGTACTCCAGGTTCTGCCTCATCTCCTGGTGCCCGGGGTTGGCCACGAAGAAGGTGTGAGCGGCCGCCGCCGCCTGCGCCGGCCGGTTCATCTGGTGGGACGGGGGTGAGACAGCGGATGCCATACCGAGCGGAGGGGACACCCGTCCCCGAGCATCCCGGCGGCCGGGGCGGAGGGCGGTGACAGGGGCGGCTCCGGCGAGCTCCGACGTGGCACTGGTGGGG
>VXBQ01004816.1:7734-28736 GCA_013400175.1 Phainopepla nitens
GCCCGAGCCCGTCCCCGGGCAGGGGCTGCGGGCGCGGCTCGCCTCCTCCTGCCCCCTGAGCTGCGGCCGGGCAGACCCCGCCTGCAAGTGCCTGGCGGGCGGGAGATTCTTGTGCCGCAGAGATCCGGAGTAGCGGCGCTACCAGGAGCTGTTTCTTTTTGGCATACGGTGGGGTTTGCCTGGTGCCCCGCTGGAGGCCACACACGGCCGTGTCTGGAGCAGGTGCCTCCCCTCCGTGTTGGGTAGGAGCTGGTTCTGTGCTGGTTTGGAACTGCGGGTGCCTGAAGTTCGGTGTGAGGATGGTGATGCAGGTTTGACATTTAGAACCCTCTCGGCTAACTGTGTTGTAAATATTGGTTTCCCTAAAGCAGCTGATGTGATGTCTTTGAGGTTTCCTGCTGAATTAACTGAAGTGGGATGGACTCAAAATAATCCATGTTAAATTGGGGGTTCCTAGAACGTTATTGGGCATGTTATGTCAACTGTCTCGTGGCGATCCCGATGGTGATTTTGGCAATGACTTGAAGAAAGCTGACAGCTAAAAGCTGAGGAGCTGCATGAACAACTCAGAGTGCTGAGTAGAAAATGGGAAATGAGAATCTGACGCTGTGGCCCGGTTAGTTTGGCACTGGACTTTGGGGAGACCACACATGTTTTACCAGAGAGAGCAAACTAAAGGAAGGGTCCAAAATGGGAACACAGAAACACAGGAGGGGGAAGTGGGATCTGTCCTGGGAAGCAGGAATTTTTGCCCGAGTTCATGAAAATATTGAACACAGGGAGCTGGGCTGGAGGTGGTCTTTGGTACCTCACTGAAGATGAGTAGGAGGAGAGGGACTGTGCTCCCACACTGGTGCAAAAGCTGCAGTGCCCAGGTTTGGTGCTTGTGTGTGGTTCAAAGCTGGTGGAAAGCTGGGCAGAGTTTGGAGATGTGTGAGGTAGGATTAAAGGTGAAAAAAGATGCCATGTGATGCTGAGAGAACTTTCTGCTTCCTCCAGCAAGAACTTGAGAGAAGATCTGGCCAGTCTGCATCTGCTTGTGGAGAACAGAGGCTGGTTCAGTCTGGCTGGTCAGGGTGTGTGCACATGGAATCCAAAATGTATGTCTTTAGGTGATAGAGATGCAAGCATGCATCCCTAAGTCAGTGATGAATTTGTATTGGCTGCCAGCTTTGACATGGAGGCTCCATATTTTTCTTTTTTTTTTTTTTTAATACAAGCAGCTGGGCTCACAGCCTCAGGAGTTTGGGGTCTGCTCTGCTTGGGGGTCTCTGAGGTGCTGTGGTGTCTTTCAGGGAGTTTGTTGGAAGATGGACATCTAAGTATAAACTGGGAAATGTAAAAGTTTCACTTATAAGTTTCTAGGAACATCTGGGTTCCCCTTTTCTTTGCTGCATTCTCAGGAATCTGTTTGTCTGGCTGTGACAGTTATTTAATTTTTCTGAGAGAGCCTTGACTGGGACATTTCCTCAGAGGTGTCACTGCTGTGGGTTTTGTGGCAGGGTTCTTCCAGCCCATCTGTCTCAACAACAGTGTAACTTACCTGTCAGATTTGGTTGTAACAAGCTAAAATTAAAAAACCAAACCAAAAACCCAAATCAAGGGAAGCTTTAGGGGCAGATCTTGCCACAGAGACTTTGGAGAATGCTGCTGTGCCAGCTTTTACTGTGATCTCAATCTGCCGAATATGCACTGGCCTGCTTTTGTTTTTTGTTTATGTGGGGCTTCTCAAAGTCTCCCTTGTGGCAGCGCTGAGGGAGCACAGGGGTGATGTGAGCAGCCTTTCCTCAGCCTGGTGCCTGTGTCTTGCTGAGCTTTGCTGCCCTGGAGGCAGGTGCCAGGCCTGGATGACTCTGCTCCACCCTGTTTGTGAGGACTGCTCTGGGAATTGGGCCTTCTCCTCCAAGAGACGTGCTTTTAGTCTGTGCTATTTCCACTTCTCTTTGCTGTCTCCAGTTTGTTTCAGAGGCTGTCAGTGAAGGGAGAGGGTTGTTCTCAGTAATACTTTGGTAGGTGAGGAAAAAGGAGAGTGGTGAGAGCTGAGATTGTTTTGGGGTGTGTGTGGTTGCACTGAGTGTGTGCAGTGGTGTTGGAAATGACTGAGCATTGTTTCACAGGAAAATCCAGCAGTGTCATCTAACCCAGTTATTTTTATTAGAGAGAAATATGAACAGAAGGAAAGGAATCAGTGTTGCATACTTGCCCATCACTTCCCAGGACAGGCATGCTCCCCCAAGGAATTAATAATTATCAAAGAGTTATGAAAGCTCTTACCTTTCCCCCTTTGGAGGCAGCTTTAGCCAGCCAGTTTCCTGTGTGTTTTTGGATTTCCAGTAGGCTCTTACTGTGAGACTTGTCACTCTTTGCAGAACTAGATCAGGGCCCTTTTTAGATAATGATGAATGGAGATGAGAGCTATTTAAAAATTTACTTTGCTCTTAGCAAATTAGCATAACAGATTAATCCCTGCTCATAATCCCTGGTCTGTTCTTCAGGAGGATGCTGGGGCTGTGATGGAGCAGAGAAGAATTTTGTCTGGCCACTTGGAGCACACTCCTGGCCAATGTAGTCGCTTCCCTTTTGTTCCTTCCTGACGCTGCTGCAGTTCCATGCATTCCCAACAGCCCCAAAGGATAGGATTTCCCTCCAGAGGGATCAGATGATTAGCTTATAAATAGCAAATGCCTGCTTAGGCCTACTTTTCAGGGTGATTTGGTCCCTGTCTTGTTCAAAGCAATGAGTACAACTGCATCTGCACCTTGCTGCCCAGAGCCAAATCCAAGGAAAGGAGGATGCTTTCCTCGAGGTGGTGAATTTCTGCCCAGAAGGAAAGTGCCCCGTGTGAGGTGCTTTGGCTTTGCAGCCAGAGCCTCAGAGGGGGATTGACTGGGAGGCTCTGGCAGCAGCAGTGCACTGTGCTGCTGGATGTGCCAGTGCAGCACCTGGAAAGAGGCTGTTTCTTGGGAATGTGAGCTGAAATGAAACTGAAACACACTGAGTGGCTGAATTGTGTTTGAAATGAGCCTGTGTTCCTGCCAGGAAACCTGTGCTGGTAGTGGGGCACCCTTGTCTCGAAGCCTGAGCTCTTGGAGTCCTCTTTGAGTTGCACACATTCCCCCAACTTTCCTTCCTTTCTCTCTAGTTTGGTCAGTCCTGGGCTGCTGAGAGATTCTGACACATGTGCTGAGGTTTTATATGCTGCCTGTGGTCGCTCTGACCCCGGGGTTTGCCCCTCCCCAGCGGGGTGGGGATAGCTTTCATGGGGTGTGCTTTGCAATGTCCTTGTGCAGTGATGTGTGTGGTGAGTCTGAGAGCAGCCTCGGCCTTTCCAGACAGAGGTAACTTTAGAGAGACAGAGCATCAGCAGAACTGAACTGACAGTTCCCACTCTTAACAGAGGCAAGGCCTTTGTTGTTACTTATTACTTTGTGTTGCTCTTGCTCAGTTGAGAGATGCTCTCAAATTTCTTCTTCTGGAGAAGCATGCCCAGGGCCTATCCCAAGAAAGGAGAATTATGTGTCAGTATATTCTGTTTCAACATGTACCAAGTTTCTGGCCTCAGAGGTTTCCTTTTGTGTTGTGAGCGTTTGTAGGTGCTTTATTCCCTTTAGTCTCTGATGACTGGAGAGCATTCCTGAGCTACCTTCCCTCCTGGATCCTATTGCTTCACTTCTAGGTGGAGTGTTTGCTCAGCAGTGTGTGAGATAGAGCTGATCTCAGGCACTGCACACCTGGCAAGGTCGGCTGGCCTGGCCACGCACAGCAGAGTTCTGCTTTTTGCCAACATTTCTTTTCCTGGGGGACAGAAACACTGTGCTGTCTCTTGCAAGGGTGCGGGTCCGACCCCACCGCAGAGACAGACACAGCACTCACAGGAAGGATGGTTAGGGCTGAGGTTTTCCTGAGCCCTGGGAATGGGCTTTGCTGAGGTGGGTGAGAACGTCCTGATAGCCAAGTACAGGTGACATATTGGGTACCTCTGTCTGAGGTGGAGCAAGAGCCACATCTGCTGACTCTTGCTGAGGCTGCTAACCACTGTCAGCCCCCCACCCCCCAACTTCAGAAGAGCCTGTGCTGGCAGCAGGGACAGAGGTAGACACAGCTCTCAACTTATCTACTTGGGGGCAAAGTCTTGTGGCTGAACTTAAGCCCAGAATTGCAATGGGGCATTCTCTGGAGCTCAGCTTTCTGCTGTTTCATGCTGTCAGAACAGCACTGGCTGGGAAGTGGAGTCCTTGTTCCTTTTCCAACCTGACCAGTTCTTCGCTGCAAAATGCAATTGTGGAATTGTTCTCAGAACATGCTTGGACATGGCATTGACTGTGAGTGACAGCTTTATGGTAAGGACCCTCAAAGCCTTTCTACTCTACAGTCAGTTCAATTGCTTAGGCTCAGCCAGTCGTTCCTGGTGGTCCCTGCTGAAGCTGAGGACTGCTCTGAGCAAGTGAGGGCTGCAGTTTGCATTGTTCCTTCTGGAAGCTTCAGGGGGTTTTATTGATTTGTTTTACTCTAGAAACTTGTTGAAGTAGACAGCTTCCCCCGAGTGGCTGAGTGCCTTGTGGCAATCCAGCATGAATCTATTCAGTTGTCTCTGTTGTTTCAACTGTGCTGCCTGGATTCACAATAAATGTTTTTTTTAAAATCTTTGAAAGGACTCGGCAGAAGTCTCCTTATTGCAGGAGCATGACTGGCACGTAGCACTCAGGGCCACCAGTGTGACAGAGCCAGGTGGGATCTGTTTCACTGTTTTGATGGGATTGAGAGCAGCCACTGTCCTGTTCAGTATCTCGTTTATGAGGCCCCTAGACCCAGTCTGGAGAACATCTCACCGGGGGTTCCCTGGGACAGTGTGGCTGGCTGCCAGCCTGGAGCCTGGGTCACGCCCGTGCTTCCTGCAGCTCAGCTTGGCTGCCAGCACCACCTGGCAGTTTCATCACCCTGTGTGTGCCTTATGACCTGGGGTGCTCAGGAGGAGCATTAGGAGGATGTGAGGAGTCCTGCAGTTGTTGCTTCTCACCCCAGTTAGCATTGTTTGGGCTTATCCTCACTTCTGCTTTCCAGCCAGGCAGCACCCCCTTCCTGCCTCCCCCAGGTCAGGGCTGCAGTGGCCCTGTGCCAGAGGCACTTCTACCTTCCTTCCCAAATGGAAGACTGTTCTTGCTGAAAACTTTGGAGCAAGCCCATGGCATCTGGACACAGGCCAAAAACCCTGTGCTGCCCTGGAGTTCAGGCTTAGGGCAGTGGAAATGATTCTCTTCAGGCCCGGGGAGGCTGAAGTTGGATGTGGGATGGGGCAGCCTGTATGTGCCAGGACAGAGTCTGTGTTTGGATGGGGGAAGAACAGCTGTGAGGTATTTGGGGGTTTGGTGGGAAGAAACACAGCAAACTGGGAATTGGTGAGCTCCTCTGGAAATACCAGAGATGTTTTTCAAGCTGCTTTATGTACCACTGAGGATGCTGTGTCTGTGGTACATTCCCAGTGACCTGGGGTGTTAAACCTTCCTCTGGCTATGCTGAAGTACAGTTCATGGTTTGTGTCCTCTTGTCAACTTTCTTGTGCTCTTGGATAGGTCTGGACCCTTTTCAGCCATACATTCCCTCTCAAGTGCTGCTTCAGGGTTCCTTACAGCCTGAGACTTACACCCTCAGTATGTGGGATTTATTTCCGTTGATGTTGATGTTCAGTGCTGCTTTATTTTTTAAAAGCTGTGGCCCTTGTGACTTGGGGAACTGCTGCTGACTTCTGGTGTGCTGAGTGTCTGTCTGTGTGCTCCAGGGCAGGCATTTCCCTCCAATCCCAATGGACAGCGGGATGGCTGGGAGCCCTGCTGAGGGATTAACTCTGGGTCCTCTCTGAGGTATCAGCTTTTCCTTCTGTATGTTCGGATCCTTTATGCTCCTAAACAACGTGCCTGATTCTTCTCAGTCCTCTGCAAATGTCTGTCTCACCTGCCTGCTGTGGAGGGGAGATCTGCTGCTCCTGGAAAGTGCCAGTGCTTAGTATTTTGCTGTCAGGAAGTCCTGGCCTGTGCTTTTCATATCCACCCCTTCACAAGAGGCAGCTTCTCTAGGAAAAGGTTCCTTGTATCTACACACTTCCTCTAACAACCAGGTGATATCTGGAGGCCATGGATGTGTGTGCAAACCCAGCCAGGGGAAATACAGGGATACAGTGAGAGGGAGTCTGGGCAATGAGAATTCTCGTCTTGCTTGCAGCAAGGAAACATCTCCTCTAGATCTGGCTTCCACAAAGTGCCAGAGGCTCTGCCTGCTGCACCTTTCCCTTCTGCAGAAAGAGGGAATAACACCAGGGAGAGGGACAAGAGCTGAGGTCAGCAGTGGCTCTTCCCAAAGAAGTTGTAGCCTAGCTGGGCTGATTGGTAAGCAGCTGATTGGGAATTTTGGTACAGATGCCAGCTCTGACACTGCCAGCCTTGGTTGATGCAACAGCTAACAGGGTACAGTGCCTTTATAAAGTAATTTTGTTACTACATTGAGGGAGTTTTATCATACCCAGGATGACCATATCCTTCCTGTTCCCAGTCCAGCTCCCTCACTGCTACCCTGCTCAGGGCCTTGCTGCCTCTTAACTCAGGCAAAACTCAGGTGAAATTGCATTGGCCTCTGAATATTTGTTATTGCTGTGCCCTGAGCTTTCATGTTTGAATATAGCTGCCTAGGGGAATGGAAAGTCCCTTGATTTCCAAGGAGAACTGCTTGTTTGTGCTGTGAAGTCCCTATTTTCTGGGGGATGTTGAACCTGTGGTACATCCTAAAGGGCACATAATGGCAAGAAGAGAGGATGTTCTCTTTAGAACTGGTGTGGTGAGGGAAGGGGTCGTGCTGGGAGACTCCCAGGCACTGGAGGGGGGGTGCAGAAATCTCCAAGGGGACCTAAGAGTGACTCCCAGACGTTCTCTGCAGCTTTGCACCATCCCTCAGGGCCGTGTCAATTGTTGCTGCAGCAGCTTTGCTTTGTGACAGCTCCACTTCTGCTCCCCCTGGCACCTGGGATCCTTGGGAGTGGGTGTTCACTGTGCCTGGTGAGAACACCAGGGCTGTTTGAGGGCAGTGTCTTTTGGAGGTGTGACCTGGGCACAGTTCATCTTTGCCATAAACATTCCTCAGGGATGCTGGCTGTTTCTGTGGGATGTGATGATATTGGAGATTGTCGCCCTGGAAGAGCAGATCCTTTGTTTGTGTCCTGCAGCTGGCTGGGAGCACAAAGAGCCACGTTGGAGAGGAGCTGTGCTGCCTGCTGAAGGGGAGGGATAAGTCTTGGTGCAGGAAGGGGTAATTAGTGGAGCTGCCTCAGGCTGAGATTTGATGGCTGTAGGGAGGAACAGGGGCTGCAGGGGAACCTCTGCAGGACTTTGAGACAATACATGATTGGAAGAACTGAATGAACGGGCCTGAAGCATTGATCACATCCTTTCTGGTGCCTGTGGCTGACTCATCCCACTGAGTGTTCCTTGGGGAGCTGGTAGCTCCCAGCATCCAAGGTACTGTGCTCGTTGTAGGGCAGCCTGGAGACACTGCAGGCAGCTGCCCAAGGGAATGCCACGGCATGGATGCAGATCCATGGGCAGTGGATGCCAGAGCTGGGATGTGCCAGCGGGCAACTCATATCACTCCCTGCTGTCCTTTGCACTTCTTTGGGCTGGCATAAGGTTATGTCTTCCTTACCCTGTTCTTTGCTCTCTCCCCTTTCTGGAATTGGAAAGTTAATCTATCAGGACTCTCCAGGGAGTGCCACCCTTCCCTCTCTGCCTTCTCACGTCTGCATTTCCAAACAAAAGTGGGTAGCTAAGCACCTTTGGATGCTGGGTAAGATGATCCTAGACAGAGCCTGTTTTGTTCAGCAAGGAGAGCAAATTGAGATTATTTTTTAATGCGAAACTCTTGAATGCAGAGGTTCTGTGCAGATTTGGCTCATTAGGAAACTCTGCAGAGAGCTTTTGTTTCCATTGCTAAATGAGGCAAAAGAGGAAGTAAAAGTGGTTCTGTGCTGTGAACTGGATTCATGGTTTTGTTTTATAATAAACCACAGACTTATGGACAAGTGAATCCCCCACCTCCCTTTCTTTTTGTTCCACTTCAGTAGGTGTTTTTACTAGAGGAATTCCCAGAAGTATGAGAGTATGAGAGGAACTGTTCTTCCTGTGAGCTTGTCTTTTATTGAAATACAAGAGGAAGTTCCTTAGACTTCTGTGAAAAGGTTCAATAGGTCTCGTGGCAGAGGAAGTCACATTTTCAGCATGTTTTACTAACTATGAAGAACTCAAAACTGAAGCCAGAATGAGCAGCCAGTTCCTCTGTTGGAATTCCCTGGGGAGCAGCAGCCCACCAGGTGGGATCCCACTGCCCTTGTGCTGCTGCTCCTGCTTCCTCCCACCCTCCAAAATCCCCCAGCACAGGGTTCATGCTGGAGAGGTAGAAGCTGGGAGATGGAATGTTTCACGGAGTGCTGTGACTCCAGCTGTCCATCCTGCCTGTTCTCCAGAGCTGCGAGGCAGGAGCCCACGATGCTGGCCTGTGTGGCAGCGTGGGCTGGAGTGAAAGCACAGTGCTGAGGAAAACCCAGATTCAGCTGGAATTGCTGCTAGAGCTGCCACTGGATTCGGTGACTGGGGGGTTCCATCAGTGCATGTCAGTGATGCACTGTCAGGAGGAAGGGACCTGCCTTGCGTTTGGGCAAAGATGGTAAAAATCCCAGTGCTTCCTGAGATTTGTCTTTGTGTTAGATAGGGTAAGTCTGATGCATTGCAGTCTTGTCCTAAACCTTTTAGAGGTAGGAATTTGATCCTTAATGAGTTTTATTTTAGTCAGTTATTAAGGGGAAGAAATCCCAGGCTCTGTTCCCTGTGTGAATTGCACGAGATGAGAATAAATCCTCTGGCTTCTCTTGGTACCGAGTTCAGCATGTGGCCGCCTTCATCCCTCGTCCTGCTGGAAGCTGCCAGCAAGGAAGGGACAGCGTGTGTGAATTTGAGCAGCTCTTGCTGCTCGATAAGCTGGGGACTTGCTATATATATCAAATTGCCTTCTCTTCCCTTGTATCGATTGGGTGGGGATTTCCCTTTCTAAGAGTGCCTCTGGAGCAGCCGGCACGGCCAGCGCTGTTTTTAGAAGCAGTTAAGCTCGTGCTTAGAGAGAGAGAGCATGAGATGGGAGCACTTAAGCTTGGCTGAATTTGCTGACCTGCCCACATCCTTTGAGGTGAGGTTATTAATGAAAGCAGGTCAGTGTGCAAGGCAGTACCTTCATGGGATCTTCCATTGCTGAAGTAGTTTTGAAAGGCTCCAGATACCTGGAAAGTAAAGGCTAAAGGCTCTGGTTTAACCTTCTTAAACTTTGGGGGCTTGGGGTGGGAAAGGGGAATTGTTAAACTCCAGGTGAGGTATTGCTTGGTTTTTGGAGGGATACTACCTCCAGAAAAGCCTCATGAAGGCCAAGTTTCTGAATTCGTTGCCTGGTTGTAAAGAAGAGCTGTGGCCACACAAAGCCCTGAGAGGGTTCCTTGGGAAGGAGGATGTCCAGGCAGTCGACATAGCAAACCAGCAGGAGACAGTGCCTGCAAACCCAGGGTTTCCATGGGAGCCAACAGCTCTGACTGTGCTCAGGTTGGACATGCAATTGAAAGTGAGCTCCTAGCTTATTAATAACAGCTCTTAAGGAGTTTCATCTCTTCTTGTGGTCTTCTATAGCTTGATGGTAAAAACCCTGAGCAGATGTTCGTTGCTCTGTTTTAGAGGTTCTTCATGTGAAAGGGGGAGCTGGGAACTTGATGTGATGATGGTAAAATTATTGCAAGTTTTGGAGAGGAGCTCCCCAGGAGTGGGGAGGAGCATTCAGCAGAGCTGTGTGTTCCCAGCCACGTTTCCAGGGTCAGTGCTGCAGGGCCTGGCACAGGATCCTCCTTGTCGCTTGGGAGGAGGCTGCTGGGGAAACTGGGCTTGGTCTGGGTGAGTCAAGAGAATAAATCCTGATGCTTCCTTGTCCTCTCAGACCTGCTGATGGTTTCGGTCATAGTTTTTTCATGTATGTCTTTATGTGGGTTACTAAAAGATGCTTCATTCTATTCCTATGGAAGAAAACTACCCTTGGAGAAAACAGCCTCTCCTACGAATTTTGTCTGTGGCGAGTAGTGGCACTTGAGCTCTGGCCTGGGGTCTGCCTCCAGCCAGCAGCACGTGGTTCCAGAGCTGAGGAGCCTCAGCCGGAGCTGGAAGCGTGGCTGTTGCAAGGCTGTGAATCCCAGTAGTGTTACAGGACATGTGATCACCTGGAATCTGCTTTCAGATACTGTTTCTGTTGACTGTCCCAGGGGAGATTCCAGATTCTTGCAGGCAAGCACCACTTTAGATGTCCAGGCTGCCCTTTACCAAGGGCCATAGTTCCCCCCATCCATCCATCCTGTTCTCTGGCTGCAGGAACATGCATCAGAAACCTTAGGACTCCTAAGTAATACCACATGGCTGTGTTTATGCACATGTATAAAAGAATAATAGTTACATTTGTAATAACAACAGGGCTGAAGTTGTGTTGCTGCTGTTTGGTTGAAATTATTTAAAAATACCCACATGTTGAATGCCAGGATATAAGACATGGGTGCTTGGGAAGGCCGTGAGCTTGGCTGGGAAAACCTCTAGTCAGGTAGGGAGGGGAAGTGGCATACTTCAGGACTTTATTTTTGGATTTCAGAGCCTTCTGGTGCATTTGGGTCACATATCTCAGTTTTTTTCTGCAGTCACAAAGATTGCCTTTTAGAAAAAACTGTGTCTGTCAGAGACTCCCCAAGTTGACAGGAGTTAAAGGTGAATTCTCCTGGTGTGCAATGAGAACTGAGTGTTTGCACAGAGACCGGTTTAGACAGCACCTCTCTGGCCTGGAGACTTGGGATGTGACCTCCGTAGTGCAGGCACCATTTCCTTGAAGCTGTTGCTGCTTCCTTTCTGAGGTTGAGTTGAAGTAAGTGCACGGTGTGGAGGGAGGTGCCAGGGCAGGTGAGAGGGAGCTCAGTGGTGTGGAGGGAGGTGCCAGGGCAGTGTGAGAGGGAGCTCAGTGGTGTGGAGGGAGGTGCCAGGGCAGGTGAGAGGGAGCTCAGTGGTGTGGAGGGAGGTGCCAGGGCAGTGTGAGAGGGAGCTCAGTGGTGTGGAGGGAGGTGCCAGGGCAGGTGAGAGGGAGCTCAGTGGTGTGGAGGGAGGTGCCAGGGCAGGTGAGAGGGAGCTCAGTGCCCACACATCCCTCCCTCGGGAGCTGCAGCATGGCAGGAGCAGGCAGGAGCCTGGATTGCAGCTGGGATGGGCCCATCTGCACTGCTTTGGGTAGGGACCAGGCAATTGTTTGTACTTGAATAAAGGCTTAATTGTGACTTGAAATGTCCCAACTGCTTTTTTAAAGAAAAGCAAACAAAGCTGGAGAACAACAAGCTGGAGTTACAGCGAACTTTGGAAATGTTTGCCAGAGCTGTGCTTCCCGTCTCTGTCAGTGCGATGGTTACAGAGTTCAGCTTGGAGCCTTGGCCTTGAATCCCTTCTCTGCCAGCTTGGGATGAAAGGCCTGTATAGGGTGGGCATGGCCTGGAGGCAGCAGGGCTCTCTCGGTGCGTGGTTCCTCCGCGTGCCCTCGTGGAAAAGACGGCAGGGGCTGTCCCTCTGGGCGGCTGCCTCGGGCTGGCTGGGATGCTTTAACCAACTATGCGGTGATGGCAGCGCTCTGCCAGGCCCTGCTCCCGTCCCAGCTCCCTCGGAGCTCAAGGAGGAGGCAGAGGCCGACCTGGCAGGGGAGCATCCCCGGTCTGCTGCTGCCACCTGGTGCCACAGCCTCGGGAGGAGAGGGGACACGAGCTGAGAAACGCCTGCTCCTGGCTCTGCTTCCTTCGCCGTCACTGCGTTCCCCTTGAAACTGATTTCACTGTCATCAACGTTAAGAGCAGAGTCAGCTGGCAGGCTGCTGAAATTAATTATGCTTAAACATTGCAGAGATGGATAGCAGTGCTCATTAGGGGTCTGGCAGAGTGCTGGGCTCTGCTCTCTTGCCTCATTATCCCGTGCACCTTGATGGCATCTGGGTGGCACGGCTGAACCTTCCAGCTGGGGTCTCTCAGGAGCTGCCTGTGCACCCCATCTCATAGAATCACAGAATGCCAGGTTTGAAAAGGACCTTAAAGACCATTGTGTTCCATCTTGGCACATGATGTAAACTGTTTTCTGGCTGCTCTGTGTATCCATCTCTCCTGACTCCTGGCTGACCAAGATGTGGCAGAGTAATGCCAGCTGTGAATTTATACATAACATCAAACAGGACGGGAATGCTGCGGGACGCGTTTCAGCTTTTTGTTTTTTAGAAGTCTCATTATATGACTGAGACAATAGGAAGATGACAACAGCTCACGTCCACAGCAGCAGACACAGAACCTCATGTTACAATGCACTTTAAAAGTTTCTTCACCAATCGTGGCAAGCAAAAGCATATTGACAGTAGCTTTAACCAACTACTATAAGTACACGTACATTTGGTTAAAACAATGCTTGCTTATTCTGAATATAATGCCTGCTTGTAAGCCTTAAAATACAATGCACAGAGCTCTATTATTAAGCTTAAAACTTCCTAATATTTTGCTAGATATATTTTTCTGCATCCTTAAGAGTTATTTTAGCTAAGCTTTAATACACAGACCATTGTTTCATATGTCCTTGTTTTCTACACCTTATGTAAACTTTTCTACTGACAAATCTTATGGCTACAGCTTAGCTCTAATTGCTGTTTTGTTGGTTTTGAAACCTGCTTTTTGTAGTTTTCCTAAAATTCTTTACTTTTAAGGATTCCCACAGCAGAGGAAAGGATGGGACAGACAAAATGCAAAATGCTGCTGGAGATATGGTCCTGCAGCTTGGATGCACCATAAAGATCTCCCCTTCTCTGGTTTCTTCACTCTTCTGCAAAACAAGTTGTCATTAGACTGCTTTGACAATGTCCCCAGGCTAAGCTGTCCCCTGAGCCTGATGCAGAGGTGGCTGGCAGGTCTTGGCTTCAGGTGTATCCGTGTCCCAGCCTTTTGAGTTCAGCATTTTTTGAATTCTGGTGGTGTTTTCCTCCCACAAGCTCTAGTCTTGTTTGCCTGTTTCCCCCTTCAGCTCTTTCCACACCCTCTTCTACATTCCTGTATCCTTCCATGGCTTGCACTGTTCCTTCCACTCTCAGCAGTCCTCAGCTCTACACTGTTCAGCAGCACGAGCCCCAAAACTGCCTGTACCCCAGTGCTGCTCCTGCTCCAGTGACCCCTGCTTAGCTCAGTGACCCCTGTTCCCACCAGCAACTCTGCTCCAGGGTCTGCTTTGCTTTTCCCAAGCTCTGTGATCTCCAGCCCACCTCACGTAATGCCTTTTCCAACATGTCTCTTGTTCATTTTCCCTTTTGGCAGTGGTGCCTCCATGGCAGCTCTGGAGTCCAGGCCTGCCCACAGCCACGGGGGCTCAGGGCTCATGGCAGAGCTACTCTGGGCTTTGCTAAACCAGAGCTTTGCTTTTATTGGGCATTAAGCCTGTGGCTGCTCCAGCACCCCTCTGATTTCTCCAACCTTCTTTCCCCTTCTTTTTTACTGCAAAGGACCTTCTTTCTTTAGAGGAGAAAGAACACAATATGGTGTCAACATCTCCTCTTGCCTCTCTGCATTCCTCTCAGCACTCTGCTTCTTTCCCTGCACCAGGCACAAGTCTCTGCCCCTGTGCTCTGTTCCTCCCTGTTGCACTATTCCTCTTCCCTCCTTGCTCAGTTTCCCACCTGCCTCTGAATCCTTCTCCATGCCGTGTAGTTTCTCCCCTGTTAAAAGCAAAGCTCACTTCTGCTCCTACTCACCTCCCGTGCCTAGTTTTTTTTCCCCACTTCCATGATAAATCCCTTGGACACAGCCCAGTCAAAGTGAAGTCCCTCATCTCCTCAGCCTGGAACTGCTGCTGCAAAAACCCTGAGCTTGGCAAAATCTCCATGTTATTCTCCCTGCCTTCACCGTTTGGGAGATTTGACTCCGTGGCAGCTGTGCTCCTGAAATCCTGAATTTGCTTTGCCCATTCTCTCCTTTGCTCTGCTGCTCCTCCTGTACTTCTTGGGGATTTGCTGTCCCAGCAGGGCTCTGGTTTCTCTCCTGTTGCTCTGTGTAACCTTATCCTCACACACATCTCCTGCCTGCCTTTGCAGCTGGCACAGGCATATTCTGTCCCTCTCCCCCTGTGCCTGGCTGTCAGTTACAGGCCTGGATAATATGTCCCTGTGTCCCTCTTTGGCTGATCCTGGCCTCCAGCATCCTCCTGTACAGCTGTATGTGCTTGCCCTGGGAATGGGCATGGTGACCAGCCCAGCACTGGCCACGTGTAGGTGTGTTTTTGAGGGCTTTTCTCATGTAGGGTGGTGCTGTGCAGTCAGGAGCATTCCTGACTACAGCACCTTTCCCTGAACCCTGCAGTCCCACAGAGAGCTGATTTATGTGTCCTGGCCTGAGCTCTTGGGAACAATCCCACATTTGAAACCTAGATCTTCCCACTTGGAATGCAACTGGAGCCTCAGCAGCCTTCAAAGAGGTCATGATTACTTTTAAATGTGAAGAAAAATGCTTTCAGGGTATTTTAATCATGAGCTGACTCCTCGGTTGGACGACCAGGAAGAGTTTGCAAGTCGTGACCTTCTCCAGGTGGCTGTGGGTGAGCTGGGGTGGGATGTGGTTCTGTGCTGGGGCTGTGGGTGAGCTGGGGTGGGATGTGGTTCTGTGCTGGGGGCTGAGGGGCCAGGGTGGGATGTGCTTCTGTGCTGGGGGCTGAGTGAGGCAGTGGCTGTATCTTGCTCTGTATTGGCCTGAGGCTGTCCCTTCAGACTCACCTGCAATGGCAGGTGGCCCCCTCCCCTGGGGTAATTCCTCTTGCCCTCCCCACACCTCCCAGGTAGGATAACTTGGAACATGAGGCTCAGTCTGTGATGCCAAGCCACTGATCCTGGGAAGAGCAGCTGGACCCTGGGGTGTGCTGAGGGCACCGTGGGCAGCTCTGCTTACCCTGAGCCTGGGGAGATTCATGTATTCAGACTTGGACTAAAAACAGTTATTTAATGGAGTTTTAAATACTCCAAGCAACAAAAAGGACAACTTTTCCCATAAGCTTGATGGAATTTATTCCATTATGAAACTTCATCTGCCAGTAATTGGATTGAGATCTGTCCCTGTCAGCAGGACTGATACTTTGCATAAATACTGCAGTATACTGAAGAATTCTTTTATTTTATTATGGGATTGGTCCTGAGCTCTGGCAGTTGTAGCCATGGTCCCAGCAGTGCTGGGGACAGAAGTGCCACCAATCTGTCCCCTCTGCCATCACTGCTATTATATATTTTTGCAGTGGACTTTGTGCCAGTCCCTGTTGAGCAGTTCGTGTGGGAGTGCCTGTGAGATCCTCTAAGATGCACTTCCAGCAGCCCTTCATCCTTGGCTAATTCTGCATCTTGGAATTCAGCCCTTCCCCCTGGTTAGACCATAAATTATGATCCCTTCATGCTGCAGAGCAATCTGAACACTTTGGCAACTTGTCACCATCATCTGGTATTGCTGTGACATTCCTGGGCTCTGGTAGCCTGATCTTTTCTTTTTAATAGTTATTCATCAGTAAAAGAGTTTTGTTGTCGAACAGCAGCTGGTCTTGGCCTTCATTAGAAACAACCCTCTGAGATGTAATTTTGTTTAAAATAACAAAGACTGGCCCATACAATCTGCTTTGCATGTAACTGTGGGGTCAGACAATTATATTTTTAACCTCTAATTAGTCGGGAGGCTTGAGATGGCTGTTTCTGTTTCATTTGGGATCACAATAAGGCTAATAGGTTTCCTGGTTTTTTCCTTCTAACATTCTCTGTTTAATATTGAACTTGTTCTTCCACTTTAAGTGCACCAGGACCAGCTCCACAATTTTAGCTGAAATTAAAGCAAAAATCTCTGCCTGGGGCAGATGCTGAGCACAGAGAGCTCCGCTCCAACTGCAAACAATGGCTGGAGTTTTATGAGCAATTAAAATCGAGTCTCCGAGTGGGGAGCGAGGAGCTGCCAGGGGCCACCCATCTCGCATGGGGCACCCATGACACCCCTGCAGCCAGAAAGCCTTAGCCAGCTCTTGCTCCCTTTCCCAGCTTTCCAAAGCTGCATGTGTGTGTGTGTGTGTGTGCTCTGATGGGGGCCCTCCCTCCCTCCTTCCCACAGGATCCCTGTGCTGTGCTGGTGGGTGATGGCAGGAGCGGGTGCTGCTCCTCATTATTCCGTGTTCCCTGCGTCCAGCTCACCATTGTTAATCCCACTGTGCTGGAGGCTGAACTTTCAGCTTTTTCCAGGAGTTCCTGTAAATTCACAGCACTGTGCTTTCATGGCACCTTCATGAGACCTGGGGAGGCAGAGGGAGAGGAAGTGATTCTCCTGGGTTTTGACAGCCCAGTTCTTTGTGGGGATTGCTGCAATTCCCAGTTCTGTCGCATCCTGGCTTGGATTGCAGCTGAGAGGAGACCTGGGTGTTGCAGTGCAAGCTGCAGTTTGGGAAAGGAGCAGTCCTTTCCTGGTGTGTGTGACAGTCTGGCCAGGGCTGAGGCTGAGCACCCTGGAGGATGCAGGCAGAGCTTGGTCCTGGCCAGGTTCTTCCAGCAGCCTCTTCCACCATCTGCAGAGAATGGGCACATAGGTTTCCAGACACTGCTCCAGTCCCTGCCCCTCTGTTTCTCACCAGGAGGGGCAAAGATCCCTGGAGGCAGCAGTGTGGTTGCATAAGGAAGTGGTGTGAGTCACGCGAGCGCCAGGCTGAGGGAGAGCAAATGAAGGGTTTTATGAGTGTTCTCAACTCTGACACAGCTTTGTTATCTGAGGGCTTGCCTCCCAGAATGAGAGTTCCAGGGGAGGTTACAAGCTATAAAAATGTTCAAGAGAAGTGAGTTATTTCTCTACTTCCCCCAGCCCAGGTGTGTCAGCTGGCATCACCTCACCAGCAGCACCAGTCCTGTCCTGTGCCTCCCTCCAGCCAGCGATGGGGAGGGCAGGCAGCTGCTGGCCCCACACTCTGCCTAGGACTGCACAGCAGCAGAACAGCCTGAGCCTCTGGGCTTTAGGATGACTTGGGGGTGAAAACACTCAACATGAGCTGTCAGTGTGCACTGGAACCCAGAAAGCAATGACAGGACAAGAAGGAATGGGTTTAAATTGAGAGGAAATTTAGATTAAATATATTGGGAAGGAATTCTTCTCTGTGAGGGTGGGAAGGTCCTGGCATAGGTTGCCCAGAGGTGCTGTGGCTGCCCCTGGATCCCTGGAAGTGTCCAAGGCCAGGCTGGATGGGGTTTGGAGCAACCTGGTCTTGCCATGGAACAAGATGAGCTTTAAGGTCCCTTTCAACCCAAAACGTTTTGTGATTCCGTGATTCTGTCTGCGTGTGAAAGGCCATTGTTCTCTTTTCTCTTCTTTCCAGTGCCATCCTTTTTGTCTTGGCTTTCTCTGTCCCTGGTGCCCTCTTCATTTAATTCTGTAGCATCAGCCTCTACCTTGGCTGAGCAGGTGGGCAACCCTAGTCCATCTGCTGTAAACAAGATTTTAAGGAGAGCTTCTGACCTGGATTTTGGAGTAATCCAGCCTCTTGTGTGGGAAGCAGCTCCTTGAGCAGGTGCCAGACCTGACTTCCACTAGAGAAGCTGGTGGGTCCAGCCCAGAGAGGTGCTGGACAGCATTGCTGGGTGCAGGGAGCAGCTACCACCTCTTTCCCAAGGGCTGGAGACCCTGGGCTGGAAGCTACAGGGGCAGAGCCAGCAGCCAGAGGGACACAGCAGCCTTTGAAAGGAGGGGGGCCATGGCCAGCCCTGAAACAGGGGGATGCATTTGAGATGCCAGCACAGGAGCACATGGAACTGCACAAATGCTTGAGCAAGACTGCCTGGTGGCCTGGGCCAGGTGTCATTTGGGTGAGGCTGGAGGTCCACAGAGGTCCAAGCAGCACCTGGGTTTGTGTGATATCTCCTGGCTTTTTCTCACCCCACAAATCCTCAGGAACCCCTTTGGCTTTGCCCCTGCTTTGCCCCAGGAGGAAGGCCCTGGGGACACAGGAGCAGTAGCATACCAGCAAGCTGAGCTCATGGGGCCAGAAGTCCTGCTGCCATGGATTGCCTTCCTCTTGGGCAACTGGCTGTCCAGAGAACTGGGGGATGGGAGCGAGGAGGAACCTCCTCACTCATGACAGAGCCACAGAGTTTCAGTTTCTGCTCATTACTGACTTGTACAAGGAAGGAACTGAGAAACTGCACTGGCCATTAGCAGTGATTGGATACATTGGTACAAAGTCCACTGCAGGAACAGTACTCCTGTTCAGTGTTATCAACAATTCAAGTATCTTCAGATTTAGTGAAAAAAGCATATTTAACATTTTTCTTCCCCTTCTTACCCACAAACTAATTGTGCTTCTCACGTCACTTACAAGTCACTGGCTGGCAGTGACTCTCCTTGTGGCTCTTGCTGGAGGCTCTTTCCTCTGTGAAGTCTGTGAAGTAGTGAGATCATCTACTAAGTAGTGGGGAAAAGGCTTTTATAGTTCAAAAGAGCCAGACTGATCTGGGTTTGAAGGGTGATAGTGTAGTATTTGGCTTTTTCTATTTTCATAAAAATTTGATTCCCAGTGTGAGTGTTTTTTTCATAGTTTCCTGGAACTTGGTGGTCTGCTTTTAAATGTAAGGTAATATGACAGAATGGTTTGGGTTGGAGGGGACCTTACAGACCATCTGGTTCTACCCCCTGCAACAGGCAGGGACACCTCCCACTGTCCCAGGCTGCTCCCAGCCCAGTCCAGCCTGGCCTTGGGCACTGCCAGGGATCCAGGGGCAGCCACAGCTGCTCTGGGCACCCTGTGCCAGGGCCCCACCACCCTCACAGGGAACAATTCCTTCCCAACATCCCATCCATCCCTGTGGCAGTGGAAGCCATTCCCTGTGTCCTGTCCCTCCATCCCTTGTCCCCAGTCCCTCTCCAGCTCTCCTGGAGCCCCTTTAGGCACTGGAAGAGGCTCTGAGCTCTCCCTGGAGCCTTTTCTTCTCCAGGTGAACACCCCCAGCTCTCTCAGTCAGCACAGAGGGGCTCCAGCCCTTAGAGCAGCTCCATGGCCCCATAAAGATAAGAATTAAATGTAAATGTAAACATACTGCACAAGTCTGGAGTCCTTTCTGACCTCCCATTCCTTTCTCCTGTCCTTTCCTTTCCCACCTGCTTGGCAGGATGTGAGAGATGACCTGAAAGGCCAAGGATAACACTGCCAACCTGGGCATGGCAGCAGCAGGGTGGGAGCAGCTGCCTCATGTGGGAATCACAGCTCAGCCATCACTCCTCGGTGCTGGCATTCAGCTTGGCCTTCTCACATGTGGGTGTCAAACCTGGCTTAATTCTGGGCTGGGAAGGAAATCCCTGAGCAAAGGAAAGCCTTGGGCAGGTATTCAGAACTCTTCTGTAGCCAACACAATTCCTGACTGGCAGAAGGAGGGGGATTCCCAGCTGGGGTGTGTTGTGTGAGACGTTTCGATGATCTCCAATTGCACATTTGTTGGCGTTTGTATTTCACCTGAGGAGGAGAAAGGTTAAAAGAAGACCTTGAGCATTCCCAGACATGCTACATGGGACGTGCTACGGGGGATTGGCAGAAATCAGGTTTGGTTGGTGAGCTCTGAGCCATCCTCAAGCTACACTGAAATACTGAGGATGCCTGTTTAATATATCATTGCATTTAAAAAACATTGGGACACACACATGCAGATTTCTGTGCTGCTTCACAGAATCTCAGAATGATTTGGGTGGGAAGGGACCTTAAAGCCCATGCCATCACCTGCCACGGGCAGGGACACCTTCCACTATCCCAGCTTGCTCCAAGCCCTGTCCAGCCTGGCCTTGGGCACTGCCAGGGATCCAGGGGCAGTGGGAGGCTGCTCAGGCAGCTGAGTGGTTCCAGGACAGGAGGGCCCAGGGCTCAGCCCATCTCTGGTCCCAGTGTTTAATAGTGGATAATTCCATCCCCTCCGTGGGGCTGGAAGAGCAAAGCAGAGGCAAAATGTGGGCAGATGAAATAGATGTTGGTGATCAACTGCTCTTGTATTGGATACACCTGAAAACTTTGAGGAAGGGTCTCTTCCTCCATGGGGCTCCCAGGATCACTTGTGGGAACATCTGGTTCTGTTGGAAAAGATCTTCTTGGAGCAGGACCTTGTTCAAGTCTTGCTGCTTGGCTTTTCCCTTCCTGCAGATGCCTCCTGTGAGCTTTGCAAAGCTGGCAGAAGGAGCTGCTGTTTTCTCTGGTACTTGGAGTGTTTGTGTCCTGCCCCACCTCCCCAGTAGGACCCAAGTGGATTTAGAGGTGTTTTCCTCCCAGGACCACACTTCTCCAAACACTCAAGTTCCCTGTGAAGGATCTTCCCCAGGTCCTTGAACCACAGTGACCAAGTGTGTCTTTCTTCAGCTCTCTCCTGTGTTTCCCCAAAGTGTGGGTTTTGTACCTGTGGGGACCTGGCTGTTGTGTGCTTGTGTGACAAGTCCTGGGTGCTGTGTTAGTGAGTGACCAGAAGGATCTGGTGTCTCCCCCTGATGCTGAATCTGGTTTCCAGCAGCTCCTGGAAAGGGCACAAAACAGAGGTTGGCAGGGATAGGTACAGACTGGGCACTGGCCTTGGGGGGGTGGGGGGGGGTCTTGATTTTTTTCCCCACCTCTATGTTCACACTGGATTACCATTCCTGTAAATTAAACTTTTTCACTAAATTTGTATAAGCTAAACTTCTGCTCTGGGTTGTCTTCTCTTTGCTGCAGGTGAGACGTGTGTAGGAACAAGAAGAGACTGAGCTGTGATTGAACCAGGAGGGTTTGGACGGTGGCTGAGGATGGTGAGTCCATATCCTATTTCCTCTCTATGGGATGGACAGCGAGGGGCTGGAGCGTGTCCAGGGAAGGGAACAGAGCTGGGAAGGG